>JABTTQ020003127.1:600000-1136165 GCA_016081115.2 Rehmannia glutinosa
GCCAAACCTAGGTAAATTCGACTTGAACTGTCAAATCCCGCATAGACGCACGGGTCGTACGCTTACGCACGACCAGCCCGTGCGTCAGGCCATAAGAAAATTTTCTCTTGAACAGACGCATGGGCCGTGCATCAAGCCGTAGCTCGAATCCTTCAGTCCTGCACACACACGGGCCGTGCCTATGAGTACGGGCTGCCCGTGCGTGGCCGTATTTTGCCCACTTCGTCTGATCTCTTCTCGGTTCAGCTCCAAACTTCACGTATTCGCTCGATTCTCGATGGTCCTTTACTGCAATGCTCCGATTTGCCACAAAATGGCTACAAATATCGTTTAATTCCTACAAAATGAGCAAAGCGTAATATCTTTTCCAATTTATAAGAACATGACCCATTTTACTAAGTTAATGCATGCTTAACAACCTATTATATCCACAATTAATTATGCCCAAATTACATGCAAAACTCATATTAATCACACCACCCGGGATGTCCGAGTGGATTTCGAAAAGGGAAAAGTTTATTAATTGAAACCAAAACAATTACAACCTTTACCTTGAAGAGCACTAAACTCTTCTTACAACAACACCTATGAAGAGAAACAAACTCTCGAACTCGAAGAGCACCAAACTCTTCTACACCTCGAAAAAAAATCAAACTCTTTCAACACCTCAAAGAGCACCAAACTCACCTCAAAAAGAACCAAACTCTTCAACATAAAAAGCACCAAACTTTTCAATCAACCACCTATAATCAACCAAACGTGTTCTTGCCAAAAGAACACTAACAAAGATTTCTTGTTTTGGATGATGTTACAATTACAATCAAAATTACACTTCAAATTAAACATTACAACTCAAAAGTGCTAGTGTAATCAAGAAAGGAAACCTAATAAGCAAGATGTGAAAGTGATAAGCTTAGGCTAATACAACAAGTATGTTGAAAGTGATGAACAATAGAATTTGATGAGTTTTTGCTTGTTGTGTTGTAAGCTTGTGTTGTGTGTTTGATCCTTCAACCCTTCATGTATTTATAGGAGAGCTCCAAGATGTAATCTCCAGCATAGGCTCCTCCTAATTGAGTATTTTCTGCAAAGAAAGATCAAACAATTCCAAGAAGTGATTAAGCAATGACAAAGCCTTAAAATCATGGGAAGTAACTGCACAACAGATAGTTTCTGCTGTCAAAACAGTAGGGAGACCGATCGCCATCATAAAAATTCGAATTTTAAAGATGTTGAAAAGTATTTTTGACACAGGATGTTGTAGAGGGCGATCGGTTGCTCAAGGATAGTGACCGTTCGCTGTTGAAATAGAGAGATTTCGAAGAAAAATAACAACACTCCTACACCAGTCGCCCTAGGGGGTCGACCGGTCGCCCTCCCCTATTTCAGGATATGGTTTGTTCTCTGTTTTGATAAACTTTCAGGTACGGGTCTTCCTATAGGGCTACTGGTCGACCTCTTCACAGAGAAGTTGTCCAATTTTTGTCAAAAATAATGTTCAAGAAGTACTTCAGAAGCTTAGTGAAAATCATTGAAAATATTTTGAAGTATTTGGACAATATTTGGGGATATTGTTTTGGTATAAAACTCATTTATATGAAATCATCAAAATTAAAATAAAAACATTGATCTAACAAACTCCCCCTTTTTGATGATTACAAACCAAAACAATTTTAAGAGAGCGTATTTAAAAAGAAACAAGTTTTTCGGTCAAAATCAACTATCCATTTTAAGCAACACTTCTCAAGATGAAAAACATAAGGATAGGAGCAATGATTTTTCAAAACAAGTTGTAAAAGCTCTCCCTATCAACATGCTAAGCAATGAATAAGCATAGAAGCAAACAAATTAAAAGCTAGAAGCTTAGCTTTTTCACAAATAACTTAAAATGCTTAAGAGCTTAAAAGTTCCCCTGTCAAATAAGTCATTAATCATAAGGCTCAACAAAATCAACAATAGTTCACAGCTTATAGCTTTTTTATGATTAAGTTTTTTCTGCGAGCTTTTTCTACAAGCTTTTTCTGCAAGCTTTTAATCTTACCATTAGATTATGAGCTCGTTTTATTTTTCTCCCCTTTGGAATCATCAAAAAGACTATTAGCACAATAAAAACATCATAGATATATATCAAAGTGCGCATGTGAATAAAAAACGAGTAGTTATCACGAGAATATTATGCTTTGAGTACAAGGAAAAATGATATCATTTGAAGAACATGGGAGAGATACATAAACATGATCAATATGTGGATTATAATCAAGTGTAGCCAAGGAGATCATTCAAAAGAGTGAAATATCATTGAGTCATTATATCAAACGCTTCGCATGCATAGATAGAAAACAAAGATGTATACCCCATTTGTATACAGGATCGAGCCAAAAAATTCAATATCAATCCTAAGTCTATAGCGATAATCCATCAATATAAGCAATTCTCATCAATAAAGTACAACATACATCAATATTACAAATTCCAAAAAATAGCCAAGGGTTCAACCCAATATAGATGAGAAAAGTGACGCCAAAACTTACCAATGATTGTGGAAGATGAATAAGATGTATAATATAGTCATTGTAGAAGCCCAAAATAATAGTAAATGCGGGAAAAAATCATTTTGAGTGATAAGTGTGTGAATTGGGCAAAATGATGTAAAAGTTAGAAAATAAAACACAAGCGAGGACATAAAGTGTTTAAAGGACTCTGTCAAAAGAGAATCGACTAGTCGCTCATGGGAGGTCGACCGGTGCCTGGACAGGGCGACTGATCGCACCCCTATGGCGACCTATCCCTGTGCATTCCAATATTTCTGTCCGAATTTCAATTTTAAAAATGTGATTTTTCACCCCAAAGTTTTAAAAATGCACAAAATGCGAACAAAGACCTTATTCAATATGCATTATGCCTAAATGAGCTCGAATTGAAATAAAAGACTCGGCGGTTAACAATTTTGTAAAAATATCCGCGAGTTGATCTTGAGACGGAACAAATCACATCTCAATTTTTCATTTTGAAACACAATCTCTTAGAAAATAATATTGGCTATGTTGATATAAATGATATTCAATATCTTCAAAGATAAAAGTCAAGTAGCATATACAATGTCTTGCAAAATCAAAAAAGGTTTGATAAAACATGTAAGTTCAAGTGTACTTATTTAAAAGCTATATAAGGTCTCCTTTGAATTTTTTGAAATTGAGAATATAATTGAGATATCATTTTATGAATTTTTTTTGAAAAAAAAAGAAATTAGACAATAAAAACATGAATATGCACGAAATGCGAAATACAAGAGAAGGATAAGAGTTACCAATATCGCCATTGCCAATGGTTGTGTCTTTCCCATTGTTGATTATACCTTCTTCTTGAAGAGTGATTTTGTTGATAATATATTCTCCTTTGATCATATGGCGCGATCATTTATTGCTTATTAGACAATTTAAATTTTTTTTTACTCTTGTTACGCCGAGTACCTAACATGAAATTATTTTGTGGTACCCTCAAGTGTTTGGGTTCATTGGGATTATCATTTAGACTTTTAGGTCTCCAATAATAATTTGAGCTATATCTAGCCCGACAAGTATTTGTCATTTGTCCATATTTGCCACAATAAAAACAAGTAATATTTTTGGAAGCATAATGATTGACATAAGTAAAAGTTGGTACTTGGTTATTTTTCATATCATTGATAACATTTGGCTTATAACCAAGTCCTAATTTCAAATGATCACTACGTTGTACATCAAGAATTTTGGTGATTTTGTCCATACTCTAGTTGAATTTATTCATGTCATTTCTAAGACAATCAATATTCTTGACTAGAGATTCATTATAATTTTCAAGAGTTTTAACCTTCTCTAGTGTAGTAGTGTGAGCACAAGAAAGTGATTCATATGAGGCAAGTAAACTATCCTTTTCATTTTTCATAGAGTTGAATTCCTTTTTCAAATTTTTGTATTTAAAAAGCATGCTTGGAATTAATTTTGAAGTTCATCATAATCACCTTGAAACTCATTAATGAAAGAGATAGAAGAATTAGAGCATACCTCATTGTCTCCTTCGATACCCATTAGGCATTGCTCGGCTTCTTCATCATTCGATGTTCCAAGAAGCTCATCCCATATTTTTACTTCAGCTTTGGAATTCAAGGCTTTTAATTTTCTATGAAATTTTTCCTTCTTCCTTTGTTCTTCCTCCCCTTTTGGACAATCAGCAATATAATGTCTGGGTTTTCCGCACTTGAAGCAAGACTTCCTTCTTGTTTTTCTTTCCTTGTTTTTGTTTACAAATTTTGTACATTTTCTAACAATTTCATCATCTTTATCTTTATATTCATCTTTCTCATCACTTGAATAATAATTTTTTGATTTTTGGGCAAGACCTTTTGGAGCTGATCTCATATCCAGTTGAGGTATAGATGCTTTTCAATTACTTCTTTCGTTGGTATAAACTTCATAAATGAGAAGATTTCCAATAAGATCATCAAAATTTAGAGTTTTGAAATTTTGAGCTTCCGAGATAGCGGTAACTTTTTTGGACCAAGAGGCGGGAAGAGCATTTAGAACTTTGGTGACTTTATCCTCTTTGAAAATAATTTTCCCAAGTGCAACAAGAGGATTTACAATATTGTCAAGCCTTTCAACCATTTTGGATATATTTTCTCCATCATTCATAGTGAAATTTTCGAAATCTTTGACCAACATGGTCTTTCGAGCTTGTTCCACTTTCTTTGTGCCTTCATAGATAACTTCTAAATTTTCCCATACATCATGAGCGGATCGAATTCCTCTAATACGATTATACTCCGTAGTGGTAAGAGAGCAATGAAGAATGTTAAAAGCTTTAACATTTAAGGAGAATATTTTCTTATCTTCATCATCGAAGTCCTAAAGAGCTTTAGGAATTTGAGTTCCGTCCTCATTTTTCTTCATTGGGATGGATACTCCATTTATGACCATGTTCTAAATATCAAACCCGCAACCTTGTAAGAAGCACTCAATTCTATCTTTCTAAAAAGCGTAATTGTTGGAGTCGAAGAGAGTCAGCCTATTGAATGAAGCTCCAGTTGGAAGATAGCTCTCGTAATGAGTCATGGATCTTTCCTATTTACTCGCAAATATTAAACGAGCTTGCCAAAGAGTTTGGCTTTAATACCACTGATACATGTAAAATATACGTGCATTTTGGGGCTTAAAATGGTATATAATTGATACATTTGCATGTATATTTAGTGTGTTTTACTTGGTTTCCTTATAAGGGCGTGATACTGCGTATTCTTGTAACTTTTTACAGGAAACAAAGCTTAATTGAGAAGATATCAGTTGGAAGGCTCAGATAAGATTGACGAGTGTAGAGAGAAGATTGAAAAGACGAAGAAACTAGACAAAAACCAGTCACACGGCAGGACCATGTGGGACCACACGGCCGTGTGACCTGCCCGTGTGAAGATGCATGTCTATGTGAAGTGTTGGGAGAAAATAGGGACGAAACTAAGCCGCACGACCAGACTGTGTGAGAGCCACGAGAAGAATAAGAGAACCAACTCCGGAGCCCGAACCCAAGCCATAACCAGAACATGCGGCCGACGAACCGGAAGCTTCAAATGTCATCTTACCGGATGAAACACACCGGGCTAGATGGGCAGTACTCTATTACCGGCCATGGATAAATACAAGGTATCCCGATTAACCTACTCTTGCTAATTTGGGTTTGTTGGAGGATTTTTGGGCTATGTATGGTCGGGTGGATTGGCATGAATTATTAAACAGGCATTGGGCTGCTTATTCAATTTATACGCTTGAGTTCTTATGTAGTTTTGAATTAGTAGTTTGAAAATGAAATTTGATGGGGATTTGGTTCCGGTTAGTGAATGAGCCGAGGAGTTGTCAATTGATGATTTACATGCAATATATAGAACTCCGACTTATGGGGTAGAGGAGCATGAGGATTTTGATAGCCCGACAACTTGATAGAGTGAGAAAATCTGATAGGGGAGGAATTTGTATCGGTGGAATGATTACTCCTATTGCCGAATATTTTAATGTTAGCTTTGAGGGTTATGCGGAGGCCGGTGGGCCAAAACTAATTGATTTGACTGTTTTATATGCTATGAAAATGATTCAATTCGATGGGCATAATTACTGGTTAAATCAAGTGCGGATAGAACAAGAGTTAGGCTCCCAAACCCAGAAGCTACTTCTATATGAAACAGGGGTAATTGGTTAATGAGAGGTGAACAGGGGGCTGCTGCTCAAGAAGAGCAAGATGAGCCTATGAGGGATGCGCCAGAATACTCTAGACAAGAGGGTAACTGGACATGGAGCATGAGTGATAGGCTAGAAAGGATGGAAGCCGATGTAGGCAAGTTAGTAGATGATACTTATCAATTGACGACGAATGTTGATGAGTTTCACGATGAATATTTACAAAGATTCGATTCTATCACCCAACATCAGCAATACATGTACGAGATGATGTCTCGTATGGATCAGTGGCACATCTCACAAGCCACTACCCTCCACCTCCACCACCACAGTGATCTATGTAAGTACTTATTGCGCATTTCTCTTTACTTTTGATAATTTCCTCATATGTTCGGACGAATCATATTTTAAGTTTGGGGGGTTTTCAAGAATGCGTAATGTTAGGAAATTTATTTGTTAGATTTTGATGATACCATGTAAAACTTAAACGAGGAAGTTGGCACCCCATTTTCCTTGTAATTTGTATTGTAATAGATAGGACTGGAAGAGCTGAGTTAAGTCAACTATGTCAAAGATTACAAAAAGTCAACTACGGATTGGGATGAAGACTCTGTTGTGTGTCAGCTGAGTATGGCCTAGAAAGAAGTTAAGAACTCGACTAAAGGAGAGTTAGCTGGGGAACAGCTGTGAGAAGTGTCAGTGAAGTCAGCTCAAACGGGCAAGCATTTTTCTGAGCACTATAAAAGGCTGAGGAAGCTATTGAGAAAAGGTTACACAACCAAAAACGAGCAAGCATTTTTCTCGAGCAATTAACCCGCAAATTTCTCATAGCAATTCAAACAATTCCTCAAGCCTTAAACTCGAAGAAACTCAATCCAACAAAAGTCGTGAAGGAGAGATAACTTCAACCAGTTGAAGAGAAAACTTTTAAAGAAACAAAGGGTCTACTTTCCAAGTTGAAGGATTGTAGAAAGGTCAAGGTCGAACCATTATCAAGTTTGTTGGAGGGCTTCGTGATCAAATCCAAGAACTTGAGAAGTGAGTCAAGTAGCAAGCGCATTGCCCTGTGAAGAAGTTCGAGTCACAAGAGAAGCCAACTATGTGATCAAGGGTGCCTCCAGACTGATAACCGCTTTGTAAACTATTCCGTTACATAGTGGATTCCTCCAGGAATTGGAGAAGAGAGGATTAGAAGAATTACCCCACCTTCGAACCTCTATAAAATATTTGTGTCATTTACTTTCAGCAATTTACATTCCTGTATTTTTACTTATATCTGCTGTTAGTTTATATTTGCTATCCAACTGATAAATAACCAAGTGCTAAAAATCAAGTATTTAAAACAAGCTTAAATTAAATCAAAGGGTGTTAAGTCTTCCGCTGTTAAAAATCACACCAGCCAAGTTAAGTATTTGGCTTAAGCAGCCGAGTTATACTAAAAACTCTGAAGTTATACTATCAACAGCTCTATCGAGTCTGTTGAGTGGGTAACTTAGCTGAATAGCCAACTTAGCTGTCCCCCAAGGACACAACTGGTTTGAGTTAACTCTGTTGAAATATTTAAAAGGACTAAAATCAAAAATTTGGTAAGGTTTATTCAACCCCCACTTCTAAACCTTACACCACACCCCTTGGGACCTACAAATGGTATCAGAGCGGTTGGTTCATTGAGTCTTCCGCACTGGTTACTGAACTAGATCTCTATCTTTTCAAAAGTTTTTTTTTAAACACTGGTGTTTTCAAAGTCTTTCATTTAAAGCAAAGTTATTATCATGGAAGCAAATCTATCTCGCATCATATTTTAAGTTTGGGGGGTTTTCAAGAATGCGTAATGTTAGGAAATTTGTTTGTTAGATTTTGATGATACCATGTAAAACTTAAACGAGGAAGTTGGCACCCCATTTTCCTTGTAATTTGTATTGTAATAGATAGGACTGGAAGAGCTGAGTTAAGTCAGCTATGTCAAAGATTACAAAAAGTCAACTACGGATTGGGATGAAGACTCTGTTGTGTGTCAGCTGAGTATGGCCTAGAAAGAAGTTAAGAACTCGACTAAAGGAGAGTTAGCTGGGGAACAGCTGTGAGAAGTGTCAGTGAAGTCAGCTCAAATGGGCAAGCATTTTTCTGAGCACTATAAAAGGCTGAGGAAGCTATTGAGAAAAGGTTACCTGAACCAAAAACGAGCAAGCATTTTTTTGAGCAATTAACCTGCAAATTTCTCATAGCAATTCAAACAATTCCTCAAGCCTTAAACTCGAAGAAACTCAATCCAACAAAAGCTGTGAAGGAGAGATAACTTCAACCAGTTGAAGAGGAAACTTTTAAAGAAACAAAGGGGTCTACTTTCCAAGTTGAAGGATTGTAGAAAGGTTCAAGGTCGAACCATTATCAAGTTTGTTGGAGGGCTTCGTGATCAAATCCAAGAACTTGAGAAGTGAGCTGAAGTAGCAAGGCAGTTGCCCTGTGAAGAAGCTGAGTCACAAGAGAAGCCAACTATGTGATCAAGGCTGCCTCCAGACTGATAACCGCTTTGTAAACTGTTCTGTTACATAGTGGATTCCTCCAGGAATTGGAGAAGAGAGGATTAGAAGAATTACCCCACCTTCGAACCTCTATAAAATATTTGTGTCATTTACTTTGAGCAATTTACATTCCTGTATTTTTACTTATATCTGCTGTTAGTTTATATTTGCTATCCAACTGATAAATAACCAAGTGCTAAAAATCAAGTATTTAAAACAAGCTTAAATTAAATCAAAGGGTGTTAAGTCTTCCGCTGTTAAAAATCACACCAGCCCAAGTTAAGTATTTGGCTTAAGCAGCCGAGTTATACTATCAACAGCTCTATCGAGTCTGTTGAGTGGGTAACTTAGTTGAATAGCCAACTTAGCTGTCCCCCAAGGACACAGCTGGTTTGAGTTAACTCTGTTGAAATATTTAAAAGGACTGAAATAAAAAATTTGGTAAGGTTTATTCAACCCCCACTTCTAAACCTTACACCACACCCCTTGGGACCTACAAATGGTATCGAGCGGTTGGTTCATTGAGTCTTCCGTGACAGTTCTTGAACTAGATCTCTATCTTTTCAAAAGTTTTTTTTTTAAACACTGGTGTTTTCAAAGTCTTTCATTTAAAGCAAATTTATTATCATGGAAGCAAATCTATCTCGCATCATATTTTAAGTTTGGGGGGTTTTCAAGAATGCGTAATGTTAGGAAATTTATTTGTTAGATTTCGATGATACCATGTAAAACTTAAACGAGGAAGTTGGCACCCCATTTTCCTTGTAATTTGTATTGTAATAGATATGAGTGGAAGAGCTGAGTTAAGTCAGCTATGTCAAAGATTACAAAAAGTCAACTACGGATTGGGATGAAGACTCTGTTGTGTGTCAGCTGAGTATGGCCTAGAAAGAAGTTAAGAACTCGACTAAAGGAGAGTTAGCTGGGGAACACCTGTGAGAAGTGTCAGTGAAGTCAGCTCAAACGGGCAAGCATTTTTCTGAGCACTATAAAAGGCTGAGGAAGCTATTGAGAAAAGGTTACCTGAACCAAAAACGAGCAAGCATTTTTTTGAGCAATTAACCTGCAAATTTCTCATAGCAATTCAAACAATTCCTCAAGCCTTAAACTCGAAGAAACTCAATCCAACAAAAGCTGTGAAGGAGAGATAACTTCAACCAGTTGAAGAGGAAACTTTTAAAGAAACAAAGGGGTCTACTTTCCAAGTTGAAGGATTGTAGAAAGGTTCAAGGTCGAACCATTATCAAGTTTGTTGGAGGGCTTCGTGATCAAATCCAAGAACTTGAGAAGTGAGCTGAAGTAGCAAGGCAGTTGCCCTGTGAAGAAGCTGAGTCACAAGAGAAGCCAACTATGTGAATGGACAAATGAAGATAAAAAGAGATATAACATGGACAATGTGGCCAAGGATATTCTCTACAAAACGTTGGACAAAGCCATGTTCAACAAAGTCAAATCTTGCAGATCCGCAAAAGAAATTTGGGATAAGATGACCTTATGTTGTGAAGGATCAGAACAAATAAAGGAAAATAAATTAACTGTTGATGTTCAAAAATTTGAAAATTTTAAAATGCTTGCAGGTGAAACTCTGGATCAGCTGGATGCCAGATTAACTGAGTTTACAAATGAGCTTTCAGCTCATGGGAAAGAATATACACAGAAGGAAATATGTATGAAGATTTTAAGAGCCCTCCCAGCTGAATGGGAAATGAAGGTCAAGGCCTAACATACTCAATGGACCTCTCAAGAACATCTAACCATGAGTTATTCTCAGACCTCAAAGTCTATGAGTTTGAGCTGAGAAGGAAAGAGCAAGAGGAAACAGTTGTACCCAAGACAACTGCATTGTTGGCCAGTGAAGGGAATAGAGCTGAGCCAAAAGAAGCATAGACAAGAGGAGATTGCCCTGATGGTTAAAAGATTCAACAAGTTCTTCAATAAGAACTATAAAAGGCATAAGGGTGAAACCTCCAGAAGATATTCAACACCTTCCAAGGCAAGGGAAGACAGACCACCCAAGAGAGCTGAGCATCAAAGAGTTGATTATCAGAGAGCTGATAATCAAAGAAAGACAGAGAGTGATAATCAAAGAGTTGAGAACTGTGTTGGAATTGGACAACAAGGACATTTTGCTATTGACCAACAAGTACATGAATGAAGAAGAAAGAAAATCTTCCGGGAAACAAGACAAGAAAAGAAGAAAGCCATGTTGGTTGGGCCGAGCTTGACCAAGTGCAAAGAGGCACGGACTCGGATAGTAGTGAAGCGGACTACTCAAGTGATTACGAGGAAGAGGCTATGATCGCCTCATGGCCAAAGAACAAGATCAAGAAGATGAGGTTCAAGGAACAACTGAGTGCCAAGGAACTGGTACATGGATAGTGGTTGTTCCAGACATATGATAGGAAACAAGAAAAACCTGTCAAGATTCAAGGAGATTTGAGGTGCAAAAGTTATATTTGGAGGAAACGTAGCTCCAGGGAAGATCAAAGGTACATGATCCATCAAGAAGAATGGATTGGAAATCACAAATGTTGCTTATGTTGAAGGCCTCAACTTCAACTTGTTAAGCATCAACCAACTCTGTGATAACAGCTATAATGTTGGATTCAACATGGGAGTGTGCCAGATCAAAGATGCTGAATCAAATGAATAGTGCTGCAAGGATCAAGACAAAAGAATATGTATGTGGTAGATTGGTCAACTGCTACACCAATCACTTGTCTACTAGCAAAGAGTACAGCTGAATCAAGTTGGCTGTGGCATAAGAAGCTGAGTCATCTGAATTTCAAGACAATCAACAAGCTTGCAATGAGTCATCTTGTAGAAGGATTGACAGACTCAGTATACAAGAAAGAAAGTGTATGTGATGCATGCCAGATGGGAAAGCAAATAAAGTCTTCGTTCAAGGATAAGCCAAGTCCTTCTTCAACAAGGATATTACATCTGTTGCATATGGATTTATTTGGTCTAGTTGAGCCAACCAGCATAAGTGGAAATAAATACACCTTAGTGGTGGTAGATGACTACTCAAGATATACATGGACAATCTTCATGTGTAAAAAGAAGGAAACTTTGCAAAAGTTACCTCAGCTGATGAAAAGAGTTCAAAATGAAAACAGCCAAACCATTATAAAAATAAGATCTGATAGAGGAACTGAGTTTGTCAATGGGATAATAACTCAGTATTGTGTTGAAAATGGAATTGCTCATGAGTTATCAGCTGCAAGAACTCCACAATGAGAATGGAGTGGTGAAAGAAGGAATAGAACCCTCAAGGAAAGCTCGCAAGGACCATGTTAGTCAATTTGGATTGCCTAAGAGATTTTGGGCTGAAGGCATAAATACAACATGCTATACTCAAAATAGATGCATGATTAACAGGAAATTGACCAAGACTCCCTATGAGATTTGGATAGGGAGAAAACCAACTGTTGGATATTTCAGAATATTTGGATGTAAATGCTTCATCCATAACAATGGAAAGGATCATTTGAAGGATTTTGATGCTAAAGCTAATGAATGTATCTTTTTGGGATACTCAGCTGAGAGTAAAGCCTATAAAGTGCTGAACAAAAGGACTATGGTCACAGAAGAGTCTATCCATGTGGTTTTTGATGAACATAATGTGAATGGAGAAGACATTGATGAGTTAGCTGATAAACTGAATCAGCCAACTATGCAGAAGAGTCCTTATGTTGAAGCTGAAGTGAGAGCACTCAACCCAGATGAAGATGAGATAGTTGAATCTAAAAGACAGCTGGAAGATCTACAGCTGAATGAAGATGAAAGAGCATTCAAGACAACTTAGGCATGAGATAGTGAATCCATCAGACTTACTCCAACCTGATGTGAGATGGCTGAGAGACCATCCACCAGAATTAGTCATTGGAGATGTTAGAGATGGCATAAGAACCAGATCGAGAGCACAACATGAAGCTATGTTCACTTATTTTATTTCCCAGATAGAGCCTAAAGATGTGTCTCAAGCATTGGATGACACACATTGGATTCAGGCTATGCAAGAAGAGTTGAATCAGTTTGAAAGAAACAAAGTATAAGAATTAGTTCAAAGGCCAACCCACCAAAATTTTATTGGTACTAAGTGGTTTTTCATGCATAGAGCTGAATCATTTTGAAAGAAACAAAGTATGGGAATTAGTTCAAAGGCCAACCCACCAAAACGTTATTGGTACTAAGTGGGTTTTCAGAAACAAGATGAATGAGGAAGGATCTGTTATAAGAAACAAAGCAAGATTGGTAGCTAAAAGGTATTGCTAAGAAGAAGGTATAGATTTTGATGAAACATTTGCTCCTGTTGCAAGATTGGAAGAAATAAGAATGTTTCTTGCTTATGCTGCACATAAGAACTTTACTGTATATCAAATGGATGTGAAGAGTGCATTTCTAAATGGACTATTAGAGGAAGAAGTCTATGTTGAACAACCTCCAGGTTTTTAGCAGAAAACTATTGGAGATAAGGTCTACAAGCTCAAGAAAGCACTGTATGGATTGAAACAAGCACCAAGAGGATGGTATGATACATTGTCTCAATTTCTAACTGACAATGGATTCACCAAAGGCAAAGTTGATAGAACACTCTTCAGGATTCAAGATGGAGAGAGTATACTGCTTGTTCAAATATATGTGGATGACATCATTTTTGGTTCCACAAATAAAGAGCTGTGTGACAAGTTCTCAAACCTCATGCAAGGTAAATTTGAGATGAGCATGATGGGAGAGCTGACTTTCTTCCTAGGACTTCAAGTCAAGCAAATGAAGGATGGAACCTTATTAAGCCAAACAAAATATACCAGAGATTTGATGAAGAAATTTGGTATGGAAGAGAAGTCTTCTATGAAAATTCCAATGAATACTTCAGTCAAGATGCACATGGATGCAGATGGCAAAGCTGTTGATCAAACCAGATATAGAGCACTCATTGGATCATTGCTCTATCTAACAGCAAGCAGGCCAGACATCACCTTTGCAGTAGGTGTATGTGTAAGATTTCAATCTGCACCAATGGAAAGCCACGACTGCAGCCAAGAGAATCCTAAGATATTTGAAGGGATGCCAGGAAGTTGGCTTATGGTATCTAAAGGAAGGTGGATTCAAGCTGATTGGTTACTCAGCCTCAAACTATGATGGATGTAGGGTTGATAGGAAGAGTACTTCAGGTACATGTCAAATGCTTGGAAATAGATTGGTCCCTTGGTTCAGCAAGAAACAAAACTCAATAGCTACATTCACAATGAAGCAGGGTACATAGTTGCGGTCAGCTATTGTGCCCAAGTCTTATGGATGAGACAGCAACTGAGAGATTATGATCTTGAAGAAAAAGAGATTCCAATTATGTGTGATAACACTAGTGCTATTACAATCACTCAAAATCCAGTGTTGCATTCAAGAATAAAGCACATTGATGTCATATATCATTTATATGAGATCATGTTGAAAATAAAGACATCACCTTGGAATACATCTTAACTGATAAGCAGTTAGCTGATATATTCACAAAGCCATTATGTTAATCATGGTTTGAAGAGCTCAAGAATGAGTTAGGGTTAATTGAGCTGAGTTAGGATACTCAGAAGACTCAATTAGCAGAGAAAGAAGATGAGAAAATGGAAAATAAGCAAATTTCACATTTCAACCAAGTGAAACAGCCCAGTCGGGAAGTCAGCTGTATCGAGTTAGCTGACAGCTGAGTTACATCATGAGAAGAGAGAAGCAAAGTTGAGTCACTTTGGAAGAAAGTTGAAGCATTTATGAGCTAAGTGACAAAAACCCAGTCGTTTTAAATGAGCGGGAATGTTTTTATGGATGATGTCAGCTTAATAATGACTGTCAGCATAAAAGCTGCACAGTAAACCATATGATTGGATATAAATGCTGCTGCATTTAATGTGGGGAAGTTAATGCGGTTTTGAAGACCTAATCCTGACTGTTGATTTTGATCAACATTTTCAAATTCCAAAAATCGTCCTTTCATGTCCCTTATATACGAAATTTCACTTTCTCTCTCCTCACGCAAACCTATTAATCTTCAGTAAAGAAAGTTCATTCTCTCTGCAACTAAGTTCAAACCCTAGTTATTCAAGTTCCAGTTTCTCAAGTTTTAATCGGTCAAAAGCTCTAGAAATTGAAGCAAATCATGATTTCATTTTGTTATCTGAGAAGATCCACACCGGTTCTTCAGTAGACTTCGCTGGTATGATCAAACAGGGTGTTGATGGTGCCCTTGTGAAGAAAATAGCTGAGAAGATAGAAAAGTCCGGCTTGAAGGACTTTTTGACGATGCAGTTCATTCACACCTACCTGGAAGAGGTGGCCATGTTCTATGTGAACGCGGAGATGCAGGACGATGAAATCCGTTCATCGGTCCACAGCAAGGTCATCAAAAAAACTGCAAAAGACCTTGCCGAGCATCGCTTTTTTTGCCGAGAGATTGAAGGACATCGCTGAGAAGGATGTCAACCTAGCTGCAACTTGGAAGGAAGTTGCCAAGCCAGAGTTTGCGGCGAAGGCTGTGTATACAACCAAGAAGGAGTCTCTGAAGGATGATTACCACAAACTGATGGACATCGTGTCCAAGTGCATGGACATGAAGTTTGGAAGCTTTAATCAGCTGTCCAAGACCAAGCTGATCGTGATGGATGCGATCATGCAAGAGAAAAAGGTGAATTGCGCTGAGTTTGTCTTCAGCCGAATCTGTCAACAAGTGATGAACAGGTCCTTCAAAAAGGATAGGACCTTTTGTTGCTCATTAGGATATGGCCTTGTCATTGGCCATCTGATGGAGGTGAAGGGCATTGCACTACGCCATGGCAAGCCCTTCCATGCAAATAAAAAGATGTTTAAGGCGAACCTTTCAGGAGCCCAGAAGAAGACTCGTGCAAGAAAAGCTGACACAAGTGAGGGGAAATCAGCTGACCCTGCTGAAGACACAGCTGAGACCTCTCCAGCTCTCTCCCCGAAGCTGAAATCTAAGAAGAAAGTTGCATCATCTAAGCCTGCCCCTACCCCAGCGGCCAAATCGAAGAAAGCACCTGCCCCGCAGCCAAAACTAAAGCCCCTGCCCATGCAGTCGAGTCACCTGCGCTCGTAGCCGAGATAGAGGAAGAACCCCAAATTCCTTTTCCTATCGTGAAGAAGAAGCGGACTGCCAAGTCCAGAAAGGCAGTTGCTTCTAAGAAAACTCCTAGTGAACCACAAGCCTTCACGTTTGAAGAGCTTAATGAAGTGGAACCTGAGATCCAGCTGGTTCACACTAAAAGAAGATGGTTGTTCAAGAAAGCTGAGCTGGAAAACACAGCCGAGTTTGGTACTCAGTCGGAGAAGTTGAAGGAGACTGCTAAAGCTCAAGAGGAGCAGTCTCTAGAAATTATAGATGCCCCAGAGAAGACTGCTGATGCTGATCAGCAGAGGATCGAAGACCCATCTATGCGAGAGACAGCTGTGGAGACTGAAGAAGCTGAGACAACTGAGCCCATGCAAGAACAAGTTGTCTCAACTCCTCAGACAGATGCTGCTGAGTCTGAGGAGGAGCAAGCCCCACTAGCTCCCATTCAGGAGACAGGAGAGGATGATGATGATGACTTGATTATGTATTCTCCAGTCTACCCTGACATTCAGAGAAGATTAAGGGAATGGAGGGCTTGGAAGTTGGACTACTCCAGGCATCAATTTGCTCACCCAGAATTTATTGAGGAGGAGGAAGAGTTTCTTAGGTTCCTTGGACATGCATCTGTCAAATCTGCTCTGGATGAAGAGAGCTGTATGGAAACCCTCCGCCTCATCCAGGGCCTTGGAGAAATCCAAAATTTGTCAGCAGACAGGGACTTGGAGAAATCCCTGACACTGACAGTGACGAAGACATGGATCCACTGCTGCAATAGAGAAGTCCGAAATGCTGCAGGCTATGATAGAATCACGAGCCATACACGAGATGAGTCTTCTAGAGGGTCCAAGAGAGTCCTCCAAAGTCTCTCCTAGGACTGATCCTTTGGGAGTGGCGCAGCTAATTGCAACGGATATTGCTGCAACCACGTTCCCAGTGCACTCAACTGATGGCTCTCAGGGAAAGGGCAATGAAGCTGGGACTTTGGGCCCCCAAGCCAAGCCTACCCCTGAAGAAGGTGTTGAGACACCTGCCCTTGCGGGTGTACACTCAGAGGAAACAATAGCCGCGTCTCAGGAGAAGAGTGACACCACTGTCATTCACTCAGCTGCTGTGCCAGGTGAAGGGGAAACTTTCTCCACCACAGCTAGATCGGAGGATGCTGTGGGAGACCAAACATTGCAGTTTGGAGGCAAAAGTGAGAAGAACACTAAACAACAGAGTGACATTAACGATGCTCGGACAGTTGAGTCTGTCTCAGCTGAGATGTCCACTGCTTTGAAGGCCGATGAAGCTGCTGCCGCAACTAAGGCAAATGATGGAGAGACCCTAGGACTTGAGACTCTGGGTCATGAAAGTGCAATCCAAGGAGTTGAGATTCCAATGGATGCCAATGTAGAAGACCCTAAGACAGCTGAGTCTGTCGAACGGAATGTAGAAGGCCCTGCAGCAGTTAAGACTGCTGGGGGTAATGAAGGCCTAAGGGAGGTTGAGACTTCCCTAGGTAAAGAGCAGACAGAACAGAACATTCCTCAACTTGAAGGTGCTACTGCAGGAGAGGAGATCAGTGCCCTTCACGATTCCTAAGAGCATATTGACACTTCATTTTTGGGATCGGAGGATGAAGCCGAGTCCACACACCATGAATATCCTTTGATGGACAAGGCTGAAGATGTTCTCAAATCTCAGAGCCAAGTCAGTGATGAGACAGCTCGTATGAGGTTCAATTTCGATGATGAGCCAACTCCAAATGCTTCATCATCTTCCGATGACGCTGATGATACAGCTGAAGACCATGTTACTCATTTGGAAAAACACACTGAGACCGAGGATGCTTTTAGGACAGCTGAGGCTCAGTCAGCTGAGCAAACAATCTCAAATGCTCCAGCAGGAATCGAGTCAACTACGCAGGCTCCCACAGCTACAACAATGATGATTCCTACAGCTCAATCGCAGGCTTTCATAGCTGCACCAATACTTGCCAATGACACTGCCGCAACCGAGGCACAAGGAGTTGAATCATCGCAGACATTTCAAAGTCAAGACCCTCAAGGTGAAGCCTCGGGGATACCGTTCCCATTCTCTGCTAAACTGCCCAAATTGGAGGATGAACCTGCTGCAGAATTAAAGAAATATACCATTGAGGAAGAGCCCGTCATTCCTATAGATATGATAGTGCCAGTGGACTTCAATTTTGATGCAGAGTGGCCGTCAGCTAAATCAAATCCTACAGTTGAGTTTCGTGAAGCCTTCAAGAAGATTTGCGAAGAGATTGAGAAGATGGAACGTCACCAGGCCTCTCTAGATTTGCAATTGGACAATCGGGGTGCTACCCTCCCAGCCGATTTGAGAGGGATCATCGTGCGTATAAGGGAATGGGCTGCATAGCCGACAACCATGCGATCGGAGCAGGTCCGATACTTCAAAACCCTTTTTGCTAAAATGCTTGTTTGGAGTGCGGACACCTCAATATATCAGCAGATGATGAAGGAATATATCGTTAGGATAGAAACTTCCCATAAGTCGGATATGGAGCTGCTACAGCACTTTCACAAGACTAAGATCGCTTGTCTGGAGAACAATATGAATGAAAAGTTCAGTCTTCTGATGGCGGAGATGAAGATCGTGACAGCTAAGTTAAAGGCTACTCGTTCAGAGTTTCTCAAAGCCTACTCCGCAGTAGACTTCAAGCAAGACTTGACAAACAGCCGACTGGATTTCATGCTGAGTGGATTATTCCCTGGGATACCTCTCTCCTTTGGTGATGATGCCAAAAAGGGGAAAGAAGAGGCCCCTAAGGGATTGAAAGAAGATTTGAAGAAAGGAGGTGACACAGCTGAGGGGGAAGAAAGTTCAAAGGATCTGAAATTTATGTATGTTGAAACCCCATAGCTAGGTGAAGTCACGACCTCAGTTCTCAGCAAACTACCCCTACACCTACCTGTTGAGAAAGCTGCAGTGGTCATGAAAAATTAAAGAAAAGCCATCAAAGCTGCATTTGAGGAGGTAACTGAGAAGCAATCAGCTCGCGTTCAGGAGATCATGAAGCAATATGGTAGTCCTCTAGCCGGAAAGGACTACGCTGCGATCAAACCCCCAAGGAACATTACCATGCCTGATGATGGATCTGAGCTCAGATCAATAGAGGAATTCCAAACTCTAGAATCAGAAGGCTACTTTCAAGGGATGACTATGCCGCAAGCCTGGGACTTGTATTGGGAGAAGGGATTGGATCTGTGTCAATCAACTTATAAACAACAGACTTCCAGTAGTCACTCAGCTGGAAAGTCGAAGACTCCAATACAGTACACTCCCAGAGGAAGGGAAAGACGTGGTGATGGAAGAGGCTCTCAACCTTGACCAAAACCAAAAGACGTAGCATACGTAGATCCAGACAAGAAGGGTCTTATATATTGGGCTGGATATGATCACCTTGCCAACCTAGAAGTTGCTAGAAAAAACGCTGAAGCTCTTAGAAGGAAAGAAGCTGAGAATGAGAGGATTGCTCGCGAATGGGAAGAGGAAGCGTAGGGATGACCCTGCTACTAGGCGAGCGTACGAGAAGAAGAAAAGAGAGAAAGAAGAGAAGAAGAGGAGAAGGCCAGAGGATGACAGGAAGAGAGCTGATGAAGAATAAAGAAGAAGGAAGGAGCAAAGGCGTTGAAGTGTGTTGCGAACCCTTCATGTATTTTGTTGTAAATACATTTGTGTAAGTCTTCTGTAATAAGCTCAGTGAATTTCCCTGTAATTTTCACTTTGTATGTATCTTAGCTTAGATATACATTGTTTTGTCAAGTTTATATATAAAGCTTTGATACCTATTGTAAACAGCTTTGTAAAGGACAATAATGCTATGATCAATAAAATGATTATTTAAAGCATACATTCTTTATTACTGCACTACTTTTATGTTTGTTGTTTACTTACCTTTGAATGTTTTAAGTTTTGGCATCATCAAAAAGGGGGAAATTGTTAGGAAATTTATTTGTTAGATTTTAATGATACCATGTAAAACTTAAACTAGAAAGTTGGCACCCCATTCTCCTTGTAATTTGTATTGTAATAGATAGGACATGAAGAGCTGAGTTAAGTCAGCTATGTCAAAGATTACAAGAAGTCAACTACGGATTGGGATGAAGACTCTGCTGTGTGTCAGCTGAGTATGGCCTAGAAAGAAGTCAAGAACTCGACTGAAGGAGAGTCAGCTGGGGAACAGCTGTGAGAAGTGTCAGTCAAGTCAACTCAAGAAGCCAAATCTATCAGTTGAAGTGATAGTTGAGTCAATCCGATGATTGGAGCAGACTCAAGTCACCTGGGGTAAAGGCAGCAGTCAAGTCAAGACAACTGACTTAGATCCATTGATTAAAGTCAAGAATATTACTCTATTTAGTAATATGACAAGCTGCTAGGTCTTAAAGTGTTTGGCCCAGAATTGTGCAAGAGGAATGAGCCAATGGGAAACACTGCAGCTTGTGTCAGAAACCTGCAATGCTGGAATGACATTTAATACGAGGAAAGATCAACATCACCAAGGCTGCAGACCAAGAAAAGACAAGCCAACGAACACAAAGTGACATTTGAAACGAGCCTATCTCTTCAACGGGCAAATTTCAAATGTTCACTACAAAAGGAAGCTATTGAGAAAAGGTTACCTGAACCACGAGCGAGCAAGCATTTTTCTGAGCAATTAACCTGCAAATTTCTCATAGCAATTCAAGCAATTCCTCAAGCCTTAAACTCGAAGAAATTCAATCCAACACAAGCTGTGAAGGAGAGATAACTTCAACCAGTTGAAGAGGAAACTTTTGAAGAAACAAAGGGGTCTACTTTGCAACTTGAAGGATTGTAGAAATGTTCAAGGTCGAACCATTATCAAGTTTGTTGGAGGGATTCGTGATCAAATCCAAGAACTTGAGAAGTGAGCTGAAGTAGCAAGACAACTACCATGTGAAGAAGATGAGTCACAAGAGAAGCCAGTTGTGTGATCAAGTCTGTCTCCAGACTGATAACCGCTCTGTAAACTGATCTGTTACATAGTGGATTCCTCCAGGAGTTGGTGAAGAGAGGATTAGAAGAATTACCCCATGTTCGACATCTATAAAATATTTGTGTCATTTACTTTCATCAATTTACCTTCCTGTATATTTACTTATATCTGCTGTTAGTTTATATTTGCTATCCAACAGATAAATAACCAAGTGCTAAAAATCAAGTGTTTAAAACAAACTTAAATCAAATCAAAGGGTGTTAAGTCTTCCGCTGTTAAAAACCAAATCAGCCAAGTTAAGTATTTGGCTTAAGCAGTCGAGTTATACTATCAACAGCTCTATCGAGTCTGTTGAGTGGGTAACTTAGTTGAATATCCAACTTAGATGTCCCTCAAGGACACAACTGATTTGAGTTAACTCTGTTGAAATATTTAAAAGGACTAAAATCAAAAATTTGGTAAGGTTTATTCAACCCTCCCCCTTCTAAACCTTACACCACACCCCTTGGGACCTACACATAATTTAGTACTGTTGCATTTTGCATTGCATGTAGAGCAAAAAATATTGCATTAAAATTTTACGATGTTTTTTTAATTTTCGATTTTATTATTTTTATTTTTAGCACGTTTATCGCTTTAGCACGTTTAATTGCTTTTGTGTGATTTTGGATCAAGATTTTGAAAAAGTACAAAGCTTCCGTATGATCTTTACTATGAGCATTTACTTTTATTAGATGACATATTTTTATGAATAATGCGATGAATAGTTGAGAAAATGTCATTTATTTGTTTGACAATAGTTAAGAAAATTGGGTATTTGAGCATGTTGCGAAAAATAAGCCTGTGAGCTTTTGTGCCTATAACTGCTTAATCTTATGCAACCTATTTTTTCTTGAGTGTGTCATTCATGATTGATAGAACTCTAGAACTTGCTTTGGTATCTTCATTGAAGCCATGTGTGTGTGCAATTTTTAAAAATGATTTAAGACCATCTTTGTTTAGCCTACTTAGCCTAAAAAGCCTACCTATGAACTCATGATTTTCTAGTTAGCCACTTTAAGCCTTAACTTTTCATTGTTAGCCACATTGTGATCTTAAAAATTGAAAAAATAATTTTATCCCTAAAATTTCTTGAGCTTATAGAAAATGAACAAGTTTGGGGGAGATGTGGTGAAAATTATGAAAAAGAGAGAAAGTTGGCAAAATAATGAGGGATGAGCAGTATCTAGGTGAATAATAGAAGAATGAAGCTCGAAAAAGAAAGAAAAATCTCTGAAACGAAAGTGAGAAAATCGAGCAAAGTAGAAAAAAAGAAGAAAAAATTCTAAAAATTGTGAAAAAACGGAGAGCTTGAGGCTAAAGAAAAGAAAAAAGGCAAAAAGGCCTAAGATTAAAAGGAGAAAAAAGGTGGAGTTGAGTTGAAAAAGAAAAAAATCTTGAAAGAATGATTTTAGATAAAAATTGGGTTGCTGAATTGCAAGTCTGTGTGCTTAAATTTTATTTTCTCAAGTTAAGTCACTTAATTCAAAATTTTCCTACCCTTACCAAAAAGCTTACATTACAACCAAATACAAGTCCTTTTTGATTCTTAAATTGTGTACACTAAAGTGTTAGAGATGTTAGACGATTTGCAAGCCTATGGTGGTTGTACTTTCACTGAATTGATTTTGAGCGCAAACACTTACCATATATTTTGAGAGTTGAGTGATATGCTACTACTACTTGTGAGTTGCGATGTCAAGTATCGGAGAGAGTATTAATTATGCCAAACTTATGAATGATGACTTCTTGATAATGAATTGCATGGTTTACTTAAATATAAAGTCAAAAGAGATTAAACGTTTATAGTGTTCTTGTGTGTTCTTTGTACCCCTTGATATTATTTTTCTTAATTTACTCGAGGACGAGCAATGCTTTAAGTTTGGGGAATTTTGATACGTGTAAAATATACTGCATTTAGGGGCTTAAAATGGTATATAATTGATACATTTACATGTATATTTAGTGTGTTTTACTTGGTTTCCTTAGAAGGGCGTGATACTGCGTATTCTTGTAACTTTTTACAAGAAACAAAGCTTAATTGAGAAGATATCAGTTGGAAGGCCAGGAAAACTTTGACGAGTGCAGAGAGAAGATCAAAAAGACGAAAAAATTGGACAAAAACCAGTCACACGACCGGACTGTGTGGGACCACACGGCTGTGTGACCTGCCCGTGTGAAGATGCATGTCCATGTGAAGTGTTGGGAGAAAACAGGGATGAAACCAAGACGCACAGCCGGAGCATGTGAGAGCCACATGGCCGTGTTTAGTGACCATGTGAAAGCCACACGAGCCGTGCTACTGACTGTGGCGGATTTTTGTGTCCTTTTACCACTCAAAATCTACAAGTGATCTCTCCAAGCACCTATATAAAGGACCCAAGGGTTGCACGAAAATTGATTCATCAGTACACCATACAACACATCAAAATACACAGGAACACAATATCAAAGGTCTCTGAGAGAGGAGGGCTAGGTTACGAAGAATACCACAAGGCCTTTCACATCTTCGGAAGCGCAAGAGCTTCGAAGGCCTGGAAGGAAGATCCATCCTGACAAGAAGGGGTTTTCTTTCTTAGTTTAGATATCTTGTCTGTGCTTAAACGATGTCCAAATTTATCTATGAATTTAATATCAATGTTTGGCTAATCTTTCGGATCTTAGGGCATAATCAAAACTATGGATTCATGTTAAATCTTGATTAATTATTTTCTTAATTAATTCATGTGTTCTATTTTATGAATTCAAGTGCTTATTCTTAATTTGTTTTTATCTGATCAATAATTAGCATGTCATATTTCTTAGTGCGAAATTCGGAAGAGGAGCTCTAACAAAGACAGAAATCGAATTCAGACATAAACGGGTGTATCGAGTCAGGAGACCTACAACTGTTTGTGGGGAGTCATTCAATTCATAGATATTTTAGGAGTTAATAATAGTTGTATCGAGTCAGGAGACCTACAATTATTATTAATCTACTGTTTATGCGCCGCCCATGAGGGGGAATAGACTTACTTATGAATTGAACCCATAGAAATACATGAATTGGTTTTGTTAAACATTAGTTGGATTTAATATTGAAGAAGCATGTTGAGATTATGTGCCTAAGGTTGTTTTCGTAGTTGTTGAAAATACTTGTGGGGTTCGAAAATTTACTGCTTTTTCTTTTTATTTTGGAATTTTTTCTAAAACTTGAGATTCGGTCGCTTCAATAAAATTGGAATGCGATGTTATTATAGCCCAATTGTTTCATAGTCAATCTCTGAGGAACATGACCTTGCTAGCCATTATCCTATAAACTACACCGTACACTTGCAGTTGTAAGATCCAAATATTTTTAGCGAAAAACCACTTGTTAGTCCAATTGGCTACTGTAGGTCCCAAGGGGTGTGAAGTAAGGTTTAGAAAGGGGCAGAGTAGAATAAACCTTACCAAATTTTTGATTTAGTCCTTTTAAAATAATTCAACAGAGTTGACTCAAACAGATGTGTCCTTGATGGACAGCTAAGTTGGCTCTTCAGCTAAGTTACCAACTCAACAGACTCGATAAAGTTGTTGATAGTATAACTCGGCTGCTTAAGCTAAATACTTAACTTGGCTGATTGGTTTTTAACAGCGGAAGACTTGATACCCTTAGATTTGTTTTAAGTTTGTTTTTAACACTTGATTCTTAGCATTAAGTTACTTATCAGTTGGATAGCAATTATGAACAGCAGATATAAAATGAATATGCAGGAAAGTAAATTTGCTGAAAGTAAATGACACAAATATTTTATAGAGGTTCGAATATAGGGTAATTCTTCTAATCCTCTCTTCTCCAACTCCTGGAAGAATCCACTATGTAATAGATCAGTTTACAAAGCGGTGAACAGTCTGGAGATAGCCTTGATCACACAGCTGGCTTCTCTTGCGACTCAGCTTCTTCACAGGGCAGCTTGCCTTGCTACTTCAGCTCACTTCTCAAGTTCTTGGATTTGATCACGAAGACCTCCAACAAACTTGATAATGGTTCGACCTTGAAGCTTTCTACAATCCTAGCTTGGAAAGTAGACCCCTTTGATTTCTTCAAAAGTTTCCTCTTCAACAGATCTGAAGTTGTCTTTCCTTCACTACTTGTGTTGGATCGATTTCCTTCGAGTTTCAGGCTTGAGGAATTGCTTGAATGCTTTTGAGAATATTGCAGGTTAAATGCTTGAATATTGCTTGCTTGTTCGTGGTTCAGGTAACCTCTTCTCAATAACTTCCTCAGCCTTTTATAGTGCAGATTTGAAATTTTGCCCGTTGAAGAGATATGCTAATTTCAAATGTCACTTTTGTTCGTTGGCTTGTCTTGTTTGAAGTCCTTGATGTTGACATTTCCTCGTATTAAATATCTTCGCAGCATTGCAGGTGTCTGACACAAGGTGTAGTGTTTCCCATTGACTTATTTCTTTTGTATATTTCTGGGACATACACTTTAGACCTGACAACTTTGACATATTACTATATTGAGTAATATTCTTGACTTTAATCAACGGATCTAAGTCAGTTGTCTTGACTAGACTGCTGTCTTTACCCCAGGTGACTTGAGTCAGCTCCAGTCATTGGATAACTCAACTGTCACTTCAACTTTGAGACTTGGCTTCTTGAGATGACTTGACTGACACTTCTTACAGTTGTTCCTCAGCTGAAACTCCTTCAGTCGAGTCATTGACTTCCTTCTAGGCCATACTCAGCTGACACACAGCAGAGTCTTCAATCTAGTCCGCAGTTGACTTCTTGTATTCCTTGGCATAGCTCACTTGACTCAGCTTTTCTAGCCCTATCTATTACAATACAAATTACAAAGAAAATGGGGTGCCAACTTCCTAGTTTAAGTTTTACATGGTATCATCAAAATCTACTTAATAAATTTCCTAACAACTTCCCCCTTTTTGATGATGCCAAAACTTAAAAACATTAAAGAAGGTAAACAACAAAGATACATACAGACAATGTAGTAACAAAGAATGTATGCTTAAAATAGATCACTTTATTGATCATAGCATTCTTGTCCTTTACACAGCTGTTTACATTTAGTATAAAAGTATACATGTCAAAACATAGTATATCTAAGCTAAGATACATATAGAGTCAAAACCTAGCTGAGGGGTTTCAGCGAACATCAGCTTCATATCCTTCGAACTTCTTTCCCCCTCAGCTGCTTCGCCTTTCTTCAACATTTCTTCTTTCAAGCCCTTAAGGGAATCCTCTTTCCTCTTTTTGGCATCATCAAAGGAGAGAGGTATCCCAGGGAACATCCCACTAAGGATAAAGTCCAATCGGCTGATAGTGGAGTTATGCTTGGAGTCGGCTGCATCATACGCTGTGCGAAATTCTGAGCGTGTTGCCTTAGACTCGACTGAGACTACCTTCATTTCAGCCATGAGAAGACTAGATTTCTCATTCATGGAATTTTCGAGTCTGGTAATTGCATTCTTGTGGAAATGTTGCAGCAGCTCCATTTCCGACTTATGGGACGGATTGATCCTTTCAATGTACTCCTTCATTCTCTTCTGATATGTTGATTTATCCGTACTCCACAACAGCATTTTCGCAAACAATGCTTTAAAGTAGCGGACTTGCTCAGATCTCATAGTTGTCTACTGCGCAACCCATTCCCTGATGCGCACAATAATCCCTCTTAAATCGGCTGTGAGGGTGGCATCACGATTGTCAAGGTGGAGATCCAAAGATGCTTGATGGCGTTCCATTTTCTCAATCTCTTCGCAGATAGTCTTGAAAGCTTTCCGGAACTCAGCTACGGAGGTGGACTCGTCTGCTGGCCATTCTACATCAAAGTCAAAGTGCATTGGAATGATCGTATCCGTGGGGATGACTGGCTCTTCACGCACTATATATTTCCTTAATTCCCTGGCAGATTCAGCTTCTAAGTCTGGCAATTCAATGGTGAAAGGAAATTCTTCCTAAAAAACATCATCGCGAACAAAGGGGATCTCCGAGTCTCTTGCTTGCATCGCATTCCCTTTTTCTGGATGAGTGGATTCTGCTCTTGATGCCTCAGCTGCGGCAGCTTCCTCGGCAGTGGTCACAGCTGTGGGAACTTGTGACAGAGCTGTGAGAGTCGTTACTGCTGCAGCTGTGAGAGCCTGCGCAGATGACTCGGTTCCAGCTGGGCCATTTGAGATGTTTTGCCTAGCTGACTGAGCCTCAGCTGTCTCAACAGCTTCCTCGGTCTCAGTGGGTTTTTCCAATTGAGTTATCTTGTCCTCAGCTTCATCGGAGGATGATGAGACCTGTGGAGTTAGCTCATCATCAAAATTGAATCTCATAGGAGCCATCTTTTCACTGACTTGGCTCTGAGATTTGTGAACGTCCTCTGAGATTTGGGTGGACTCTACTTCATCTTGCGATCCCAAAAATGATGTGTCAATGTTTTCTTGGGAGTCTTGAAGGGCACCAATGACTTCATCTGTGGCAACACCTTCGACTAGAGGAATGTTCTCAACAGCTACATCCTTATCCTTACCTAGGGAAGTCTCAACCTCCCCAAGGCCTTCAGTACCCTTAGCAGTCTCAACTGCAGCAGGGCCTTCTGCATTCCCTTCGACAGACTCAACTATCTTAGGGTCTTGGACGATGGCATCCTGAGGAGTCTCAACCCCTTGGATTTCACTTTCAGAGCCCAGAGTATTAACTCCTGGGGCTTCACCATCCTTTGCCTTTGCTGCATCAGTAGTGTCATCGGCCTTCGGAGCAGTAGACATTTCAGCTGAGATAGAGTTAACTGTCCGAGCTTCGTCAATGTCACTCTGCTATTTTTGAGATTCTTTCTCACCATCGCCTCCAACCTCCATTGATGTGTCTCCCACAACAACCTCCAACCTAGCTGTGGTGGAGAGAGAGAGAGTTTGGGGTCACTCTGCTCCAGAGACGTGGCTTTGTCCGTTGAGTGCTCAGCTGCCGGGGCAGGTGTGAGAATACCTTCTTCAGGGGTTGGCTCAGCTTGGGTGCCCAACTTCCCAGCTTCATTGCCAGCTCCCTTGGAGCCATCCTCTGATTGCACGGGGACGTGGCTGCAACAATGTCCGACACAATCTGCGTTGTGCCACTCCCAGAGGATCAGTCTGCAGAAGAGTTTTTGATGACTCTCCTGGACCTTCCAATAAACTAAGTTCGTGCATGGCTCTGGATTCCTTCAAAGCCTGCTGCATGTCTGACTTCTCGGTTGCAACAGCTGGATCCATATCTTCATTGCTGTCTGAGAGCATATCAAGATGCGTGTGAGTATGATCTAGAGAGCCTGTAAATTGGCACATCTTGGATTTCTCCAAGGCTCGGGCTTGCTCAGCAGCTCTCTCCTTTTCTTCCTCTTTGAGAATGCGAAGGATGTCTAAACAGTTTTCTTCATTTAGGGCAGATCGAACGTCATATATGCAGAGGAATTGGAGAAGCTCTTCTTCTTCTTCAATGAACTCAGGGCAAGTGAACTGTACCCTTGAGTGATCTAGCTTCCATGCTCTCCATTCCCTTAAGCGTTGTTGAATATATGGATAAACTGGAGAATACATGATCACATCATCATCATCATCATCATCTTCACCTCCAGTTTCTAGAATGGGAGGTAAGAGACCTTGCTCTTTCTCAGATGCAACAACATCAGTTATAGGAGGGAGACAACTCTCTCAACATTTGGCTCAGTTGTCTCAGCCTCTTTGCTTTCCTCAACTGTCTTTCTCACAGCTGGGTCTTCGACAGATCTCTGCTGATCATCATCATCAGACTTCGCAGATAAATCAATAACCTCAGGAGACTGCTCTTCCTGAGCATCATCAGTCTCAATTTCTTTCTCTGGCTGAGTACCGGATTCAGCTGTCTTCTGTAGCTCAGATTGCTTGATCAGCCTTCTCTTCTTGGGATGAACTAGTGGAACTTATGGTTCAATCTCAGCAGATTCATCAGAAGTAGGGACTTGGGTACTCTTCTTAGAGGCAACTTCCTTTCTGTACTTGGCAGTCCTCTTCTTCTTTACGACTGGAGAAGGGATTTGAGGTTCCTTTTCAGTCTCTGCTGCGGGGGCAGGAGTTTAGGCAGCGCAGGCAGGTGACTCGGCTGCAGGGGCAGGAGCTTTCTTTGGCTTGGCTACAGGGGCAAGAGCAGGCTTGGATGCCGCAGCTCTCTTTTTCGGGGAGGGGTCTCAGCTGTGTCTTTAGGGTCAGCTGATTCCCCCTTACTTGTATCAGTTTTCTTAACATGAGCTCTTTTCTGGGCACCGGAGAGATTTGCCCTGAACATATTCTTGTTCACGTGGAAGGGCTTGCCATGGCGAAGAACAATGCCCTTGACCTCCATAAGATGGCCAATCCCAAGGCCATAGCCCAATGAGCATCCAAACGACTCATCTTTCTTAAAGGTCCTTTTCAGCACATTCTGGCAGAATCTGCTGTAAACAAACTCAACCTAGTTAACTTTCTTTCCTTGCATGATCGCAGACATCACGATCAGCTTAGTTTTGGACAGCTGATTGAAGCTTCCAAATTTCATGTCAATGCATTTCGAGACGATATCCACCAACTTGTGATAGTCGTCTTTCAACAGTTCCTTCTTGGCCGTGTAGACCACTTTCACAGCATACTCAGGATTGGCAACTTCCTTCCAAGCAGCAGCTAAGTCGACATCAGCCTCATAGATCTCCTTCAAGCCCTCCGAGGGCAACAAAAAGTGCTCAGCAAGGTCTTTTGCACTGAGTTTTATGACCTTGCCATGGACGGAAGATTTGATTTTGTCGTCCTGCACTTCTGCCTTTACGTAGAACATAGCTACTTCTTCAAGGTATGTGTGAGAGTATTCCATCGTCAGAAAGCCCTTCAGACCAGACTTTTCCAACATCTCAGCTATCTTCTGAACCAGGGTTTCATCGACACCCATTTTGATCATCCCTTCAAAATCCACAGAAGCACTAGTGTGGATTTGCTTTGAAAGCTTCACAAAATCATACTTTGGGGCCATTTTCAGACATTTCTACCGATCGAAATAAGAGAAACTTGTTTGAGAAGAACTAGGGTTCGCACAAGGTTTCAGAGAGAAAATGCTTCATTTGCTTGAAGATGAACAGTTTGTGTGAGGAGAGAGAAATGCAACATTTTATATATAAGAGTCGTGAAAGGACATATTTCGGATTTTGAAATTTTTGATCAAGATCAACGACTAAGATTAAAATGTCAACACCGTATTTAATTCCCTGCATTAAATGCAACAACATTTATATCCAATCATATGGCTTACTGTGCAGCTTTGACTGTGACCATCATTATTACGCTGACGTCATCCTTAAAAACATTCCCGCTCAATTAAAATGCTTGTCACTTAACTCATAAATGATTCAACTTATATCCAAAGTGATTTAACTGTGCTTCTCTATTCTTATGAAGTAACTCAGCTGTCAGCTAACTAGATACAACTGACTTCCCGACTAGATTGTTTCACTTGGCTGAAATGTGAAACTTGCTCTTCTTCCATTTTCTCATCTTCTTTCCCTGCTGATTGAGTGTCCTGAGTTTTAACTTAGCTCAATTAACTAACCCTAACTCATTTTTGAGTTCTTAAAATCTTGATTCACATAGAGGCTTTGTGAATATATCAGCTAACTATTTATCAGTTGAGATGTATTCCAAGGTGATGTCTTTCTTTTCAACATGATCTCTTATGAAATGATATCTGACATCAATGTGCTTTGTTCTTGAATGCAACACAGGATTCTGAGTGATTGCATAAAGCACTAGTGTTATCACACATAATTGGAATCTCTTTTTCTTAAATATCATAATCTCTCAGTTGTTGTCTCATCCATAAGACTTGGGCACAACAACTGCTCGCAGCTATGTACTCTGCTTCAGCTGTGGATGTGGCAATTGAATTTTGTTTCTTACTGAACCAAGAAACCAATCTATTTCCAAGCATTTGACATGTACCTAAAGTACTCTTTCTATCTACCCTATATCCAGCATAGTCTGAGTCTGAGTAACCAATCAACTTCAATCCACTTTTCTTTGAATACCATAAGCCAACTTCCTGGCATCCCATCAAATATCTTGGGATTCTCTTAGCTGCAGTCATGTGGCTTTCCATTGGTGCAGATTGAAATCTTGCACATACACCTACTGCAAAGGTGATGTCTGGCCTGCTTGCTGTTAGATAGAGCAATGATCCAATGAGTGCTCTATATCTGGTTTGATCAATAGCTTTGCCATCTGCATCCATGTCCATCTTGACTGAAGTATTCATTGGAATTTTCACAGAAGACTTCTCTTCCATACCAAATTTCTTCATCAAATCTCTGGTATATTTTGTTTGACTTATGAAGGTTCCATCCTTCATTTGCTTGACTTGAAGTCCTAGGAAGAAAGTCAGCTCTCCCATCATGCTCATCTCAAATTTACCTTGCATGAGGTTTGAGAACTTGTCACACAGCTCTTTATTTGTGGAACCAAAAATGATGTCATCCACATATATTTGAACAAGCAGTATACTCTCTCCATCTTGAATTCTGAGGAGTGTTCTATCAACCTTGCCTTTGGTGAATCCATTGTCAGTTAGAAATTGAGACAATTATCTTACCATGCTCTTGGTGCTTGTTTCAATCCATATAATGCTTTCTTGAGCTTGTAGATTTTATCTCCAATAGTTTGCTCAAAACCTGGAGGTTGTTCAACATAAACTTCATCCTCTAACAATCCATTCAGAAATGCACTCTTCACATCCATTTGATACACAGTGAAATTATTATGTGCAGCATAAGCAAGAAACATTCTTATTTCTTCCAATCTAGAAACAGGAGCAAATGTTTCATCAAAATCTATACCTTCTTCTTGGAAATACCCTTTGGCTACCAATCTTGCTGTGTTTCTTACAAAAGATCCTTCCTCATTCGTCTTGTTTCTGAAAACCCATTTTGCGCCAATAACATTCTGATGGGTTGGCCTCTGCACTAATTCCCATAATTTGTTTCTTTCAAACTGATTCAGCTCTTCTTGCATGGCTTGAATCCAATGTGTGTCATCCAATGCTTGAGACACATCTTTAGGCTCTCTCTTGGAAATAAAACAAGTGAACATAGCTTCATGTTGTGCTCTGGATCTGGTTCTTATGCCATATCTAACATCTCCAATAACTAACTCTGGTGGATGGTCTCTCAGCCATCTCACATCAGGTCGGAGTAAGTCTGCTGGATTCAACCGTCTCGCAGCTGAGTTATCTTGAACAGCTCTTTCATTTTCATTCAGTTGTAGACTTTCCAGCTGTCTTTGAGATTCAACTATCTCATCTTCATCTGGGTTGATTGCTCTTACTTCGGCTTCTACATAAGGACTCTTCTGCATAGTTGGTTGATTCAGCTTATCAGCTAACTCTTCAATGTCTTCTCCATTTACATTAGGTTCATCAAAGACCACATGGATAGACTCTTCTGTAACCATAATCCTCTTGTTTAGCACTCTATAGGCCTTACTCTCAGCTGAGTATCCTAAAAAGATACCTTCATCAGCTTTAGCATCAAAAGCCTTTAAATTATCTTTGCCATTGTTATGGATGAAATATTTACATCCAAATATCCTGAAATATCCAACATTTGGTTTCTACATGTCCAAATTTCATAGGGAATCTTGGTCAGTTGACTGTTGATCATGCATCTATTTTGAGTATAGCATGCTGTGTTAATGGCTTCAGCCCAACATGTCTTAGGCAATCCATCTTCAGCTAACATGGTCCTTGCGACCCTTCTAGTCTATTACTTCTTTCAGCCACTCCATTCTGCTGTGGAGTTCTTGCAGCTGATAACTCATGAGCAATTCCATTTTCAACACAATATTGAGTTATTATCCCATTGACAAACTCAGTTCCTCTATCAGATCTTATTTTTATAATGGTTTGGCTCTTTTCATTTTGAACTCTTTTCATCAGCTGAGGTAACTTCTGCAAAGTTTCCTTCTTTTTACACATGAAGATTGTTCATGTATATCTTGAGTAGTCATCTACCACCACTAAGGTGTATTTATTTCCACTTATGTTGGCTGGCTCAACTGGACCAAATAAATCCATATGCAACAGATGTAATATCCTTGTTGAAGAAGGACTTGGCTTATCCTTGAACGAAGACTTTATTTGTTTTCCCATCTGGCATGCATCACATACACTTTCTTTCTTGTATACTGAGTCTGGCAATCCTTCTACAAGATGACTCCTTGCAAGCTTGTTGATTGTCTTGAAATTCAGATGACTCAGCTTCTTGTGCCACAGCCAACTTGATTCGGTTGTACTCTTTGCTAGTACACAAGTGCTTGGTGTAGCAGTAGACCAATCTACCACATACATATTCTTTTGTCTTGATCCTTGCAGCACTATTTCATTTGATTCATCATCTTTGATCTGGCACACTCCCATGTTGAAACCAACATTATAGCCGTTATCACAGAGTTGGCTGATGCTTAACAAGTTGAAGTTGAGGCCTTCAACATAAGCAACATTTGTGATTTCCAGTCCATTCTTCTTGATAGATCATGTGTCTTTGATTTCCCCTGGAGCTTCATTTCCTCCAAATATGACTTTTGCACCTCTAATCTCCTTTAATATTGAGAGATTTTTCTTGTTTCCTGTCATATGTCTGTTACAGCCATTATCCATGTACCAGGTTCCTTGGCACTCAGCTGTTCCTTGAACTTGCAATCAAGGAAATCAGTTTTTAGGTACCCATACTTGCCTGGGTCCTGAGGGGTTAGTGCTATAAGATGATCCAACCAACCTATAGCCAAAAGACTTGACTCTAAGAGGTTGCCATCTATCAGTGCCATAATCATAGTGCACATTAGCAAATTGTTTGGGGGTTTTAGGTTCATACAACTGTCTCTTTTGTCTATATGCCTGTGTTTGTGTTTTAGCAATTGCTTTCTTGGGATAGTTGTGGTATTTCTGAGTGTAGTACATGGGTGCGTATGTGTGCTGATAATAGCTCTTTTGCTTTGGAATGACTTTTGCTGAGGTTTAGGTCTTTGCCATCTTGGCTTGTATTCCATAGGTTTTTGTTGATGTTTCACGTTATTCTAATCAACATAGTTTGGATAGTTTCTACCATTCCCAACATGTGTGTTTCTCTGATGAAATTTCTGGGGTTTCTGGTAGCTCTGTTTGCTTTTTACATAGTATTTTCTGTTTGGAGTTTGCTGAGAAACTCAACTGGATTTCTTCTTAGCTGTCCTCTCAACATACTCAACTAGTTGTTTTCCTTTCCCTTTGTATCTAAGGCTAGTTTGTTTGTGGTTGTACTTTGGAATGAACGTAGGTGTAGCATTTGGTGTTTTGGATTTTTGAGATGCTTTATTGCTGGAATATGCTTTTTCCAAAATCACTCTTGGAGTTTGACTGTGCATAAAGGAATTAAATCATATGCCTGTCTTATCTCCACATTCTTTTTGACTCATGATAAGATCATCAATGATTTGGATGCCTTTGTAAATGAGGCAATCACATTTTTGAGATCTTTTTCCCTCTTTTCTATAGCAGCTAACTATGCTGTGATCTTTGCATTTTCAGCCTTCAGCTTAGTGTTCTCATCAACTATATGACTCAGAGTACTCATCTCGTTAGTCAGCTGTGAGTTTTGGCTTTTAAGCTGGCTGTTTTTCACATTTAGAATTGTGTGTGAGGATTTTATGTGTTCAAAATCTTTCATCATTTTGCTTAATGAATCATAAAGATCAGTGGGTAATGAAGTGTGTGTATCACAATCACTATCACTTGAATCTGAATGAGATGAGTTAGAGCCATAAAGCAAATCATAGCCTCTTCCTCAGAGTAACTTGAGTAGTCAGCTTCACTACTCTCTGAGTCTGCTGCTTCTTTGGACTTGACTGTCTCAGCAGTCTCATCAGCCAACATGGCTTTCTTCTTTTCCTGTCTTCTTTCCCTAAAGACTTTTCTATCTTCCTCATTCCTATATTTGTTGACTAGTGGATAGGAACAGTCAACTGCAAAGTGTCCTGGTTGTCTGCAGTTCCAACACAGGTTATCAGCTCTTTGATCAGCTCTTTCTATTCTTGGATTATCAGTTCTCTGATATTCAACCCTTTAATGTTCAGCTCTCTTGGGTGGCCAGTCTTCCCTTGACTTGGAAGGAGCTGAATGTCTTCTGGAGGTCTCACCCTTATTTCTTTTATAGTTCTTATTGAAGAACTTGTTGAATCTTTTGACCATCAGGGCAATTTCCTCTTGGTCTATGGCTTCCTTGGGTTCAACTCTCTTTCCATCATTAGCCATCAGTGCAGCTGTCTTGGGTACAGCTGTCTCATCTTGCTCTTTCCTTCTCAGCTCAAACTCATAAGCTTTGAGATCTGAGAATAGCTCATGATTGGATGTTTTTGAGAGATCCATTAAATGTCTCAGAGCCATAACCTTCATTTTCCATTCAGCTGGGAGGCTTCTCAAGATCTTCATGCACTTTTCCTTTTGTGTATATTCCTTCCCAAGAGCTGAAAGCTCATTTGTGATTTCAGTGAATCTGGCATCCAGCTGTTCCAAGGTTTCACCTGCAAACATTTTGAAATTTTCAAATTTTTGAATAGCAACAGTTAATTTATTTTCTTTAATTTGTTCTGATCCTTCACAAATTAAAGTCAGCTTATCCCAAATCTTTTTAGCAAATTTTCAAGATTTGACTTTGTTGAACATGGCTTTGTCCAACGTCTTGTAGAGTATATCCTTGGCCACATTGTCAAGTTGTATCTCTTCCTGTCCTCATTAGTCCACTCAGTCCTTGGTTTTTCAACCATGGCTGGTCTTGCTTTAGCGGCAACTTCTTCTCCTTCATTTGTGGTTGCTCTTCTTACAATCGTGTTCACTTTGAGTATTTGCAGTGGCCCATCCTCTATCACAAGCCACATTTCATCATGTAATGTAGATAGATAGTAGTGAACACTTTGAGCCTGCATGCGAATTTTCCAATCATCAAATTCTTCAACAGTGAACATAGGAATGCGTGTCAGATTTGCTTCCATGATAATAACTTTGCTTAAAATTGAAAGACTTTGAAGCACAAGTGTTTTAAACATTTCTTGAAAAGATAGAGATCTAGTTCAGTAACCAGTGCGGAAGGCTCAATGAACCAACCACTCTAATACCACTTGTAGGTCCCAAGGGGTGTGAAGTAAGGTTTAGAAAGAGGGGTTGAATAAACCTTACCACATTTTCGATTTAGTCCTTTTAAAATAATTCAAAAGAGTTGACTCAAACAGCTATGTCCTTGATGGATAGCTAAGTTGGCTCTTCAGCTAAGTTACCCACTCAACAGACTCGATAGAGCTGTTGATAGTATAAATCGGCTACTCAAGCCAAATACTTAGGGAGGGCGGGCTAAATCGGACCCGCCCGCTTAAGACCCGAGACCACTTCGCCTCAAGTTCAAAATGGTTTTAGTTTAGTCCAAATATATTTTTTAAATTATAATAATTTATATTTTTCTATTTGTGGCCAAATTTTCAAAAGTAATCAAATGCCAATAGATTAAAATATTAATCAAATGCCAATAGATTAAAATATAAATAAAAATATAAATAAATATAATTATGCAACTTATTATAACTATTTTTTTTAGAATTGGCTACTATTAAGATTTTTTTAAAAACAAATACTATTAGTATACTACATAGTACTCAACTAATACTTAAAATAAATATTCAAAGTAGAATATTACAAGATATTATATTAGTAAATTAAACTTTAAAAGTAAATAATATTATAATAGTACTCAACTAATATTTTTAAACATATAACACTCAAATTTAAAAGTAAATAATGCAAAAATATTTTAATATATATTAAAAATTTAATAAAAATTAACATGCGGGGGCGGGTCCGGGCGGGTCCGGGCGGGTCCTATAGGACCCGGGACCCGCCCGGACGGCGGGTTTTGCAACCTTAGACCCGGGACCCGCCCCGGACCCATTTATTACGCGGGGGCGGGTTTAACAAGGCGGGTTTTGACCCGCCCCATTGCCATCCCTACCAAATACTTAACTTGGTTGAATGGTTTTTAACAGCGGAAGACTTAAAACCCTTAGATTTGTTTTAAGTTTGTTTTTAACACTTGATTCTTAGCACTTAGTTACTTATCAGTCGGATATCAATTATGAACATCAAATATAAAATGAATATGCATGAAAGTAAATTTGCTGAAAGTAAATGACACAAATATTTTATAGAGGTTCGAAGATGGGGTAATTCTTCTAATCCTCTCTTTTCCAACTCCTGGAGGAATCCACTATGTAATAGATCAATTTACAAAGCGGTGAACAAACTGGAGACAGCTTTGATCACACAACTAGTTTCTCTTGGGACTCAGCTTCTTCATAGGGCAACTGTCTTTCTACTTCAGCTCACTTCCCAAGTTCTTGGATTTGATCACGAAGCCCTCCAACAAACTTGATAATGGTTCGACCTGGAACCTTTCTACAATCCTAGCTTGGAAAATAGACCCATTTGATTTCTTCAAAAGTTTCCTCTTCAACAGATTTGAAGTTGTCTTTCCTTCACTACTTTTGTTGGATCGATTTCTTTCGAGTTTCAGGCTTGAGGAATTGCTTTAATGTTTTTGAGAATTTTAGGTTAAATGCTTGAATATTGCTTGCTTGTTCGTGGTTCAGGTAACCTCTTCTCAATAACTTCCTCAGCCTTTTATAGTGCACATTTGAAATTTTGGCCGTTGAAGAGGTAGGCTAATTTCAAATGTCACTTTTGTTCGTTGGCTTGTCTTGTTTGCAGTCCTTGATATTGACATTTCCTCGTATTAAATGTCTTCGCAGCATTGCAATTGTCTGACACAAGGTGCAGTGTTTCCTATTGGCTTATTCCTTTTGCATATTTCTGGGACAAACACTTTAGACCTGACAGCTTTGACATATTACTATATTGAGTAATATTCTTGACTTTAATCAATGGATCTAAGTCAGTTGTCTTGACTAGACTGCTATCTTTACCCCAAGTGACTTGAGTCAGCTCCAGTCATTGGATAACTCAACTGTCACTTCAACTTTGAGACTTGGATTCTTGAGATGACTTGACTGACACTTCTTACAGTTGTTCCTCAGCTGACACTCCTTCAGTCGAGTCCTTGACTTCCTTCTAGGCCATACTCAGCTGACACACAGCAGATTCTTCAATCCAAATCCTTGATTGACTTCTTGTATTCCTTGGCATAGTGACTTGACTTGACTCACTTTTCCAGCCCTATCTATTACAATACAAATTACAAAGAAAATGGGGTGCCAACTTCCTAGTTTAAGTTTTACATGGTATCATCAAAATTTACTCAATAAATTTCCTAACAGCTACGAAGATCTAAAGGGGGGTTGAATATATTTTTCCAATTTTTGCATTTATGCCATCTTTTTCGAATGTGTGAAGAACTCTTCAAGAATGAAATAGAAGAAGGAGATTGACACAATGATTTAAAGTGGTTCAACTCATTTAGAGCCTAATCCACTACCACCTGGGATGTCCGAGTGGATTTCGAAAGGAGGATGAACACAATAATTTAAAGTGGTTCAACACAATTACAATCGTTACCTTGAAGAGCACCAAACTCTTCTAACAACAACACCTATGAAGATCACCAACCTCTTCCAACTCGAAGAGCACCAAACTCTTCTAACAACAACACCTATGAAGATCACCAACCTCTTCCAACTCGAAGAGCACCAAACTCTTCTACACCTCGAAGAGCACCAAACTCTTCCAACACCTCAAAGAGCACCAAACTCTTTAACACGAAAAGCACCAAGCTTTTCAATCAACCTAACATGTTCTTGCTAAAATAACACTAACAAGGATTTCTTGTTTTCAACCTAACATGTTTTTCGTTATTTTCGTCGCATGTTTGATCGTCTTTTGCATTCGACATTCTTGTCTAGGTCGTCCTACTGATATCATTGCAAATTAAGCTCTATTTCCTGTAAACATCACAAGAATACGCAGTATCACACCCAACAAAGAAAAACAACTAAAACACACTAAATATACATGCATATGCATAGAATATCTATCAAAATAAGCCCCTTTATGCACATATATTTTACAGGTATCACATGTTTTGATCAACAACACATGTCATGTGACTACGGATTAGATAAAATGATAAGATTGCTGGAATAAACTGCAAACTGGAAATAATATGCATTTTATTGATTTGGATCAAATGAAACTCTAGTTGGTTGCCATCATGAAGTATTTATTACAAATCATTTATTGAACCTTCCAAAAGTTCATTTCTCATAATAAATGAGTCTTATATATTTATAGGTGATGTAGAAATTATTATATCGACATTATGAGTAGGACACTTGTAACTTTCTTGTCTTACGTGGCTTGCATGATTGACTATTTTAATAGTTGTGCAGTTGTCCTGGCATTGACTTGACAGGTGGCGAGTTTGACTGCTAGTGAGACTTCATTTTGACGTCTTTCACTTCTCCCTATCATCTTGCCAAACTTTGTTCTTAAGGTTTTTAGTCATTTAGACCGACTAGACTGCTCATGCTTGACCTGGAGAGCTCCTGCTGTGTTGGCTGGGATGTGGACTCTGTCTTTGTCTTCTCTACTTGGCTATTAACAATGGTCCCAAGTTTGAGGTTGGGATATGACGTAACATGCCCGAGCTTGAACTCCCAAAAAAAAAGAGACTGAGGAGAACCGGCTAGACACTGCATTTTATTGTTGTAATGATGAGCCCAACACATGGCATGATTCTATAGGGCACTGCTGACACCAATACCCTATAGTCGTTAGTTGGGGTTTGAAATGTCGTGTCGCTTCATCTCCCGCCATTATAAATAGGTCCCTTGGTAGTTTTAGTTTTTTACATTTTACCGTTGATAACTCCATACAATTAAGAGAACTGGACCGGGCAGAAATTATAGTCAACTTAAACTTTCGTGGATCGAACAGGAAACTCATAAATTTTAGGTATTTTCTTATTTTTTTTATCATTTAAATGTGTATCATTCCAGTTTAGATAACCAAAATAGGACTTGTAGCATGGAGATGTATATCAAGGATCCCCTTGAGTGGGACGAGATGGAGGGTTCCCGGGTCCCGGGGAGAGGAAGAGAAGGAAAAAAGTGTTGTTCAACTTTTGGACAGCCAGTTAGGAGGTAGGGAAGAGCAGAGTAGGAGAGAAGGAAGAAGTTCCCTCCCACACTCTCTTACGGGCTAGACATCAAGGAGAAAATATGGGAGTTTGGGGTTCCTCCTCTAGTCGGGGGGTCGCGAGTAGTTCCTACCAAGAAATAAATTTGGAGGCGGGGTCCTGTTCTTCTGGTCTGGGGACATAGGATGATCTTTGCCCCATGGGTCATTGGAGGTGCCAACTGAAGAATCACTCTGTTCGGTTGACCAATCTAGAGCTTTCAAACATCCCAATAACCATCTCGTAGGCGACTTGGATGGTTATAGGTAACAATTCTGCATCCCATGGGGCGTGCACATTTTTGTCCTTTATGCCGATGAGATGCTGGAGTTTGCATTGGCTCGCTGCACAGTCGTCCACTTTAGGACCCTCTATGTTGGGCTTAGGTTTCTCTTGCCAAGAATACTGACTAAGTTCCTTCACAAATGGTGGATCCTGATTAGCCAGATCTATCTAAACTCTAGGGCGAGATTGATTGGCCTACTGGTGCTCTTTAGGTGGCTCAACTATCCACAACCGACTTTTTCTGAAATCTCGTAGTTGTTCTATTGGAGGGATTTTTCGACTAAGGTCACACTTGGTAATACTTTGTAACCAGAACATGATATCCCGATACCTTGGTCGAAGAGGTCCCTAGGTCCCTAAAGGATTGGTGTGGGTGGTGATTGGAGATGCTAAAGGAGACCTAGTGAAGTTTGCTCGATGTACGCACAGTCGACACATACAACATGAATATTGATGAGTATCCTTCTTGATTTTTCTTCTGTTCGAATCTTCTAATCGCTCATTATTTGTTTCTTGTACAGGGAACCACCTCTTTGGAAAGGCTCTCTAGTGAGTTTGCGCAGCGGCTGGAGAATATTAAGAGATTGAGTAAGAAGAGCAGAGACATTCTACTCATTGCCACCAAGGAGAATCTTTACAGAGTCAGTGTGTGCTTTAGCCAACCTTATGAAGACCTTGGCACTATCCTAAATGGTGATGGTTAATTTTATTTCCTCTATATCGTATTTTCCTTCCTTTCTCTTATTTTTTTTATGTGCTAAGTTACTTGTTTGGTGTTACACTGTATTACAATGGTCGAACGCGGGCAAGCTGGCAACCAAGAGATGATTGGGCTTCCGAACAACAGAGGCAGGCATATGACAAGGCATCCTTATAGTCCGAGAAAAAAAAGCAGACTGGAGCTGGCAAGAGAAAACTCCCTCCGGGGGCCAGAATGATCATCCCTAATAGGAGGCCGACTGGAATTGTAATCCCTAGGAATGAGATGTCCCGAGTTCCTACTTCTCCACCTTCACAATTTCAGACTCCTTCTCAATCTGGGACCTACTCGGACAATATATGTGGAGGTCCACTTCAAGCTTGCCAACCCTGTCTATTCTAAAAATCCCCGCCCAGGCCCAATTAGTCCTTGTCTAGGTGCTAGGCCCCCCTTGTCGACCTACATTATTTTCCCGGTTAGGCCCCGCCTAATCTCGCCCAAGTCCCCCTAACCCAGCCCAAGGCCTAGGCGCTAGGCCCTAGTCAGCTGCCCGACTAGCGCCTAGTGCTTTTTAGAACACTGGTCCCTGACCGAGTTGGACCTTGCGAGGCAATGGGCGAGGAAAGGCCCAAATGGTTCATTAAGTACGCAAAGTTGGTTATTCTAAATAATGAGATGATCTTTACCTTCCCTAGTGTTGCGAATGAGGCCATGCATGTGCCTATTCGGGCATGGACATAATGGATAGAGGACGTCCAAGAAGATGGACTTTGAGGGTGATCGTCCATGTTGTGGGGAACGTCAGGGGATTAGATACTCGGCATACTAGCTTGCAAATGTCATCTAATTTGCGATGGTGTGATTTCCTTGCTAATAGACGACATTGAGAAAATCAAGAAGGCTGTTGAAGAAGCAGTCAAATCGGCAGAGGTGGCCCAGGCAGTGGCTAAGAAGGCCGATGAGGAATTAAAGCCGAGAGGGAGAAATTCCAAGTCTCCTTGTTTGCACAGAAGACTGAGGTCACAACAACCATAACTAAGCAAGGGAGAAGGGTCGAGCTGAAGGCCTTATGAGGGGGAAAAGTGTTTAGAATTTCCACCAAGTGGCCTTATCTTTTCGGCTGCCCGCCTCGATAGTATAGAGGGGTTCATTAAGGACCTTAAAGCTAGAAAGACTGTGAAGCAGTTCGAGGCCGAGATGTAGGCCTATAAAGATGGGTTAGTCCCTCCTAGAGGGGCTGAGGAGGAGAAAGGGAATGAGGGAAATGCCTTCTAGAGTTGGTGCTGATGATACAATTTCTTCGGGAGAGCAGAATCCTTAGGCCACAAGGAAATTATAATTAATGCCAATCTTTGTAATCGACCATGTGCCCATTTCTTGTAAATCTTCTACTATTTTGAATGAACATTTTCTTTTCGGTTTTTTATTGCTTTTCTATTGGGAAACTGGTATGGCGTATATCAAAATAGCGAAAACTTTGAGCAGAGTAACTGTATGAAAATAAAATGTCGAGGTAAGAGTTAGATTATTTATATTTAAGACGGGATTGTCCCGCTCATGGTGCGTACGTGATAGAGAAAATCTTTTTGCTAAACTGCAAGTGTACAATATAGCTAGAAAATAGCAGCGAGCAAGGTCGTATTCCTCATAGATTGAATACGAAACACATAGAGTACATTAAATATCGTATTTCAATTTTATTGAAGCGGTCAAAAACTCAAAAGTTTGTTTATCTAAACTAATCCTAAATTATCAAATAAAATATCTAAAATTGTTATAAACCCGAACTCCACATGTTTTCAACAAATACGAAAGTGTTGGAAAAATTTATGTCCAGATTTTGATGATACCATGTAAAACTTAGATTAGGAAGTTGGCACCCCATTTCAAATGTAATTCAACTTTTAATAAATAGGGTTCTATGAGCTGAGTTAAAGGCAGCCAAGTTGAAAACTACAAGACTCGACTGAAGATTGAAGTGAAGACCCAGCTGTGTGGCAGCTGAGTGAAGTGAAGTGAAGCCTCAGTCAAGTGATAGAAAAGCTATCTCAGTCAGCTGACTGATAGCAAAGTCATTCCAAAATGATTGAAATCGAATGTCAAAGGGGTATGCATCAAACAAGACTCGAGAAAGCTGAAAGAGATCTGTTGTCACGACAAGTCAAGTTTTTGCTGGAGATAGGCATGTGTCAGGCTGCCAGCAATAAAACTGTTTTGCTGAAAGAGTGCAAAAAGCCAGGAACTAATGAGATGTACCTGAAATTTTTCAGAGGCTAAGGAAAGGCTGCAGAGCATTAAATTCAAGGTACGGTCTACATCAATGCTACAAGACAAGACAAGCCAACAACCTATGAAGTGTTGTTTGAAAAATGTGTCTATCTCTTCAACAGACAGATTTTCAAACGTGCACTACAAATGGTTGAGGAGTCATTTGAGAGAAGGTTATGATCTTAACCGAGTTTAAACACAAGCATACAAGCATTCAAGCAATAACCTGCAAAAATATCTCTCAAGCTTACAAAGAAATCCTCAAGCCTAAACTCGAAGGAAATCAATCAAACACACTCAGTGAAGAAAAGACAACTTCATCAGTTGAAAAGGAAAAATTATTTTCAAGAACAATGGGTCTACTCTCCAAGGTTAAAGGAGAAGTAGTAAGGTTCCATCGAACTAGAGCTTTGAACCTGTTGGAGGGCTACGTGATCAAATCCAAAGGTTTGAAAGAAGCTAAAGTAGCAGGACAACCATCTTGTGAAGAAACTAAGTCCTAGGAGCAATAGGCTGTGTGATCGAAGTTGACTTGGATTGTTAACTACTTTGTAATCAAGTCAAGTTACTTAGTGGATTCCTCCAGGAGTTGGAGAAGAGTGGACTAGAGGAATTACCCCATCCTCGAACCACAATAAACTGCTTGTGTCTATTTACTTTCAGCGCACTTTATTTCTCACATTATTTCCATATTTGTTGATAAGTTAAATTGTTTAAGTCTACTGCTAATAACTTTGCTTAAACAAGTGTTGAAAAACGTACTCAAAATTCTTAGGGTGAAAGTCTTCCGCTATTTAAAATCAAGTCAACTGCATTTCTAAGTGTTAGCTGAAAACAACTAACTTATACTATCAACAGCTCAGTTGAGTATGCTGAGTGGGTAACTTTGTTGTGTAAGCCAACCTAGTTGTCCCTCAAGGACTTAGCTGACTTGAATCAACTCTGAAATTGTTTAAAAGGACTAAAATCGAAAAGTTGGTAAAGTTTATTCAAGCAGTGAAAGAATCCAAAGAGCTGCATGAGAAGAGATTGCAAACGGGCCCAAGAGTGTCATCTTCAATTCTAATCTCTCATAGCCCATATATTATGGAAATGGTGAGGGTGATTGATGCCACCACTTTACCGATGCACTCAGAGTAAAGTGGGCACCTTAGCCAAGCCTAACCCTGAAGAAGGTGTTGATACACCTGCCCTAACAACTTCTCACTCAATTGGACAAGAATCTGAGTCTCAAGTTTCGAGTGACCATGTTGCTCGAGACTCAACTGGTGCACCAATTGAGGGGGAAACTCAAATCACCACAGTCGGGTCGGAGGAGGCGGTGGGAGACACCACTCAAAAGGAGTATGGAGGTAAAGGTGAGAACTTAAATGTACAGTAGAGTGGGGTTGACGAGGCTCAGACAGTTTCGACTTTCTCAGCTGAAATCCCAGTTGCCATAAAGATCGATGAAGCTGTTGATGCAGCCAAGGCAAATGATTGAATGGAAGCCGAGGGAGTTGAGACTCCTGACTCTGAAAGTGCAATCCGCGAGGTTGAGACCTCAAAGGATGCCACGGAAGACCCCAAAGTAGCTCAATCTACTGAAGGGATGACTGAAGACCCTACTGCGGTTGAGACTGCAAAAGGGAGTGCTGAAGGCCCATCAGTGGTTAAGACTTCTGAGGGCAAATAAGGCCCAGTGGAGATTGAGACTTCCATGGGTAAGAAAGGCGAAGAGAAATTTCCTACTCCTCAGGAAGAGTCAATGGAAGAAGAAGAAATAAGTGCCATTCATAACTCAAGAACACATCGATGTTGAATTTTTGGAAACAGATGACGAGGCTGAGTCTAGTCTTAAAGAAAAATTTGAAGAGGACCCAGCTGCTGAGGAGGCTTTGGCACAAAGGAGGAAAGCTAGTGACAAAGATGCCCCTGTAAACTTCACTTTTGTTGATGGCCCACCACCTATGGTGCCATCACCTTCCCATGATGCTGATAAAACAACTGAGGAAAAATCTACTCAAATGGAAGAATCAACTGATGCAATGAAGCTATTGAGACAGCTGATGGTCAGTCAGCTCAGCAGGCTAACACAGCTGCAGAAGATGCCGATGACGCCAAGACAGCCAAGGCACACAGAGCTGAAGAACACTTGAAGGGAAAGGGTAAAGCTCCCGAAGCAGAAGAGGAAGAAATTACCATTTTCCCTGAGGACCTATTTGCAGAAACTTCCCGTTCGAGGCAGAAGTACCCTTGGAAGCAGAGTCAGCTGCTGAGAGTGTTAAATACACTGTCCAAGTCCCTGCTGAAGATATTGGAACTCTTGATGACTATACAATGGTACCGTTTGGTTTCAACTTCGATTATGTGTGGCCTGACGAGCAGTTCGCTGATGCAACTGACTTCAGAAAAGCCTTCAAGGCCATTTGCAATGAAATAGAAAATATGGAAAAGGGATTTGTAGCACTTAACCAACGAATGGACAACAATGATGCTACAATCACAAGAGACATCCGAGGCACAGTTTTGAGGATCAGGGAATGGACAACACAGACAAAAGCACTGAGGCGTGAGCAAGTTACATATTTCAAGTCTCTATTTGCCAAAATGATAATTTGGAGCGCATAGAACCCCAAATTTCAGCAGAGACAGAGGGATCACATCTTCAGGATAGATCAATCGCACAAGTCAGATATGGAGTTACTGAAGGCACAACATAAAGCAGACCTTCTAAAAATAGAGGCCACCATGCGCACAGAGATAATGGTGTTACAAACAGAGATGAAGCTGATGGAAGCTGAGACAAAGGCACTGCGATTAGAATTTAGAGCAACACACTCCTCGAGTCATGATAAAATGGACATGACTAACAAAAAGCTGGATCTTATCCTGAGAGTAATCCAGTGGACTCTCTCTTGGTGATGATGCCAAAAAGGGGGAAGATGGAAGTAAGGGAGAATATGATAGCAAAGGAGAAGCAAGCATCAAAGGGAAGGAAGCGAGATGAAAAAGCCACCCTTGAAAATTATGCTTGCCCAAACCCCTCAACAAAGCAATGTCACTGCCTCTATCCTAAGTCAGTTGTCGCAATATCTTTTAGTGGAAGAGAAAGATTCTTTGGCCTTCAAGAAATAATAAGAAACCATTGAAGCTGTGTTAAAAAGTAAGTAAAAGGCACCAAGACAGGATTGAAAGCCTAAAAGCGAAGTTCAACGGCCCCCAGCTAGACTATTAAAGGATTACCCTGCTGTGAAGCCCCCTAGAGAGTTAGTTATTCCTGATGCAGGATCTAAGCCAAGATCCATAAAGGAATTTCAAACTCTAACATCATAAGGATTTTTCAGAAATATGACTCTACCTCATGGGATTTGTACTGGTAGAAGGGATTAGAATTATGCTAATCAGCTGAGAGGCAGCAGACTTCAAGTAGTCAGCCGGCTACTAAAGCACCAGTGCAGTACACTCCTAGAGGAGGACCAGAATCTGGAAGGGGAAGGGGAGGGCTTGGTGGTGGTGGAAGAGGCAGAGGTACTCCATCACAGCCAATGCCTAAAGATGTTCACTATGTGGATCCCCAGAAGAAAGGTTGATCTACTGGGCTGGGCTGGATGAGCTATCCAACTTAGAGGTAGAAAGGAGGAATGATGAAGCAAGAAGAATGCATGAAGAAGAGAATCTAGGCTTGATCATGAATGGAGAGAAAGACATCAGAGGGAGGACCCTGCTAAAAGAGCCTATGAAAAGAAGAAAAGGTAGGAAGAAGATAGAAAGAGAAGAAGATCAGAGGAGGATGCTGAGAGAATAAGGAAGCAGCCAAGGCGTTGAAGATGGTGAACCCCTTCATGGTGTATTATACTTAACTTTAAATACACACATTTGCAAGTACACTGTATATGCCCTATTGTACTTTAATGCTCGAATACATGTAATGTTCATATACGTTTGTGTAGCTTTGATACCTTGTATATGTTAATACATTGTAAAGTGTTGTAAAGTCCAAACAATGATATGTTCAATAAAATGGCATATTATATAATAATTCTTTATTTTCTGCACTATTTACTTTGCTATGATTATTTAGGTTTTGGCATCATCAAAAAGGGAAAAATTGTTGAGAAAATTTATGTATAGAATTTGATGATACCATGTAAAACATAGATTAGGAAGTTGACACCCCATTTCAAATGCAATTCAACTTATATTAGATAGTGTTCTATAAGCTGAGTTGAAGGCAGCCAAGTTGAAGACTACAAGACTCGACTAAAGATTGAAGTGAAGACCCAGCTGTGTGGCAGCTGAGCGAAGTGAAGTGAAGACTCAGTCAAGTGACAGAAAAGTTATCTCAGTCAGCTGACTGATAGCAAAGTTGTTCCAAAATGATTGGAATTGAATGTCAAAGGGGTATACAGTAGACAAGACTCGAGAAAGATGAAAGAGATTTATTCTCAAGACAAGTCAAGATTTTGCTAGAAATAGGCATGTGTCAGGCTACCAGCAATAAAGCTATTTTGCTGGAAGAGAACAAAAAGCAAGGAACCAGTGGGATGTACCTAAAATCCTGCAGAGACTAAGGAAAGGCTACAAAGCATTAAATTCAAGGTACGGTCTCCAACGATGCTGCAAGACAAGACAAGCCAACAACCTATGAAGCGCTGTTTGAAAAATGTGTATATCTCTTCAGCGGACATATTTTCAAACGTGCACTATAAAAGGTTGAGGAGTCATTTGAGAGAAGGTTTACGATCTTGACAGAGTATAAACACAAGCATACAAGCATTCAAGCAATAACCTGCAAAAATATCTCTCAAGCTTACAAAGAAGTCCTCAAGCCTAAACTCGAAGGAAATCAATCCAACACACTCAGTGAAGGAAAGATAACTTTATCAGTTGAAGAGGAAAAATTGTTTTCAAGAACATGGGGTCTACTCTCCAAGGTTAAAGGAGAAGTAGCAAGGTTCTATCGAACCAAAGATTTGAACCTGTTGGAGGGCTACGTGATCAAGTCCAAATATTTGAAGGAAGCTGAAGTAGCAGGACAACCGTCTTGTGAAGAAGCTGAGTCCTAGGAGCAGCAGGCTGTGTGATCGAAGCTGAGTTGGACTGTTAACTACTTTGTAATCAAGTCAAGTTACTTAGTAGATTCCTCCAGTAGCTGGAGAAGAGTGGACTAGAGGAATTACCCCATCCTCCAACCATTATAAACTACTTGTGTCTATTTACTTTCAGCGCCCTTTATTTCTTGTATTATTTTCATATCTGCTGATAAGTTAAATTGCATAAGTCTGCTACTAATAACTCTTTTTAAACAAGTGTTGAAAAACGTACTCAAAATTCTATGGGTGAACATCTTCCGCTGTTTAAAACCAAGTCAACTGCATTTCTAAGTGTTAGCTGAAAACAACTAAGTTATACTATCAACAGCTCAGTCAAGTATGTTGAGTGGGTAACTTTGTTGTGTAAGCCAACCTAGCTGTCCCTCAAAGACTTAGCCGACTTGAATCAACTTTGAAATTGTTTAAAAGGGCTAAAATCGAAAAGTTGGTAAAGTTTATTCAATCCCTCCCCTTCCAACCTTTACACATCACCCCTTGGGACCTACAGAAAGCAACCCTTGGAATATAATCTCAACATGCTTCATCAATATTAATTCGTATGAGTGTTTCATCAAACCAGTTCATATGTATCTATGGGTTCAATTCCTAAAGAAGTTTATTCCCTCTCCCGAGTGGTGCATAAACAATTGATTAATACCAATTGCTAGTATCTATACTCAATAATTAATATTAACTCCCAAAAGATCTTAGAATTGAAGTAAACCCCCACAAACAGTTATAAGCCTCCCAATTCTATACCCATTTATATTATGAACTCATTTTTTGTAAGTTAGAACTCATCTCCCGCATTATAAACTAACAAATATGACATGAAAATAATTGGTCAAATAATCTACAAGAAACAGGCACTCAAATTTATAAATAGAACACGAAAACCAATTAAGAAAAATAATCAAATTAGAATTAACATGAATCCACAATTTTGATTATGCCCTATGATCATAAATTTAGCCTAACATATTTTACAATAAATTCATAGACAAACTTGAAATCAAATAGTTTGACATCGAATTAAGTACAAACAAGAGATCTAAACTAAGAGGATAAAACCCTTGTCAGGATAGATCATTCTTCATAGTCTTAAACCCTTATGCTTTCGTAGATACAAAAGGTCTTGTGGTGTTCTTCGTTGATTCGTGTTTCTCTCTCAGAAGTATGTAAAATTGTGTATTTCCAGGTGTAAAATCATGTGTATTGTCACGTGGAATTCTCCTCCAGCTTTAGGCTTAGTCTTCCTTTTATAGATGTTTTGAGAGATCACTAGTAGAGTCCCGACAAAATTAGGAAACAAAATCCACCGCCAGACAGAATACATGGTCGTGTATTAATACACGGGCATATCATGTAATTTGTTTTTGTCTCTATTTTGCCTCGGAACATAATACACGGTCGTGTAATATTAAACGGGTGGGTCGTGTACTTTGTCTCTGAAAATCAAGTCGCACGGACGTGTAAAATGGCACGGAACAAAATACACGGGAAGGTCGTGTATTTTTACACGATTGTGTACTATGTAAACGTGTGAATTTGCTCAAGGGTCTTAATGAAAGTTGTATTCCTTTCTCTTAGCTTTCCATAGCATCTTGAATCAGCTCATTATCAATTTTGTAAAGAATGTTATGGCCAAAATACTAAACTATTCCCTTTTGTTCAACCGTCCATGCTTCTTTCCTTCACATCTTTGCTTGCACCTTGCTCTTGACATCTCCTTTGGAACGTGCTATCACTTCTTGTCCAATTAAGTTCCATTTCCTGTAAAATCACAAGAATATGCAGTATCACGCCCAACAAAGGAAATCAACCAAAACACACTAAATATACATGCAAATGTATCTAATATGTACCAAAATATGCCCCTAAATAATCGTATATTTTACATGTATCAAATCCCTCAAACTTAAACCATTGCTCATCCTCGAGCAAACTAAGAAAAATAACTTTATGGAATGGGGTAGATAGAACAACACAAGAACACTATAAACACATAATCTCAATCAAATCAACATTTTAGTAAACATGCAACTGATCATCAAAAAGTCATCAAACGCAATTCGGCATAATCAATACTCATTCGAGTATTCGACATCGCCACTCACAAGAAATAGTGTATCACTTAACTCTCAAATTAGATGGCAAGTGTATACGCTCAAATCAATTCGATGAAATAGAACTACCATAGGTTTGCAAATCGTCTAACATCTCTACCACTCAAGTGTGCACAATTTAAGAATCGAAAAGGACTTTTCCTTTGGTTGTAACATAAGCTCTTTGGTTAGGGTAGGAAATATATAGATTAAGTGACTTGACTTGAGCAAATAGAATTTAAGCACACAGAGTTTAACTCACCAACCCAATTTCATCTAAAGGAGCATTCTTTCAAATTATTTTCTTTTTCATACTCTTCTTCCACCCTTTTTCTTCCTTTATTCATTCTTAGGCCCTTGCCTTCTTTGTTTTGCCTTAAGCTCTCAATTTTTTTTCTCAAGTGTTTTTTTCAGATTTTCTTTTATTTTCTTTCTTTTCTTGCTCGATTTTTTTTCATTCTTTTCTTTGATTTCAATTTCTTTTCTAGCCTCAACATTCATTCACCTATTCACTGCTCATCCCTCCTTTTTGCCAATGTTCTTCCTTTTTTAAAATTAAACCACATCTCTCTCAAAATAAACATCTCTATAAGCTCAAGTTTAGGGATTAAAAATAATTTTAAATACAAAATCTCAAATTGTGGCTAACAACAAACAAAGTTAAGGCTCAAAGTGGCAACTAGGGAATCATGAGTTCATAGCTAGGCTATTTAGGCTAAGGAGGCTAAACAAAAATTGGCCTTAAATCATCTTCAAAAATTGCACCCATACATGTGGTTTCAATATAGATATCATTGCAAGTTCTATAATTCTAACAACATGAATGACACACTCAACAATAAGTTTGCATAAGATATAAGCAGTTATAGGCACAAAAGTTCACAGGCTTATTTTTCGCATCATACTCAAATACCCAACTTTATCAATCAATACCTGATAAGGGTCTTTTTATGCATGTTTTATGTGTATATTTGAGTATGATTTGAGTTATTTTATTGTTAGTTTCATAAATTTTTTATTATACATAGTTCACATTACTCCGAGGTGCTTTTATTGGTGTAGAACATACCCGGGGGTTTCTGGATGCAAAAACACTCAAAATCCCAAGCTAAACGCGTCATTTCGGGGCCTTTTCAGTCAAACATGGGCAGGGTGTGTTTTTAAGCACGCCGTGCTTTTTAGAAGTCAAAAACGAGCAATTTTTCGACCCCGACGTACCAAACACGGCCGTGTTCGGGAAAATCCAAAAACACGGCCTGCCCATGCTTTTAAATCACGGGTGTGTTTTTCGTCCAGTCTGGATGTTCTTTTGGCGGAAATTATGGAAGCTTTCCCTTTTTGCTTTGTGACAACCTTTGAGCAACTTTTACATCTCATTTTGCTGCACCAAACTCTATTATTCCCTCAATTGTCATGTGGACACAATGATTCAACCAACTCAACCAATGGAAGTGGAGTATTGTCATGTGAATATAATGATTCAACCAACTCAACCATGAATGTGCACACAATGATTCAACCAACAACCATGGAAGTGGAGCATTTGTTAGCATTATTGATGTGTTCTTTCACAAAGATGGTGCCTATAAAAGCCAAGAGTTTGAGTTGGGAAAGAGATTCATAATTCATGTAGTATTCATTGATAGAGAGATTCAGATATTCATTGTATATTCTAAGTTTCAAAGCAAAATACATTGAGAGGATAAAAGAGAAGTAGAGTTGGAAGTTGAAGAGCAATAGAGGAGAAGGCTTGAGCTCAACATCATTGCAATCAACCAAGGAGGAAGTCTTGTATTGGTCTTGAATAAGAGCTAAGTACACCATGTTCATTTTATTCATATCTTCTTGTGTAGTATACTCTTTTGTCAAAGCCATGTGTAGCTAAATTTCTAGTGTTTGAATGTAATGAACTTTAGAATGAATTTGTGATTAAGGCTTGTATGTTTTTAATAAAATCTTCATGTTTTGTGTGATTCACTTATATTATGCTTTATTCATTCGAATTGGTATATGCGCAATATTGATTTGAAGTTTATTTTTCATCCGGGAAATCGAGAGATTCATGGTGAAATAGAACCTATATAAGTGAAAAAAGTTGCATGCAATCCTAGATATAGGACGACATAAATCTTCTGGATTAGGGTCAAACCTAATATGGGAATTCACAAATCGTTATAATGTTGTCTTGGGGGTTTTAACTAGAAAGAGATTTCAGTTAATCAACTTGAGATTAGAAGTTATTCGCGCTCGATAGAGGGTTTAACTTAAATCGGGAATTTCTACGGTCCACATAACATGAGATTTTATTAAACGAGGTTGGTTTTTGCTTAAGGGCTTATGGTTGTATGTTTATCTTGTTGAATCACAAAAACATTCTAGAGGGATTTACATTCAAACACATTTCTAGCTCTTGATTTCTTAATTCCACAATCTACTTTTATTTGATCTTTTGTAAGTTGCAATTATTTTAAATTCTCTATTTTTTTTATTTTCCATTTTAACAAACAAAACTCTGAAAATTATTAGATTAAATAACAAAAAAACGGTAATTATTAGTATTTACAATCCTCGTGGGAATGACACTCGGTACTCAACAATCTATACTATAAAACGATAGGTGCACTTGCCTAAGGTTTTAAAGGTAGCTTTTGAGCCATCAAGTTTTTGGCGCCGTTGCCGGGGATTGTAATATTAAGAACGCTTTATTTTTGTTAATTTAATCATTTTTTTTTATTTTTTTATTTTACCATTATCTTTCTTTTTATCTATCTTTGTAAGTCTTGGTTTATACTTATCCTCTTTGTTTACCGCAGTGTATGCCTACTCGTCGCCGAATTTGGAAGCGCGACACCGCCTAGGAGCAACAACACGAGAGGAAAGTACTAACACGAACTTAAGAGGATACTAACGAAAGTAAAGATTTCGTCATGGTGGATGAACAAAGAACTATGTATGACTATGCCAAACCATCCATGGACGGCACGTCATCTAGCATCGTAAGGCCCATTATTTGCGACCAATAATTTGAAATCAAACCGAATGTCATTCAAATGGTGCAACAATTTGTTCAATTTGACGGCCTACCAGGCATTTAAGATCCGAACAATCATTTCACAAATTTCCTCGAAATTTGTGATATCTTCAAAATAAATGGAGTCTCTGACGATGCCATCCGGTTGTGCCTATTCCCATTTACTCTTCGGGGATGGGCTAAACAATGGCTAAATACTTTGCCAAAAGGAACAATCACAACATGGAGCATCATGGCGAAAAGTTCCTTTTGAAATATTTTCCACCGCCAAAATCGCACGATTGAGGAATGAAATCTCTTCATTCACTCAAGAAGACGACGAGACCTTGTACGACACTTGGGAGAGATTCAAAGAATTGCTGCGAAAATGCCCACATCATGGTCTTCCTATTTGGATGCAAGTCCAAACATTTTACAATGGGCTACTCTCGTCAACAAGGCAAATGATTGATGCGGGGCCGGGGAACTTTGAACAATAAAACACCGGAAAGCGCCCAAGATCGATAGAGGGAATGGCCATGAATGGCTATCAATGGCAATTCGTGCGAGGTAAACCTAATGAGCAGTGGGTGTTTATAATGCAGATGCGGTGGTTACACTAGCTGCACAAGTGAAAGCTTTGACCCAAAAGATTGACGATCTAGCGCTCCTAAACCACCACCACCGCATGTTTTATCTTGTGAAACTTGCGGAGGATTGCATAATCATCGGGATGCCCACACACAATACCTCACGCCGAACAAGCTAATACGTTGGGAATCAAGGCATAAATTACCCAAGTAATCCTTACAAAGAACACATACAATCCTGGGTGGCAACAACATCCTAATTTCGGTTGGGAAACCAAGGCCAACCACGACCTAATCCCAATCGATCTACACACATCTCCGGATTTCACCAAATCAAGGTAAGCCTAACTAACTTGGAAGATCTTATAACAAAGTTTGTGCAATCAAAGATACCCGATTCCAGCGGTGGAAACATCCTTGAGAAATCAAGAGGCATCTATCCATAACTGGAAAACCAAATAGGCGGATTGCGAAGATGATTTACGAAAGGCCACAAGGTAGTTTAGGGTAATCCGAGCCAAACCGAGGGGAGCACGTAAAGGCAATTACCATCACTTTTCCACATGAGCATGATTATGCCAATACCGCCATGCGAAATCGTGGAGGATGACATACCCAAAGAAAAGCTCATGAAAAAGGAGGTCGTCGAATACAAACCCAAGATCCCTTACCAGAGTCTAACCCAAGAAGATAGAAGGGAGGACAAATTTGGTAAGTACCTTGAGTCATTCAAGCAACTACATACTAATATTCCATTTGTTCAACCTCTTTCAAAGCATGCTAAGGATCTAAATGACATCATTTCTAATGAAAATAATTTTAACGAACTATCAAATGTGCAATTGAATGATAAATGTTCTTCCAATAATCTACCACAAAAATGTAATGATCCAGGAAGTTTTATTATCCCTTGTACAATTGATGGTTTACCTATTGATAGAGCACTAGCTGACTTAGGAGCTAGTATCAATGTGATGTCTTATGAAACATTCAAGCATATGGGATTAAGTGAACTGAAACCTACTAGGATGGACATACACTTAGCCGATAAATCGATTAAACATCCTAGAGGTATTATTAATGATGTGTTAGTCAAGATCGATAAATTCATATTCCCAGTTGATTTTGTTATTCTTGACATGCATAATGATATTGAGGTTCCTCTAATTCTTGGGCGTTCTTTCTTGGCTACGGCAAAATCAATCATTGATGTGCATGAGGGAAAATTAACTTTGAGGGTGGGGGATGAACAAGTAATTTTTAAAATTCATGTTGATATTGAAAAGGATACAACTTGTTCTTTTGCCGATTCAATTTCGTTGCACGATGAGAAATCTAAAAATCTCTTGGAGAAAAGTGTTGTTCAAAGTCCATGTTGGAAGCTTATGCCCGAAAAGGGGACCGAAAAGTTCAAAGAGCACATTTTAAAGCATAAAGTTGGAGGTAATATTACTAAATACCTAAGGGATTTTCATAAAACCAAAGCTCCACCCGATCCATATTTGGGTGAACGGTCCAGCTATACGACTTTAAAGAAGCGCTAATCGGGAGGCAACCCGACATTTTGTGTGCATTTTCTTTTACTTAAATTTTTTTTATTGCTTGGGGAAAAAACAATTTAAAAAAAAAACACGGTCTGGCCGTGCTTAAAAAGCACGGCCGTGTTCGTCACCCAATTCGCGAACACACTCTGGCTGTGTTCAAAAAATCCAAGGTTTTGTGGGAAAAATTCATACCGAACACGGTCGTGTTTTTTTAAAAAAATTAAAAAAAAAATTTTTTGCCGAAAAAATTCGTACCGAACACGCCCCGGCCGTGCTTTTTAAGCACGGACGTGTTTTTTAAGCACGACCGTGTTTTTATTATAAACAAAAAAAAAAAAAAAAAAAAAACTCAAAAAAAAAATTATATTTGATGATTTAACGGTATTCGAGTTGTGTATCCTTGATTAGGTATGAAGATGCCGATGAAGGTCCAGTACTAAACAACCCAATGGTCGCTCAATACCGATTTCACTCTTCTAGTAAGGTCGTATTTTTCTTTTCCACCTCTTTTATTTTCTTCTAGTGTGGTTGATTTTTGAGTGTTTTGTTTGTGTTCGTTCATCTCTTTCTTTCACATTGAGGACAATGTGAACCTTTAAAGTTGGAGGTGGGTGCAATTACATTCTTAGTTTGTGTGTGCTTGCTTTTATTTTTAGTTTGTCGACAAGAGGTAATTTTTTTTAACAAATTGAGTGTTTGCTAGTCAATAACTTAGCCCAATTACACCAAAATTAACTTTTTGATTTATGTTTTCAATGTGAAGCAATTGATTGTCTAGGATAGATTGATGTAGATGTGTGCTAAATTTTGACGAGATTTCCAACTCCATAATACTTGATTTGTTAAGGCATTTACGACAAAGCTTAGTGTTATGAACGTTTGAGAATTCATGATTTAGTGGTGGTTAACTAGTTGTTATACCAAGCTTGTGAAAAAAAAAAGAAGAAGAAGAAGAAAAAAAAAGGGAATCCAATCGAGGTTATACTCCTCTATTTGTTGTTGCTTAGTAACTAGGAGCATTCATGAGCCCCATGTTTGTCTTTTACGTAAAACGGCGACACAAATATGAGTATGGGAAACCACCCTAGGAGTGTTTGAACGAAAATTCAAAATATAAATCTAGTGGAAGAATGCCTCGAAAGGACCTACAAAAAAAAATCGAAATGGAGAATGTATATTCCTTGAATTCTCATTCCAATAAAAGTTCAAGAAGCTTGGTTATAAGACTAGTAGGCTAACTACAATGATCCATTGAATTCTTGTATTTCTATGACATTATTGAATTGAAGTTATTCATAACTATCAATATTTGTGGAGTGATGATTTCAAGTCTGAATAATGCTGTTGATGTTCTGATCTTTCTTGTGATCGATCGCTTTGCAAAATTGTGTTTTTACTGAATGGTTAATTCGGGTTGAGAAGGCTAAGAACTTGACTGCTTGTGTTCAATGTGTTGAAAAAAAAAATCCTTGTGTGTTGTAATTTATTGAATCAATTTTTTTTTTTTTTGATTTAATGTTTTACTTGAGGACAAGCAAAGTTCAAAGTTGGAGGTGGTTTGATAATGGTCTTTTTATGCATGTTTTATGTGTATATTTGAGTATGATTTGAGTTATTTTATTGTTAGTTTCATAAATTTTTGATTATACATAGTTCACATTACTCCGAGGTGCTTTTATTGGTATAGATTGATGATATGGAGCTGTTTTTGGTGAATTTTGGGCCATGGTTTCATGTCAAAACATACCCGGGGTTTCTGGATGCAAAAACATTCAAAATCCCAAGCTAAACGCGTCATTTCGGGGCCTTTTCAGTCAAACACGGGCAGGGTGTGTTTTTAAGCACGGCCGTGCTTTTTAGAAGTCAAAAACGAGCAATTTTTCGACCCCGACGTACCAAACACGGCCGTGTTCGGGAAAATCCAAAAACACGGCCTGCCCGTGCTTTTAAAGCACGGGTGTGTTTTTCGTCCAGTCTGGATGTTCTTTTGGCGGAAATTATGGAAGCTTTCCCTTTTTGCTTTGTGACAACCTTTGAGCAACTTTTACATCTCATTTTGCTGCACCAAACTCTATTATTCCCTCAATTGTCATGTGGACACAATGATTCAACCAACTCAACCAATGGAAGTGGAGTATTGTCATGTGAATATAATGATTCAACCAACTCAACCATGAATGTGCACACAATGATTCAACCAACAACCATGGAAGTGGAGCATTTGTTAGCATTATTGATGTGTTCTTTCACAAAGATGGTGCCTATAAAAGCCAAGAGTTTGAGTTGGGAAAGAGATTCATAATTCATGTAGTATTCATTGATAGAGAGATTCATTGTATATTCTAAGTTTCAAAGCAAAATACATTGAGAGGATAAAAGAGAAGTAGAGTTGGAAGTTGAAGAGCAATAGAGGAGAAGGCTTGGAGCTCAACATCATTGCAATCAACCAAGGAGGAAGTCTTGTATTGGTCTTGAATAAGAGCTAAGTACACCATGTTCATTTTATTCATATCTTCTTGTGTAGTATACTCTTTTGTCAAAGCCATGTGTAGCTAAATTTCTAGTGTTTGAATGTAATGAACTCTAGAATGAATTTGTGATTAAGGCTTGTATGTTTTTAATAAAATCTTCATGTTTTGTGTGATTCACTTATATTATGCTTTATTCATTCGAATTGGTATATGCGCAATATTGATTTGAAGTTTATTTTTCATCCGGGAAATCGAGAGATTCATGGTGAAATAGAACCTATATAAGTGAAAAAAGTTGCATGCAATCCTAGATATAGGACGACATAAATCTTCTGGATTAGGGTCAAACCTAATATGGGAATTCACAAATCGTTATAATGCTGTCTTGGGGGTTTTAACTAGAAAGAGATTTCAGTTAATCAACTTGAGATTAGAAGTTATTTGCGCTCGATAGAGGGTTTAACTTAAATCGGGAATTTCTACGGTCCACATAACATGAGATTTTATTAAACGAGGTTGGTTTTTGCTTAAGGGCTTATGGTTGTATGTTTATCTTGTTGAATCACAAAAACATTCTAGAGGGATTTACATTCAAACACATTTCTAGATCTTGATTTCTTAATTCTACAATCTACTTTTATTTGATCTTTTGTAAGTTGCAATTATTTTAAATTCTCTATTTTTTTTATTTTCCATTTTAACAAACAAAACTCTGAAAATTATTAGATTAAATAACAAAAAGACGATAATTATTAGTACTTACAATCCTCGTGGGAATGACACTCGGTACTCAACAATCTATACTATAAAACGATAGGTGCACTTGCCTAAGGTTTTAAAGGTAGCTTTTGAGCCATCAATACCAAATAAGCAAAAGACATCTTTCAAAAGTTCATCACATATTCACCAAGTATTTCTTCTCATGAAATCATGTGTTCATAATAAAATCATACGAAAACTATTTGTACTAATTCGAACTTCTAATCTAACTCATACAAAAGCAATAAACGTGCTATGCAAATTTTATATGCTTCAATATGCAACTTAAATGAAATGCAAACATGCAATAGTACAAAATTACGCATTCTTGACAATCCCCTATACTTAAATATTGTTTCATCTCGAACACATAAAGAAGTTATCAAAAGAAAGAGGAATGTGTGATAAGTACTTACTTAGCTCATTGTGGTAGAGGAGGCAGAGGGTAGTGGTCTTGTTGGATAAGCCACTGGTCCATACGAGACATCATCTCGTACATCTGTTGTATTAAGTGATGGTATCAAAATATTGCAAGTACTCGGTGTGATACTCATCTACCATGGCCGACAACTGATATGTATCATCTATCAATGAGCCCATGTGTACCTCCAACTGTTCAATCATATGATCACTCAAATCCTTGTGTCGTCTACCTCACTGCCTAGAGGATTACGGCCTATCCATCTCTACTTGAGCAATAGTATCTTGCTCTCCCTTCATTAACCAATTACTCTTATTCTGAATCGAGGTAGCATTCGGATTTGGGAGTTTAATTTTGGTCCTATCTACATGAAGTAACCAATAATCATGCCCATCAAACCTAATCATCTTCATAGCTGTCAAGACTGTCATATCAATTTTTGTCCCACCATCCACACGCGCATATCTATTAAAACTCACATTGAAGTGCTCGGTGATAGGTGTAATCAACCCTCCAACACAAATCCTCCCTTTCACTTGATTCTTCACCCTATCGAACTGTCTAGCGATGAATGCCCCATCATTGGGCACCATCTAATTTCCCGAGGCCATACACCACAAAACAAATAATTCATCAGTATGTATTACCCTCTACTACCTTCCCTATCAAACACCATTTCCGCTAATGTGCATTGCACATATCAAAACACGAGATTCCTAATACTCGAAGCCTTATAGGTACCCTGTGTATATATTCTCCTCCCCGTTATCTACTTCCAAAAACTGAGCATATTGAAATCCTCGTGCTCCTCTACCCCATAAGCCGGAGTTTAATAGATAGCATTCAAATCATCAATAGAAAACTCTATTGGCTTATTTGCTAGTCTAAACCTTATCCCCATCAAATTTCTTCTTCGAATCACCAATTTGAAACTACTTAAAAATTCATACGAATATATCACATATGTAGTCCAATTCCCATTCAACAAAATATCCCAATAAATTCGCGCACACAAAGCGTGAAAATCATTCAATAATCCCAAATTAGTAAAATTTTGTTCATCGGGATACCTTGTCGAAATCATGTTATTGTTGTAAAGAGCCTCCCATTGGGTCCGGTGCATATTGTACGGGAGGACGACATTGTAATACTCCAGGTCATTCACCTCATATTCTGGCTCGGGTTCCGGAGTTGGCTCCCTACTTCTTCTTGTGTTTCTCCAAACCCCACCATCTCCTCCTCTTGAAGCTGTTGAATTGGGTGTGAAGCTTTTAGGAAATCTGAATTTTTGAAAATAAACTCCCCCAAACTTGAAGAAGAACAAGAGAAAGTTGAGAGTTGGAAGAAATTTATGGTTGGTTTCTTGAAAGAAAGAAGTATGAGTGCCCTAGATTGAACATTTGAAGTAGAATTTGAAGAATTTTGAAGATAGAATAGGGTAGATATAGGAAAATTTTTTGCCTTAGGTTTTGAAAGGGAAAAGGTGGGATAAATTTGGAGTGTTTGAAGTTAAAAAGGGGAAGGACTAAGTTTTACGTCTTCATCTAGACGTCTGATTCTATTACTACGATTCATTTGAGCGGTGTCGATTGTTGTCTTTAGACCCTGGTATTATGTACCACTCTCGGAGGCGAATGGCATTGCATTGTTCTCGCGGGTTAAGTTCGTGATCGCTTGAGAATTTACTTATTTAATACTGGCCTCCCAAGACTTCAACCTTGCATTTGCATTCATGTTCAGCTGAGTAACTTGTTCCTATATCCTGTCTATCTTAGCATCGTTTTTATTCAGTCTAGCTCTTGTTTCTCCAATAAACGAGGATAACATCTCTTCTACAGATGCTTTCTTTTCACTTGACTCTGCTCTGCCTGGATTTCCTACGATAAAACCCGGAGGTAGCTGCAAAACATTTATGTTATTAGCATAAGAAAAGTTCTCGTAGTTTCGTAGCCCCGGATGGTAATGTGTGGGTGTCTGATTATTTCGATAATTGTTGTTTAAGTTCCTTTGCCCCACAAAGTTCGCTTCTTCCTCAACAACTGCAGGATCTGTTGGAGTCGCCTTCTGGATCACATTCAGTTTCATATTCAACACGGACACTTGTTCGTTGAGCATGTAACCTTATCTTCATCCTGGACCTCCACCACACGTCTGACATTGGATCTCTTAGATGGACACTGGTAACTATTACTTGCCATATCCTCAAGTAATTCCAGTCATTCGGATCCTTCCCTAATAGTGCACCCCCAGGTGCATCATCTATAATAGTTCTCGTGTTACCACTTAAACCATTATAAAAATAATGTACTTGTTGGTAGTCGAGATATCCGTGTTGAGGGAACTTCCTCAATAGTTCTCTAAACCTGTCCCATGCCTCATATAATGGCTCTCCATCTAACTGCTTAAACTGAGCGATTTCACTTTTTAGTTGTAGTGTCTTACTCAGGGGAAAGTACTTAGCCATAAATCTCTGACTCAATTGGCCTTAATCTATTTGAGTGGGTGGTGTCAAAGAAGATAGTTATCCCTTAGCCTTATCGCGTAGAGAGAATGCGAAAAGGCGGCATCGAATGATATCCTCAGAAATACCATTCATATTTACAGTATCGCAGATCTCTAAAAATTGCGCCAGAAGCACATCTGAATCCTCTACGACTCTCCCCCCAAACTGATTTTCTGACACCATCTGGATCAACGCAGGTTTTAGTTCGAAATTATTTGTGTTAGTCGGCAGACGGGCTACACCCCCATACCTTTGATTACCTTCCACCTGGAAGTAATCTCTAACTTCCCTTCTCACGGGTCTCTCCTCTAGATGGTCATGCCTATCCGCCACCGATGGGCGCTCCTTGTTGTTTTTGTTGTTCACACCGTCCCTATCGTTCCCATCCACCATCCTTTCGATCTTTCCTTAACTATTTTGCTGTCTTTTCGATCTCTAAGTCAATGGGTATCGGTTTGATAGATCTGGAACGTGTGAACATGAACTACATGCACTCAACAGAAATAATGTTAAAATCAACACAAAAAATAAATAAAAATTGAAGAATAAAAGAATAAAATAGTACTACAATTAAGATTGAACTACTTATTACTATATCTATGTAGAATCTTTCAATCCCCGGTAAACGGTGCCAAACACTTGATCGTGAAAATCTTTTCACTAAACTATCAGATATTTCAACAGGATTTAATATGAAATACATAGAGTACAATAAATATCGTATTTCAATTTTATTGAAGCGGTCGAAAATTAAAAGTTTGTTTATCTAAACTAATCCTAAATTATCAAATAAAATATCTAAATTTGTTAAAAACTCGAACTCCACAAGTTTATAACAAATACGAAAGCAACCTTAGGTACATAATCTCAACATAATTCTTCAATATTAATTTTATTTAGTGTTTCATCAAAACTAGTTTCTATGTATCTATGGGTTCAATGCTTAATGTAGTTTATTCCATCTCCCGACTGGCGCATAAATAGTTGATTAATACCAATTGCTAGTATCCCTACTCAACAATTAATATTAACTTCCAAAAGATCTTAGAATTGAAGTAAACCCCCACAAACAGTTATAAGCCTCCTGACTCTATACCCATTTATGCTATGAACTAGTTTTTCGTAAGTTAGATCTCATCTCCCAAATTATGAATTAACAAATATGATATGCAAATTATTGGCCAAATAATCTACAAGAAACAAGAACTCGAATTATAAATAGAACACAAAAACCAATTAAGAAAACAAATCAAATTAGAATTAACATGAATCCACAGTTTTGATTATGCCCTAGGATCAGAAAATTTAGCCTAACATATTTGACAACAAATTCATAGCAAACTTGAAATCAAATCGTTTGGCATCGAATTAAGTACAAACAAGAGTTCTAAACTAAGAGGATAGAACCCTTCTTGTCAGGATGGATCCTTCTTCAAAGTCTTGACCCTTGTGCTTTCATAGATACGAAAGGTCTTGTGGTTTTCTTCGTTGAATTGTGTTTCTCTTTCAGAAGTATGTAAATGTGTGTATTTGCAGGTGTAAAATCGTGCGTATTGTTATGTGGAATTCTTTTCCAGCTTTAGGTCTTGGTCCTCTTTCATAGATACTTTGAGAGATCACTAGTAGAGTCCCGACGAAAATAGGAAACAAAATACACCACCAGACAGAATACAAAGTCGTGTATTAATACACGGGCAGACTGTGTAATCCATTTTTGTCTCTATTTTGGCTCATAACATAACACACGGTCGTGTATTGTTACACGGGTGGGTCATGTACTTTGTCTCTGAAAAGAAAGTTGCACGAATGTGTAAAATGACGGAACAAAATACACAGGCAGGTCGTGTACTTTTACACGGTCGTGCATGTAAATGTGTGAACTTGTTCTTGGGATCTTCATGAACATTGCAGCCCTTTCTCTTAACTTTCCATAGTATCTTGAATCAGCTCATTATCAATTTTGTAGAGAACGTTATGGCCAAAATACTAAACCCTGCCAGTGCTGAAATGTTTTGATGGGTTTGGACATTTTCGAAAGCAATTCAAACCTTTTGTTCTGCCATCCATGATTCTTCCCTTCACGTCTTTGCTCGTACCTTGACTCTTGACATATCCTTTGGAACGTGCTATCATTTTTTTTTTCCAATTTAGCTCCATTTCTTGTTAAAAATCATCAACCAAACACACTAAATATACATGCAAATGTATCAAATATGTACCAAAATGTATCTCGAAATGCACTTTTATACGTATCAATACAGAATATGACAATCATCTCTCAAGATATAACGACAACTTTCTTGTGATAGTTGCACTACAAATTGCAAGAACAATGAACACTATGATGCTTTTTGAACTCTCTTTTATGGACTTATGCAGAAAAAATTACATAGTTTTGAGATGTTCAAATGCACAAATGAGTTCTAAAGACTCTTATTTATAGAACTTCGGGTGCCCTTCAAACTAGGTGCAACCCTTGGTTTGGATCGACCAGGACTGTCAGATTGCGCCTTCTGATCAACAGTCACAATCTGATTGTCAAGATAAAATCCTAGAGAAATTGCGCATCCCTTGGCATGCACCCCTGCACACTAAACAGTCGTGTCTGGTCATGGTACTCTGTCAGCGAACAGGCACATCCAATCAGTGCCACCACCTGCCATATGATGCCATCTAGATGACTTCGCCAAGTCACTACTACCTGAGCTTCCCTGCAACATCAATGAGCTACTCGGACTGACCTTACTTTGATTTTTCAAAACTTTAAGGCTACTCAAAAATCATCGCAATGATGTGTACGTGCGAAGTGCAAACATCACCACTAAAGCACCTAATGCAACTAAATGGGGTGCACAGGACTGAGCCTGGCCCAGACTCTGGCTCCAACTCGAACAGTGCTTGGCACCATCCTTGGTGCTCTTTGAGTTAACTCAAAGATATTCAAAATTGACTTGGTCCACTAGGGTGCACCATAAGATAACTAAATTTTCTCCGTGTTTCCTATGTGGGATATGACTTTTCACATTCCTACCATTTCACTTTTCACCTGATATTTATTTTGAGAAATTCAAAATGCTAAACTCATCTACTCGCGGTGTAGATCAGGTTTATCTTATTTATTTCCTATAACAAATAAATGAACCAGTGAAATAATTAGTCAAAATTGGGTCAAAATCCAATTTCCATAAACCAATTTCAACAATCCCCCACATGAATAAAAATTAATGAATATGAGTATGCAGACACTAAAGAGAGTTCAAACCGAAAGGTATTGCATCGGGAGAGGTAGATTGTGGCTTTAAACTTTCCTTAGTGGAATAATGTAGGATTTACTAGGTTGCACATTGATGCGATGTCTTAAACTGTCCAGCTGCTTGTGTAAACCAAGACAACAACATCCACAATATATTTCCTAACACCATTTGGTTCTCACAGTTATGTTCATTTTGGCCCTAGAAAACATCTTGGACTCATAAGTATTTTGTTGAAGCGGCCCATCTTCACACTTATATAGGTGATCTCCTATTATGAGTATCTTTCCATACTCCACCTCTTTCAAGTATATGAATCATGAAAAGTTTATAACTTAACCTCACCACTTCTACATGTTTTCTCACTTGGATATTATAGGAATGAGCTGAATAAGTTCCAAGTGTTCAACTTAATATTCATAACTTAGTTGTCCCATTAAACCAAGGTCTTGGGATCTCCAATTCACAAGGTTTGGTTACCGCTATGAACATTCTTATTTTGTGAATTTTAAGCTCATTCCCTTAGATAAGCAGTATACTTGGTCTCTATTCAAACCTTTAGTTATTGGATCTACTAGGTTTTCCTTCAATTTCACGTAATCGATTGTAGTAACCTCATTTGAGATCAACTGTATAACGGTATTATGTCTTTGATTTATATGTCGAGACTTACTATTGTAAATAGTGTTTTGTGCCCTTCTTATTGTTGGCAGGCTATCGCAATATATCATAATTGCAGCCACCATCATTGGAAACAAGGAATATCCTCTAATAAGTAAGAAGTTGTGAAGCCATTCTACTTCTTTACCAGCTTTATCCAGAGCTATAAACTTTGATTTCGTCATGTATTGAGCTATACAAGTTTGTTTATAGGATTTCCACGACACTGCTCCATTACCAAAGTAAAACATAACCACTAGTGGACTTGGAATCTTTTGGGTCAAATATCCAACTAGCATTACTGTATCGTTCTAATACAACTGGATATCTTGAATAATGTAACCCTTACTTTAAGGTGAATCTTAGAAATCTAAGAACCCTTATCAATGCCTTCCAATAGTCATTGCCAGGATTACTTGTAATCTACTAAGTTTATTAGCTACATAGGCAATATCCGGACGAGTGCAGTTTGTAACATACATTAGACTGTCAATAATACAAGAATATTCTTGTTGAGATATAGATTCACCATTATTTTTAGTTAGATGTAAGCTAAAATTAACAGGTGTTTTAGCTAGAGGATTGTCATACGCATTGAACTTTCGAAGTACTGTCTCAACATAATTAGACTATGATAGGACAAGTCCATCAGATATTTTAGAGATCCTAATTCCCATAATAATACATGTTATACCCATATCTTTCATATCAAAATATTTTGTCAACATTTTCTTAGTATTCATGGTGATATCATGATTACTACCCATAATCAACACGTCGTCACGTATGCGGACAATGAGACAATCACATAAGCATTCTTTGTGTTTTTAATATAAATGCATGTATCACACTCGTTAATCTTGAAACCATTCGACACCATAGTTCTGACAAACTTCTCGTGCCATTATTTTGGAGCTTGTTTAAGGCCATATAATGACTTAACGAGATTACACACATTATTCTCCTGTCCAAGAGTAACAAACCCTTCGAGTTGTTGTTCCGCAGTGATTTTTTCTTCTAATTCACCATTTAGAAAAATTGTTTTCACATCCATTTGATGTATCTCAAGGTTATACACAACAATGAGAACTCTAATAGATGTGATCCTTGTCACAGGTGAGTATGTATCAAAGGAATATGCCTTCTTTTTGTTTAAATTCTTTATCTACCAATCTGGCCTTGTAGTTATCAATAGTTATGTTAGCTCTATATTTCCTTTTATGGATCCATTTGCATCATAAAGGCTTATTTCTCAAAGTGGGAGATCTACTAATTCCCAAGTATGATTTTTATAATGGAATATATCTCATTATTAATAGCCTCTTTTCAGAACAAAACTTCTGGAGTGGGCAATGCTTCACCAATTATCCTTGGTTCAGTTTCTAATATGTAAGTTAGATAATATGGACCAAAATACTTAGTTATTTTGGGCCTTTTATTGTGTCTTTGTTCTTCATCACTTTGATGGTTGTCATCTGCAGTATCACGTGTTCTTTTGTTAGAACTAACTTTTTCCTTTCTTAATAAGGAAAGACATCTTGAAAAGTACAACATTCCTTGATTCAATAATTGTACCTTCTTATACATCTGAAATTCTGATTTGTGCACTAAAAATTGATATGCACTCACTTGTTATTGTCATATCTAATTAAAATATAATCGGTTGTTTTAGCCCTATTTTGACTTGTTTTGGCATAGGTATTTCTACTTTAGCCAAACACCCCATACTTTAGGGTATTTGTAGGAAGGTTTGTGACCTTTCCACAGCTCATACGAAGTCTTGTCTTTATTTTTGTGTGGTATTTTATTAAAAATGTGGTTAGCCGAGAGAATTTCTTTCCTCCACAAATTATAAGGTAAACCCGAATTTATCAACAACGTGTTTATCATCTCTTTAAAAGTTTGGTCAATGCGTTCAGCAATATCGTTTGATTGTGGTGATTAAGGAGCTGTCATTTGATGATAATACCATAATCTGAGCAGAATTCATCAAAATGTGTTTCATATTCCCCGCATATATCCCTTCGAATTATCTTACTTCGTTTGCTAAGTTGATTTTCAACCTCATTCTTATAGCTTTTAGAAGCTTCCAATGCCCCATCTTTGCTTCTCAATAGATACACATAATTGTATCTTGTGCATTCATCAATAAAAGTAATAAAATATTTTTTTCCCACCTCTAGTTTGCACGAACTTTAAATCACATATATCACTGTGACTAAGTATAGAGGTTCTGTATTTCTTTCCATCGAGTGGAATGGTGTTTTGGCCACTTTTGCCTCAACACAGATTTCACATTTGTGATGTGAATCTATTTTAAAATTAGGTAGTAAATCCAAGTTTACTAACCTTCTTAAAGTATTAAAATTTACATGTCCTAATCTAATATGAGATAAATTTGAACACACAAGCAAATAAATAGAAACATTAATTTTATTGCTTTGAATGTTGAGTAGTACATTCATTATATTCATCTTGAATAGTCTATTTTTAAGTACTTTTCCTAGGGCTGTCTATTTTTCATAAGTGCAAATTTTTTAGCCTCAAATACTAGTCTAAAACCCCGCATTGACCAACATCGATCCCAACATCAAATTATTCCGAATGTCGGGAACATGAAGGACATCAACGAGGGTGAGCTCCTTGCCCAGGGTCATCTTCAATACCACCTTGCCTAGACCAACAACGTCGGAAGTTACAGAATTTTCCATGAATAGCTTCCTTCTATTAATAGGAGTATACGTTGAGAACATCTCTTTGTTGGAGCAAATGTGGTGTGTTGCACCTATGTCCATCCGCCATTCTCTCGGGTTATCCATCATGTTGGCTGCAAACACAACAACCAAGAGATAAAGCTCGGACATATTGGTTGGCACAAACTTGTCCCCGATCACGTGCACCTATTTTCGATTGCCTTTCTTGGGAAGACGACAATCTTTGGCCTTGTGGTTCTGCTAGTCACAGTTGAAGCAGTTCCATTTGAACTTTTTAACCTTCCCTTGTTTCTGATTTCTACCTGGGTGCTTCATCTTCTTGCTAGCATTGGACTCCACCAAATTTTTCTTTGTCTCCATTTGAAGCTTGCCAGACTTAATTTTAGACTTGTGATTGTCTTATTCTATTCGCAATCTAATAATAAGTCATGAAGCCACATTCTATTTCGTTTATACTTCAGGTAGTTCTTAAAATCCTTCTACAGAGGCGGTAGTTTCTCTATAATAGCAGCTACTTGAAAGAATTCACTTAGAACCATTCCTTCTGCAATTATATCGTGCAGAATGAGTTGAACTTCTTGTACCCGGCTAATCACCGTCTTGGTGTCAACCATCTTGAAGTCAATGAACTTTCCGACAATAAATTTCTTTGTGTCGATATCTACCATTGTGTACTTCTTTTCTAAGTAGCTCTACAACTCCTTAACAGTCTTTACCGAACAATACACATTGTATAATGTGTTGTCTAGTCCATTGAGTATGTAGTTTTTGCATAGGAAGTCGTTGTACTTCCATGCATCGAATGCGATTCTTTTCTGAGTATTAGTTTCCTCTTCCCCCCACAGTTGGGGCATCTTCCGACAGAAATCGAGCAAGGTTCGGAGTAATAATATAAAATGGCATCTTTTGTTGCCACCTCATGGAGTTTGTACCACCGAACTTCTCCAATTTCTCCGTGTGCTGTGCCGGAACCGATGTTGGTGCTGGAACTGAAGATGTTGAAGCCATTTGATAAACACAGAAAATCTCGTCTTAAACTATTGGCAAAATGGCATGGTGTTTATCAAAATGCTAATGAGATTTGAGCAGAGTAATGGTATGAAAACAGTATGTTGAGGCAAGAGTTAGACTCTTTCTCTTTAACACAAGATTACCCCGCTCACAATGCATACGGAATGCGACAATCGTCTCCCAAGATATAACGACAACTTTCTTGCAAAAGTTGCACTACAAATCGTAAGAACAACGAACACTATGATGTTTATTGAACTCTCTTTAATGCACTTATGCAAAAAAAATAACAGAGTTTCGAGATGTTTAGATGCACAAATGAGTTTTGGGGGACTCCTATTTATGAACTTCGGGTGCCCCTTCAGACTGGATGTAATATTTGGTTCGGCTCGACCAAGACTGTTAGATCGTGCCTTTTGATCAACAGTCGAGATCTGATGGTCGAGATCACATCCTAGAGAAGGTACACATACCTTGGCACACACATGCATATTGGACAGTCGTGTCCAGTCAACGAACAGACACATCCAATAAGCGCCACCATCTGCCACATGTTTCCATCTGGATGACTCCGCCAAGTCACTTCCACCTGAGTTTCCATGCCATGTCATCGAGCCATTGGACCAAACTGTGGTTCAATTTTTTTAAAACTTTATGGCTCCTCAAAGCTCCTTGCGATGATGCGTAGTCCAAAGTGCGCCTATAAAGCATTCAATCCAACGTGCGCGGGCCCAAACTCCGGCTTTGGCTCGATGATCTTTGAGTTAGCTCAAAACTAGTCAAAATTGACTTAGTCCACTAGAGTGTACCATAAGGAGAGTCACTTGATTACTCCTTACTATTGATGAAGTTCTATATAAGGTAGCTAAATTTGCTACTTGTTTCCTATGTAGGATATGATTTTTCACATTCACACCCTTTCACATTTCAATATAAAATTCATTTTAAGTGACTTACTTTAAGCATTAATTTTTCATTCACTCGATATTGGTTTTGAGAAATTTAAAATGCTAAACTTCTCTACCCGCAAAGTATAAATTACGTTTATCTCATTTATTTCCTATAACAAATAAATGAATCCATTTAAATAATTGATAAAAATTGGGTCAAAACCCAATTTCCATAAACCAATTTCAACACTTTAATACTTCACTACTTTGAGTATAATTATATGTATATATGTATGAAATTTGTGCTTGGCCGACTATATTTCTTGTGTTTTACAGCAAGTCTTGGCTTGTATTTTTAAAGTTGGACTGAGGTGACTTATGATTTGGAGCTCATCTAGTCCCGTAGTTACTTGAAAAATTCATGATCCACACTCATCCATGAATTTATGATATAATGACAAGGATGACAGTTGAAAATATATTATACGTACGATCAAACATATCCAAGACATCCAATATATGTTTTTAGTGACAAGGCCGACAGTTGAAAATGATCAAAAGCAAGACAATGGAATCAAAATATAACAATATATATATAGGGGTTGATTCGAACTGTGCCAATTTTCTAGAGTGAGACGTTTGAATTTTGGAATCGTATTTTACGGCGGATGTAATTATAAATGCCTTAATTAGTGGCGCGATTTTAGGGACAATTATTTTTCAAGTTCTTTTCTTTTTTCGAGATCCAATCTAGTTAGTGTTCTTTTACTGCTTAGATGGATCTTAGATAAGGCATAATTAGTTATTTATTGTTGCATTATTTTATGACATATATTGAAATGTAAAAACTATGAGGGTGGATGGGGAGTAAGTATAGTTAGTTTTCTTTTGATGCTTAGATATATCTCAGACAATGCATAGTTAGTTAATTTTTGTTGAATAATTTTATGACACTTATTTCATAATTGGGTATAATGTACTCAATATTTAATTTTTATACACTGCATAGATAGTTTCTAAACAATGCATAGTTAGTTGATTTTTGTTGCATAGTTTATGACACTTTCCATAGTTGTGTATAATGTACTGCATATTTAGTTTTTTTAACACTACATAGATAGCTTCTCGACAATACATAGTTAGTTGATTTTTGCTGCATAGTTTTCAACTATGAGACATCGTATAGTTATTTATGCAGTGGTCTCAAAGTATTTATGCACTCCATCTCCAACGTGAAAATTTACAGTATACAGAGTTTGGGTTGAATATACCTGTTTTGAATTTTCCATGGCTGTCAACTTCTACTATGTTGTCCATGAGAGTTACTTGTGGAATGATTAATAGCAGTATTCATCTTCTTCACAATTTTTTTTTGTGTTCTGTAAATTTTTCTCTTGTGATGCGTTCATGGTGGAGCTGTGAGAATGATATTTGATTGTGAGATTGATGTCATTTTTTAATGGATTGAGATCACGATGGAAAGTGTCAGATATTGTATGATATTTATTTCCTTGTTTGTAACCGTTTGTGTTGTAGTTTGTTACAATTAAGATTTTACATTGTTGCCCTTTATGTTATTAAATTAAAATTTTAATATAATTTTGGTCCATTTAATCGCAACTGTCAATCATTATTAGAGAACGACTGAGATTAGTTCTTACGGTCTCACCGCAAGAATTAGTCTGATTAGATATATATGTGAGAAAGAATTAGTGATTATGCTTTAGGAGACAATTCTATCAAAGATATAATTCTTATTCATAATAATATATGAAATAACCATAAAGAAAATGTTCTTTATATTGATCAAAGATATAGACATTTTTTTTATTACAGGAACCCCGATCCAGTAACTAATGAATGAGAACACAATAACTATAATTTTTAGTTTTTGAATGAAGCAGATAAGCAGATTGAAAAAAAAAAAAAAAAAAAAACAAGAAACCTACTATGTAGTCTATGTATGCATAAGCATGTTGTCTGGTAAGAAAAAACATATTCAGAAATGTATTACCAAACAATTGATGAGAATGATTACCAAGTTTGGTGAACGTTTGATTTTTTTTTTTTTTTTTTTTGAGGGAAGTGAACGTTTGACATTTGTTTCTTAGGCAAATAATTTGCAATATCCAAAAATATAAATGATTAAAATAAAATCACAAGATTTATTTTGACAAATTTCCTTTGATATGATCATGGCTCCCACCACAAATGTCGAAGTTTCGGTTATTTAGACACCAAAAATTAGAAAAATAAAACAATAAAGATTACATGTATATAATATGGGAAAGGTATATATATTTGCATTTGCCACCATTAAAATTTCTTTTAGTGTGATAGTGATATTGTGTAGGTGGGGGGACAATTTTCTTTTGTTTGTCTCCTTAGGCCACGTATCAAGATTTAGCACACCAATAATTTGTTACTTTTCAATGTGTTCATCCATTGCCAAGATGCCTCAAATCCAAACATTATCCATAGACTTTTATTCTTCAACTTATTATTCAATGAGCCCAACAATTTCTTTTTTAGTACTTTATGTGGAAAGCCTAAAGTTGTGGATGTGTTGTGTCATGGTGTGAATATGCTTTTGTGGTTTGCTAGTCAATTATCTTTATTCACACCCCACTTGCAAGGATTTTTCCATAAATTTATTTTCATATAGTATCTACAAATTCCATTGGCTCTATATTATTATTAAATATGAAATATATGAGTGAATCAAGTCGGATTTAATAAAATGTTATATGTGAAGAGATGAAATTGAATTGGTATCAGTTTGATTGTTAACCGTGTCAAACTTGAGTGATCTTTAATTCAATCATATAATTTAGTCGAGTTTTATATCTTATCAAACTAAAATTATGTTCAATTTTTACCTATTCCGCATAATAAATCAAGTTTAAACGAACTTTTACTGTTGAATATTGAGTTGAGCGTTGAATAATTGCAACCTTAGTTAAATTGTTGTCCTTCTCTCTCGTTCATTGCCATTAATTTAGTTTTAAGCCTAATGGCTCAGCCTGGTCTCTCTTAATTTGTCATTAATATCTTTTTTGAGCAATTTGTCATTAATTAAGTTGTAGTCCTTATGGTTCAACTTTATTGCATTGCAATCTTCAGATTTTTTTTACTAATCCAACTCATGTCGATTCTCAATTAATAAAGAACTTGAATATGAGCGGCTACATTGGGTCTTCGTGGAAATTCACATTGTTAATATTTTAAACGTGAAAGTATGAGGGGCTAAATTTAATAGTAGCTAATTTTTTTTATTTCTTTTAAGTATAGATTCCGAGAAGGAAGGATGATGGAAACCATGAAACCCCATACCTCTAGTATGTGTTTGAGAGTCATTACTGTTCAACCACTATCTGATCCTGATAGTAACTAAATTAAATGAAGTTAAATTGCACCTTAGTAACAAAGTTGAGAGGCCAAATTTATATTATCTATTAAATTATTTTTTGATTTCCCTGACCAGATTATAAAACCTAAGGATGGTAATGGGTTCACATGAAATTCGGACCCACCCGATTTGAAGTGGGTTTTAACATTGTACTGGGTCTAAGTTGGATTTCTGTTTTGTTTGTTTGGTGGTTCTTTTTCTTTTTTCCCCTTTCTTTCTTGATCTGACCATAACCATTATTATTTTAAAACATTATTATATATATTTTATGATATTCTATTGAGGAATATATATTTTTTAAAAAAATTAATAGTATTATTTTAAAAGTACATATAGTTTTCAATATTTATTACGTTATAAATTGGGTCTATCCATATGTCTGAACTTGGATAAGTTTAATAATTAGTCTTTGAAAACATTAATGAGTTGGATCTCGTACCCAGACTAACCTAATCCAGATTCGTTTTAGGGAGTGTTTGCAAACACTAAAAATAAGTACTTTTCAATTTTTTGCTTTAAAAAAACAGTTTTTAGTGTTTGTCTATACCAATTTCTGCTTCTAATTTTGCTTCATCTAATCAGAATCTAAAAGCAGGGAGAGTGGTGCTTTAGATACTTTTTGCTTCTAGTTTGAATTTTACAAATAAATAAATAGTTTACTACTTTTTCACCAAACACTCTCAACTTCTCATTATCAACTTTTAATTCTATTTTCAAACACTACCAACTTCTTATTCTCAACTACTTCTACTTCTGCTATAATAAATCACTTCTTTTAAAAGCAGGAGTTTTTGCAAACACTCCCTTATTATCATTCCTATTAAAATCATAGCAATATGAGAAGATAATAAATTATAGTTTCCCTTATGGGTATGATGCTGTAGCAGGGAGCGGAATAATAAAGGATGGGGGTTCGAACCATTGTGGGATTTTGCAAGGAATTCGGGAGGGTAAGGTCTACTGTTTGCGTTTGGAAGGCATGCTCTATCCTGAAATGCAAGGTCTCTGTGGAGTTTTAGAAAGTAAAATGATCACAAAATGCATGTTTCCAATGTGGCGACCGGAAAACCAATGTCTACGCCGAGTATGTATAAACTGCAACCGCATCCGAATATAATTGGCACTCGATCGAAGGGTAAGCGAATGAGATTTTCTATTTCAAAACCGTGTTTCATCTTCTATTCCACCGCACGGATGTTTGACAAGTGTATAATATTCACCATATTAAAATCCCATAATTTATGCTTGATTTATGTTTGAAAACTATATAATAAGTGTTATACACATGTCAAATATTCGTGTGATAGAATATGAGATAAAATATAATTTTGGAATATAAGATCTCATCCAGGGTGATGAGAGTTTTTTTATAGGTACGCATGGGCAAGTTCGAACATGTATACTTAAAAGGAAAAATGGATTATAGTTTTCCCATCCATAATATATGTCCTCTTAGATTTCCAAAGCTAACGAGCCAAAAGATAAAACCATGTAAAAGTGCCATTTTGGAACTTAAAAGTGTGAGAAGGAAAAGTAAAAAGGATGTCCTCGGCATAGTCGGCGTAAGTTCGAAGGTGAGTTATCAAAAAAAAAAACTAAGAGAGCTTAACATAAGAGTTGAATGCTTTTTGATTTGTAATTGTTTATTCTCATAAATAGCAAGGCTACATATATACACCACCAAGAATGTACAAATAAGGAAAAGCTAAATAGATGGTCTAATTACATATGGTCAGACTAATTACATATGGACAATATCTAATCAACTAATTAAAGAAAGGTTGACAAAATCAATACAAATTAACACGGAATATTTTATTCCTCATTACGCCCCCTCAAGATGGGGATCAAAAGAGATCCTATCTTGATACAAAGTTCATGAAGTCGAGTTCGAGGTAGCGGCTTGGTGAGAGCATCTGCTAATTGATCTGAAGAAGAGACATGACAAACGCGTAGATTTCCACGCTCCACCAAATCCCGCATAAAATGATAGTCAACTGCAATATGTTTTATACGGGAATGGAAAACAGGATTGGCACATAGATATGTAGCGCCAATATTATCACTGTAGATAACTGGCATGGCAGAAGGAGTGATCCCAAGTTCAGTGAGTAAGTGAGAAACCCATTCAAGTTCGGATGCGGCAGAAGCAACAGCACGGTACTCGGCCGGTGGATGAGCGGGCAACTTGGATCGTTGTTTCTTAGAGCTCCAAGAGATGGGATTTGGACCAAGGAAAACAACATACGCCCGTCGATGTGCGATCATTAATGTTTGTGGCCCAATCAAAGATCGAGAAGGCATGAAGAGATAAAGACGTATGACGACGTAAGAGTAGGCTCCGCAGATGAAGTGCCTGCTAGGTAACGAAGAAGACGCTTAACTGCTCCCCAATGAGTAACAAACGGTTTATGCATGAACGAGATAATTTGTTGACAGAAAAGGCAATATCTGGACGAGTGAGAAACAAATATTGAAGACTACCAACAACTTGTCGATGCTGACTAGCATCACAAGGTGGAGAGCCATCATGAAGCAATAGTGGTGTCTGAGTGGCAAGAGGTGTCATCACCGGTTTGGCAAAAAGCCTATTATGTCATTGGAGAAGATCAATTATATATTGTCTTTGTGATAAGAGGAGGCCATCAGAATGCGACAACACCTCAACTCCTAAGAAGTAAGTGAGTGGGCCGGGATCTTTCAAGGAAAATCGCGCGACAAGTTGTGAGATAATGAGATCGAGATGGCTAGAATCACTGCCTGCAATGATAATGTCATCAACATAAACTAAAAGATAGACAGTGAAGGCATGATTTTGATAGATAAATAAAGAAGTGTCAGTCCGACTACTGACAAATCCATACTCAATGAGAAAGCGACGTAATTCAGTATACCAGATACGAGGAGCTTGCTTAAGACCATATATCGATTTCTTCAGTTTGCACACAAAAGATGGATGGTTGGAATCAATGAATCCCAGGGGTTGAGCCATATAAACATCATCAGGGAGATGACCATGAAGAAATGCATTATTAACATCAAGCTGATGAATTGACCAACCTTGTGAGAGGGCAAGGCTAAGGACCAAACGAATAGTGGTAGGTTTCACAACAGGGCTAAAGGTATCATGGTAGTCAATACCAGGTCACTCATGAAAACCTTTGGCAACTAGGCGCGTTTTATATCGAGCAACTGAGCCATCATGGTTACGTTTGATATGAAACACCCATTTGCACCCAATCAAATTCTGAGAGGGGTCAGAGGGAATGATATCCCAAGTGCCATTATGGAGATGGGCATTAAATCCTTCTGATATAGCTTGGCGCCAACAAGGATCTCGAAGAGCCTGAGTGACACAAGTTGGCTCTTGTTCTCTAGATGAAGTAATAGTCACCATGGAATATTTAGAATTAGGTTTGAATACACGATTCTTAGCTCGGGTGATCATGGGATGATGATTAAGGATAACAGATGCATCATTTGTGGCGGGCGAAATATCTTCACTAGAGGGCAACAAGCAGGCGGTGTGTGGATGAGGGACCGATGGCCGAGAGGTGTCGGAGGATGGTTCTAAAGTATGTGAAGGGACAATTAAGTTGGTAGGAAAAGTAGACAACCATGTAGGAGGTGTCTCAAGAGAAGAAGGAAATGAGGAGAACCTATGGGCGAATGGAAAACGGATTCGACAAAGTCAACGTGCCATGAGATGTAGACTTTGGACGTGGATAGATCAAGACAACGATATGCACTCTGTGTTAAGGAGTAACCTATGAACACACAAGGTTTAGATTTAGAGTCCAGTTTGTGAGATGTGTACGGTCGAAGCCATGGGTAACAGAGACATCCAAAGATGCGTAATTTAGACAAGTTTGGTTGCATGGAGAATAATTTTTCATAAGATGATAGCATAGAGAGTTTCTATTTTGGCATGCGATTTATGAGATAGACAGCAGTGGCAAACGCATCAGGCCAGAAAGTGGTAGGAACATGTGCTTGATGAAGAAGGGTGAGGCCTGTTTCCACTATGTGGTGGTGTCATCGTTCAGAAATTCCATTGTGTTCAGGAGTATGGGGTGGAGTAGTAAGATGAGAAATACCATGATTAACCATAAAGGTTTTTAATGCTACATATTCGCCCCCATTGTCTGTGTACAACTGTATGATGGGTTTGTTGAAGAACTTTTCCACAAAACCTTTAAATTTTATAAATGTATTAAGAACATCAAATTTGTGTTGAAGTGGATAAAATCATATATAACGTGTAAAATGATCCACAAATATAACATAGTATTTAAATCCTTCATGTGACAACAATGGAGCTGTCCAGACATCAGAAAATATTAATTCTAAGGGGGAGGAGCATACTAAAGTAGACTCGGAGAAAGGAAGTTTATGACTTTTATTACACTTGCAAGAATCACAATTAAAATTAGATAGAGAAACAGAATCAGAGAGAAGTTTATTTTGAGTGACTAAGTGGCTAACAATTTTATTTGAGGGGTGACCAAGACGGGAATGCCAAACATGTAGGGGTGCTTTCATGGACGAGAGAGCGATAATTGGTGTTGAAGAATCAAAAGAGTCAGGCCATACATACACACCATTTTTACTTTGTCCTTGAAGTAGGAGTGCCCCCGAGCGAAGATCCTTCACCTGAAAGGAATTGGACAAGAAAGTAACAGAGACATTATTAGTTTTGCAAAGTTGTGAGACTGAAATAAGGTTCTTTTTCATCATGGGAACACAAAGAGTATTAGAAGTTTAAAATGATTACCGTCAAAAAAATAGAAAGTTTAAAATGATGTGTATTATAAAAGAGTGAACAGGAGCCGATGTGGGTAATAGTCAAACCATTGCCATCACCAATCACAACATCATCATGTCCATTGTAAGGAGTGTGTAGGGAGAGGTTGAACAGGTCGGTTGTGATATGGTGAGAGGCACCCGAGTCTAGAAGCCATTCTGATTTTAATGGAGGTACATGAGTCGCAATATTGGCACTTAGGTGCAAAGCATAGTGTTGTGAAGGTACATGTGCGAATTGATTCGTGGCGGGCATGGTTGGTCTTGGTTGAGAAGGAAATGGAACACCGAGAAATGGACAATGTCGGGCAGAATGACCTTGCTCGTTGCGGGGTGGTAGCGCCTAAATAAGGTTTTTGTTGTCGTGTTTGAGTAGGGCCCAAAGGTCGAGGTCGAGGCGTGTGATTCCCATGAAAGGATTGTGGGGCAGCGAACTGGTGAGATGCTGAGCGAGGACCTTTGAGATTGGGCCGACTAATGGGGTTGGTTGAGGCAACAAATATAGTAAGGGATGTAAGATGATGTTGTTGTGGGAATTGTTTGATCGAATCTTTCGATTGGCATCAAACATAATGAGCTTCTTGTGTAATTCCTCAAAAGTAATTGGAGTGTCACGGGCATGAATTGCGTTGGCTATTTCACTTTAGCTATCATCAAGATCATTGAGAACTTTAAAGGTAAGGTCCTCCATATCCACGGGCATATGTAAGAGAGCCAATTCATCAGCAATAGCTTTAATTCCTTGCATAAACTCAGTGATAGATTGAGTACCCTTGATTGGGTTGGCCAATCGACTTTTGAGTTGTGTGATGTGACCATGGGATGGCTTTGCGTAAGTGTCGGCTAGAATTTTCCATGCATCGAATGGCGTTTGTGCAGTGGCAATGAAAGAAATGAGAGACAGGGATAGAGAACCAATGATAGAGTTGAGTATCAACTGATATTGACGAATCCAAAAAGAATATTTAGATGTTAGTAAATGGAGCAGTGGTTGGTTTGGGTGGACACGGGCAAGTTCCATCAACGAATCCCATGAGATCGCAGCCAATGAGTACGGTGTGAAATTGAAGGCGCCATGAAATATATTTTGTGGGGGTGAGTTTGAGTGGTGCTTGAGCAGCACACGTTGAAAAGAGACAAGGTGAGGACTCGGAGTCGAAGGTTTGGTGGAGGTGGTGGGGTTATCGGTGGGCTTTTTTAACACATTATTACAATTTTTTTTTCAAGTTACAAAAATAAACTAAAAAAAGGCTTAAAAATTGATCAAAAACGGCATGGACGAAGCCATTTTTGTTAAACTCGCAGATGATCGATTTTATCACTTTTTGAGTTTGGTCGTTTGACCATGCTTTTCTGCAAAGTTGTTACAATTGTTTTTTTCATTTAAAACCTACTAAAAATCGGCCATATACGCCGACTTTCAAAATATTTTTTTAAAATTTAAAGTTTATGAAAAATGGCTTAAGTATCGCCGATTGTAGCATTTGATTTTTTTTTATTTAAAACATTGTAAAATCGGCCATGTGGTGGCCGATTGTCTTTTTTATTTATTTAAAAAAGTTGATTGGATGACAATATGCAATCTCAGCTTTTTGTCTAAAAGAAAACATATGTGAAATGCAAATCGTATTTGTCTTTAATTTGGTGTAGACATGGATGGTTGTTAATTAAGTTTTGACAATTATTTTTGTTAATTCCATTAAATAAATATATGTAAACTAACATGTTATTAATTAGTCGAAACAGTTCAAATTAGCCATTTTCAAAGTGTAAAGATTAAAAATAGCCAATTTTTTCAAATACATAATTTTTTGAGGTTAGGTATACAATAGTTTTGAAAACCATAGACACGAAAAGAAACCAATTCGAAATAAGGTGGGAGTGTAGTCTGCAAATGCAACTCGACATCTGACTCGATGTAGAGTTACATCTAACTCGAAAGTAATTTGGATTGCAAGTTACATGTAAACGACAATGTCAGCGGTGTGGTTGTGGCACCAGGAGTCATTTTTAGGTTATTTTGGGTGTACTACATATTTAAAAATATATTGTTTTGTGTGTATTATGACAAAATTTTAAAAACATATGTTATTAGTATAATATTATAATATTTATTTTATAAGCATTGCAAATAAAAATTATTTTATAATTATAACAAATAAATTTATAAATTGTTTAGTATTATATATCAAATAATATACCATTTTAACTCAAATAATTATTAGATACGTCATTAATTAAATAATTATTAGATACATCATTAATTAAATAATCATTAGATTATCATTACGATATCATTTGGATTTGTCATAGTTTTTTTTTTAAAAAAAAAAGTCGAAATCTGTACTAAGAGGATCGATTTTAATTATAAAAAAAACAAATTAAAAACATTAATAAAAATGGTGATTCTTAAAGAGATTTTAATTTCTTTTAATTGATAACGAAATGATATAATAAAAACGGTATGGGGCATGACGACTTTGTGATAATATCGACCACTTCTAAGCCGTTTTTGATTAATGTTTTAAGCCTTTTTTGATTTATTTTTACAACTTGAAAAAAAAAATTGTAATATTGTGTTAAAAAAGTCGTTATCGAGTGGGTAATGTGTCTTCCATGAAGACTAATAAAAAATTATTTGATTAGCTTATGGCATGAGCACGGTGGCTTTGATACCAAAAAAAAAAAAAAAAAAAAAAGAGTTGAATGTTTTTTGAATTGTAATTGTTTATTCTCATAAATATCAAGGCTACATATATACACCAAAGCAAGAATATACAAATAAGGAAAAACTAAATAGATGGCATAATTACATATGGTCAGACTAATTACATATGGACAATATCTAATCAACTAATTAAAGAAAGGTTGACAAAATCAATACAAATCAATACGGAATATTCTATTCCTCATTAGAGCTAACAATGATTTTTATGATGACTAATTATCAAGCTCTAATAATCTCTAGAAGCACCATTATAGGTGAGATGTAAAATATTCAATTTATAAATTTGTACAATGAAAACATAGAACAATTAAATAATTGAATAAGTCACGGAGTAACAAAACTATTGTCTCTTATTGTTGAGATGTTGGGTTCTATTAATTAGTCGCTACATTCCATTTCCATTTATCAGTTGCTACAGTTCGGTTCCATTTGTTAGTTGCTACAGTGAAGTTGTTATAGGTTAAAAGTTGGTATTCCCTCTTTAGTATTTTAGCAGTTATTTCCTTTCATACTGTATAAAAGTTGTGCTCAGCTCATTCACGTGCTACGAACAATATTTTAGAAATATATCTTCCTTGCTTTCTCTCGCTCATGGTGATGTGTGCATGTTCTTCCTTTTCACTAGTATAGGCTTTATACATGGTATCCAGAGCCTAGTATAATATGGATTTTCCGCCATGGAATATGGTGCTCACTAGAGATGACGATCAGAGGAACTCCGTCAACGCTTCTGGAGATTTGATTAATCCAGCTTTTGCGAATCAAACTAAAGTTACTGAGGATGAACCGATGCAGCTACACGGTTAAGATCTTCCTGGATTAGTGCTCGTGACAAACCAATTGAACGGTACAAACTACTTATCATGGAAACGATTTATGTCTATTGCTTTAGGAGCTAAGACGAAACTAGGATTTGTAAATGGAAAAATAACTAAGCCAGCTGAGGATTCAGCCAGTTTCGAACAATGGCAGAGAGTTGGTTTCATGGTGATTAGTTGGTTGCTTAACTCAATTTCGAAGGATATCTCTGAAGGTTTCATTATGCTAAATTTGCTCGTGAATTGTGGATTGATTTAGAGTCTGCGTTTTGGACAGAGTAATGGTCCACAATTATATCAGTTGCAGAGGGAAATCACTAGTCTGAGTCAGGGAAACAGCTCAGTCATGGCTTATTTTACTAAATTGAAGAGGTTGTGGGATGAATATGCAAACATTGTGCATGCTTCATGTTGTACTTATGCTGGTCATCAGCAAAATCTGGAATACGATAAAAATATTAAGTTAGTACAGTTTTTGATGGGCTTGAATGAGAGCTATGACCAAAGCAAGAGTCACTATGTAAGTCCTGAGCTACGATAATCTAGAGGGGGGGTGAATAGATTATCTCCATCTTTTCGATTTCGCCCTCTTTTTAGAACCGAATGCTCAAAGACAATAATAAAGGTGCGGAATGTAAACAACACACGTCGATTTATAGAGGTTCAACCCACCTAGGGCCTAATCCTCTACCACCCCAGTATATCCGGGATGTATTTCAAAAAGAAAAAGAATTTTATTAATTTACCACAAATTAATACAAACTCAGCTTACAACACCTTGAAGAGTACCACACTCTTCTTCAACAACACCCTTTGGAGATTACCACAATCTCCTTTGAAGATCACCACAATCTTCCTTCAACGGCACCTTGTGAAGATTACCACAATCTTCAACCTTGAAGAATACCAAATTCTTCAACACCTCAATAAGAAGATCACCACAATCTTCTTGCACCTATCACCTAGATCATCCAAGTGTGTTCTTACCACAAGAACACTCACAAGGATATCTTGTGTTGAATGATAACCAAAAATCAAGATTACAACTCAATAATGAATATTACAATTTGAGTGCAAAGTGTAATCAAGAATATCCTAGACCTCAAAGATGTGAAAGTGATAAGCTAGGCAAATTTACAACAAGAATAATAACAATGAAAGACCAAGTATTTGCTTTAAGTGTATCTTGTTGTGTTGTATCTCAATTGTTGTCTTGGTTGCTCCAAAACTTCCTCTATTTATAGGAGATGATTGATCAAGCATAGGCTCCTCTTGGGGATTGAAAATCTACAGAAAAATACAATTAAAATCAAGAATATAGCTGTTAGAAATCAATCCCACGTTTTAAGGAAATATGTCTCATTGTCAAACGGTCATATTTTTTGTTGTCAAAACCGTGATGCGACGGTCGCGCACAAATAAGAGATTTGAAGAACATATTGAAAATTACAACAGGCGACCGGTCGACATAGGCTTCGATCGTCGACCCTTGTCTTAACCGGTCCCCCCTAAGTGTTTTGTTGAGAAAACATTGTTCTGCTTTGTAAGAACGTTCAGTGTCGGTCGACCGTGGCACGGCGGTCGATCGATCGGTCGACGCCGACGCCGAAGCGACCAATCGACCGACCGTTTTTCACTTCCGTCTCATTTTTGTTCCAAAAACATCTTCAGTACGGGTTGCCCTATAGGGCAAGTCGATTTCGAGGCAGTAAATGTTGTCCAATTTTTATCGAAAATGAAACTCAAGAAATACTCCGAAAATATGTTAAAAACATTTTAAACCAATTGGGAGTATTTAGACAACATTTAGGAACCTTGTTTTGAAGTGAAAATTTATAAACATAAAATCATAGGAAGTGTTGTCCAATTTTATCTAAAGTAAAACTTGAAGAAATACTCCGAAAAATATTAAAACCATTTTAAATCATTTAGGAGTATTTGGACAACAATTAAAAACATTGTTTTGGTGTAAAAATAAAATCATCAAAATTAAGATAAAAACATATATCAAACAATCTCCCTTTTTGATGATTACAAACCAAAACAATTTTTACACAAAATAGGAGAACAATTTTAGAAATGATTTTCCGGTAAAAACATTTAACCGTTTGGAAGCAACCAAAATTTCCAAAGTACATAAGCAACCAATAGGGAGTAAATATATTCAATAATAAGCACAAGCTCCCCTATCAACAAGCATATCAAGAATAATGTAAAAGCAATTATCCATAAGCTAAAAGCTTAGCTTTTACATTTTGTTCAAGAGCTTATAAGCTCCCCTTGTCACAAAACATCATTAGACAAGTATATAAGTCCATCAAGCAACAATTGGACTAAAAATAACGAGAACTTATGGCTTTTATGAGCCATAGCTTATAGCTTTTATAACAAGCTTTTATGAGCTTCTTTGAGCTAATGAGCCAATTTCTGTTTCTCCCCTTTGGAATCATCAAAAGAATGTTAGGATGATAGAAAGCTCATATAATGACATCAAAGTGCACAAAGTGACGGTTTATCAACCGTTGAGCAACTTAAGCTTTAAAAAATCCAAGGAAAAATTGGAGAAATGTATCATAAGAAATCCATAAGCTCATTTGTTAGCTAAAAACATGATCTCAAAAAAGATTTTAAGACATTTGGAAGCAAGAGACTCATGTAGAAGTTGAAAATTTCACCGTAACATTTCATCGAACACTTTGTGGGCGTGAGAATTAAAAGAGATAGTATATAGCCCTTGTAAATGTTTCAAGCCAAAGAATTTTCATATCATCATCAATCATCCTCATTTCAAAGCTCAACAAAATACATCAAGAAGTATGCAACATTTGTCCATCAAAAAAAGAGGCTCAACAAAGAGATTCTCAATGGTTCAATCCAATTGAGATAATATAAGCCAAAAAAGGATCAAGGCATTACAAATGCCAAAAATTATAGCATCCATCAAGTAATACAAGTCATGCCTCAAACAATACATGTATGATATATCAAATGTCCCAACATATCCATCTAAACATAATGATCAAAGCATTAAAAAAGCACTTTTACCATCAATTACTTCATACCAATTATCAAACAATGCCATATAAGAGTATTTTTACCATCAAATACTCCATCAATATCATGATCATCCACAAGTCATTAGCAACTCGCAATTTTAACCCTTTTAAGAAAACACGCAAATCTCATTAGTGCAAAAAGAGTTTTACAAGATAGTTCATGAAAATACAAAATAACATGAATAAAATAGAAAATGCTCGAATAGTAAAGGGGTGGGGACATCAATCTCGTCCAAGAGAAGCAAGTTCCGAGAATAAGATCTTTGATGAATTTCTTTAATTTGCCGATAGACTTTTGCATTTTGGAGGTCTTTTGCTCTAAAGCCTCATACCTCGCCTCATGAAAAGCCCTCATCTCATCAAATTCGACTTGAGTATACCTCCAGGTGGTTGAGCAGGTATTCATTTCATTTTCCGGGTATCCCGATAAGTATAAAAGTCGGCAAATCAAATTACCCAAAGTATATTTTTTCTTGGTAAGCTTTCTAGATTCCGACAAGAGTTCGAGATTACTCGGAAGTTTTATTTCCTTCCCACAAACACAATAGGAGCAAATAATAGATATAATCCGATAATTTGGCGGCATTACGAGTATGTCACTTGGGATATACTCCTAAAAAGGTTTTTACCTCATCTAGTGAGACTCCAAAAAGATTATCATCCCAATGTGTGCAATCCACATTAACCACTCCATCATTCGCACATTAAAGTGATTACAAATATCGCCAATGTCCATGAAAATGCCTACCATTAACAAATGAGTGAAGTTCCAACGGATTATCTACCGTAGCATCAACAATCCACATATTTGCATAGAAAAGTTTTATAAGCTCGTCATCATAATGCAAACACGGATTATCCCAAAGTGAAACCCATCCTTGAATTTCAAAATAAGCACTAATATCCAGGAAATTCATCATGAAATGCTTGAAATCGAACCATACGAGTGCACGCAATTTTCTTATCATTCAATCCAATATTCTCATAATGCTCCTCCGCAAGTTTATTTAGAAATCGAAATTTATTAGCTTTAGAGGAGGCTCGTAAAGAAGTGATAACTTACTAGAGTCCCAATGAATGCTCGATTTTGAAACCCCTACTCTTAATTCGACAATCTCCTCTTCCGTAGCGGTTTTGATTATCTCCTTGTGGAATATCATCTTGTTGGGGGTGGAGGAAGATTCTCCCCTTTGCTTTCTTCTCTTCTTTTGAGGATTTCTTCCTGAATGATTGTGGGTGCCATGAAAACAAGATGAATTTGAGTAATATAAGCTCAAGGATTAAACAATTAGAGAGATAATGAGATATTTTGTGAGAATTTTGGAGGGAGAGGGTTAGGGTTCGAAGCGTTTTTGAAATAGAAAATGAAAGAAAATACCCCTGTTTCAATAAAAAGCCTTCGCATTTGTAATGACCACGCCGACCGGCCGACCGGTGTGGTCGGCCGGTTGACCCCTGGTCGACCAGCACTGCTCCGGGGGTACCGTTTGATGCGATTTTCATTTCCAGAATTTTCCAAAATTCGATTTTTCACCCCAAAATTTTTAAAACTTTGCAAAAAGATAATTTTGGACCATATCCAACAAATACGGGTTTCGGGAAAACATATATTCGAGAAAATCGAGACTTAACAAGTAGTGCCCTTTTAAGAAAATATTTGCAAAATCATTTAGGGGCACTTAAGGGGTTAAAATGAAATATCTTGAAAGATATGTGCATAAGCATAATGTCGAGCTCTAAGACAAATACGAGTGAACATACCTCGATAGTTTAAGAAGCTTGATGATGAAATAGCCAATGAATATGAGATATATATCCTACACAATTCTTAGACAATTTTTGCACAAAAAAACACAAGTGCAGGCAAGTAATAGGAGATATAAAAAAATGCTTATGCTATAAAAATACATAAGAGATAATAAACCACATAGGTCTAATTTAATCCACAAGAGTTTTAGAATTTTCATGCAAGGTCTTCTTTTTTTAAAAATTTTTGAAACTCACAAATATATTGAAGACTTAAATTAAAAATAAATACTTGGAAACTCATTTTGCATTTAAGACACAAATAAAAACATGCATAGAATTAAAATAAAATGCATATATAAATGGGGGATACGGTTTACCAATTACGCCGTTTCCATGGGTTGTGCCGTTCCCATTGTTGATGATATCTTCCTCGAGAGGTCACTTTGTTGATGGTGACTTCTTTGATTACTCCATTTCAAGGTTTGTTGCCTTCCCACCGTTGTTGAGAGTCTCTTCTTCTTTGAAAATCATCTTGTTGATGATGTCTTTGCCATTTCAAGGATTGTGTTCTTCCCATTTTTGATTATATCCTCTTCTTGGAAATTGGCTTTGTCGAAAATAGTTTCTCCTTCTTTGATCAAATGAAACGGTCATTTGATGCCTTCTTGGCGGTATGAATTTTCTTCGATCATTATTTCACGGTACCTAATATGGCATTATTTTGTGGTACCCTCAAGTGTTTGGGTCCTTTAGGATTAGCTTTGAGACTTTTAGGTCTCCAATAATGATTAGAGCTATTTCTACCCCGACAAGTATTAGTCGTATGACCCTTTTACCGTAATAGAAGCATGTAATAATTCTAGGAGCATAATGACCAATATGCATAGTGACTTGATCCTTTTTATATGATTAACAACATTAGGCTTATGATCAAGTCCTTTATCACAATTATGAATATCAACAATATTGGACATTTTATTGGTACTCAAGTTTAATTTTGACAAATCATTTTTCAAGCAATTAATATCCTCAACAAGAGTACTATTTTCTTTCTCAAGGTTTCTAACCTTGTCAAGAGTGGTGGTGTGAGCACATGATAATGATTCATAGGAAGTAAATAAACTATCCTTATCATTTTTCAAAACAATGAATTCCTTTTTCAAATTTTTGTATTTAACAAGTAAGTTTTGGAATTCATCTTGTAGCTCATCATAATCATTTTGCAAATTACTATATTCATTTTGCAATTTATTGTCATAAGAAGTAGAAGGTTTAGAACTTACCTCATTTTCTTGAAGCCCATAAGACAATGTTCAACTTCTTCATGGTTGAAAGTTGTAAGAGAGGCTTGTTCCTTAGATTTGAACTTGAAATCCTTTGAGAAGTAGATGCTTTTGTTTGACTCCTTTCATTCGCAAATACTCCATAGATGGCTTCTAATTTTTCCATACTTTATGTGCCGATTTTATTCCTACAATATGTTCATATTCCAAATTAGTAAATGAACAATACAAGATATTGAGAGATTTATCGTTTAAGGAGATGATTTTCTTCTCTTCATCATTGAGCTTTTGAAGCCTTTTGAGGTGTGTGGTGTATCTTTCATCGGAATGGATTCTCCATTTATGACGGTGTTCCAAATGTCGAACCCACAACCTTGTAAGTAGCATTCCATTCTTTCTTTCCAAAAATTAAAATTTTTGGAGTCAAATAGTGGTGGCTTGGTGGTGGAGGTGCTTGGTAAGGTGAGCTTCGTTCAGAGCCGACGATCGTTCCTCTTCACTCGCGATGTGAAACGAGCTTGCCAAAGAGTTTGGCTCGATACCACTTGTAAGTCCAAGCGGCTACGATAATCTAGAGGGGGTGAATAGATTATCTCCATCTTTTCGATTTCGCCCTCTTTTTAGAACTGAATGCTCAAAGACAATAATGAAGGTGCGGAATGTAAACAACACACATCGATCGATTTATAGAGGTTCAACCCACCTAGGGCCTAATCCTCTACCACCCCAGTATATCCGGGATGGATTTCAAAAAGAAAAAGAATTTTATTAATTTACCACAAATTAATACAAACTCAGCTTACAACACCTTGAAGAGCACCACACTCTTCTTCAACAACACCTTTGGAGATTACCACAATCTCCTTTTTGAAGATCACCACAATCTTCCTTCAACGGCACCTTGTGAAGATTACCACAATCTTCAACCTTGAAGAATACCAAATTCTTCAACACCTCAATAAGAAGATCACCACAATCTTCTTGCACCTATCACCTAGATCATCCAAGTGTGTTCTTACCACAAGAACACTCACAAGGATATCTTGTGTTGAATGATAACCAAAAATCAAGATTACAACTCAATAATGAATATTACAATTTGAGTGCAAAGTGTAATCAAGAATATCCTAGACCTCAAAGATGTGAAAGTGATAAGCTAGGCAAATTTACAACAAGAATAATAACAATGAAAGACCAAGTATTTGCTTTAAGTGTATCTTGTTGTGTTGTATCTCAATTGTTGTCTTGGTTGCTCCAAAACTTCCTCTATTTATAGGAGATGATTGATCAAGCATAGGCTCCTCAGGGGATTGAAAATCTACTGAGAAAAATACAATTAAAATCAAGAATATAGCTGTTAGAAATCAATCCCACGTTTTAAGGAAATATGTCTCATTGTCAAACGGTCATATTTTTTTTGTCGCAAAAGCAGGCGATGCACGGTCGCGCACAAATAAGAGATTTGAAGAACATATTGAAAATTACAACAGGCGGCCAGGTCGACATAGGCCGACCGGTCGACCCTTGTCTCAATCGGTCCCCCTAAGTGTTTTGTTGAGAAAAAATTGTTCTATTTTCGAAGAAGCGTTCGTGCACGGTCGACCGACAGGCGCCGGTCGACCGACTCGGTCGACGCCTAGGCGACCGGTCGACCTGACCGCGTTTTTCACTTTTCGTCTCATTTTTTGTTCCAAAAACATCTTCAGTGCACGGGTTGCCCTATAGGGCGACCAATCGACCTCGAGATAGAAATGTTGTCCAATTTTTATCGAAAATAAAACTCAAGAAATACTCCGAAAATATGTTAAAAACATTTTAAACCAATTGGGAGTATTTAGACAACATTTAGGAACCTTGTTTTGAAGTGAAAATTTATAAACATAAAATCATAGGAAGTGTTGTCCAATTTTATCTAAAGTAAAACTTGAAGAAATACTCCGAAAAATATTAAAACAATTTTAAATCATTTAGGAGTATTTGGACAACAATTAAAAACATTCTTTTGGTGTAAAAATAAAATCATCAAAATTAAGATAAAAACATATATCAAACAAGTTATTGTTGATGGATCATTGCACGATGTCAACAATGCCTATTCCATGATCTTGCGAATTGAAAAACAGAGGGCGGTTTCATCAAGTGTTCCCCGGATGGACGGAAGGAGCGGACTATGTTGGCCGATTCGGGAGAAATTTCACCTAAAGGCCAGGGGAATAATCAAGGAGGTTTTCAAGGAAATAGGTACAGAGGTGTACCTAGGAGGACTAAAGAAGAAAAACGAAATTGATTTGCAAGCACCGCTGTGCACCAGGGCATGAGATTTTGAGTGTTTCAAGTTGGTTGGGTATCCCGATTGGTTTAGAACACCAAGGAGCAAAAGAGGACCTACTGACTCATTTGGTGACTGTGGATTAGAAACACGGACAAAGCAAAGTGGTGGATCTCCACCATTGGTTCAAAAAACCGTTGAGATTAGCGACCTTATTCAACAGGAAGTGGCAAAATATTTGGTGGGATGAATGTGCCTCCTAAGGAGAATGGGATGCACTTTGCTCACTTTCAGTAAGTACTCTTAACTTTCCCACCTATCATTGTCCCTCGAGTACATTTGAGCAAATAGAACATGGATCCTGGATTTTGGACACGGGAGCTAGTAGGCATATGTGTACCACCACACCTTCCTTATTTTTTAGGCTTTTGAAGCCTATCTCTCACACAATCATGTTTACTTACCTAATGGATCATCCACTATTGTTACACACATTGGTGAGGTTGTTCTATCTCAAAGATTTAACCTTGTTTAATGTGTTATTGGTGCCTTCCTTCAAGTGTAATCTGTTGTCTATTCCTCAACTCACCATTGATTCTCACTTTGTAAATGTATGTTTTATCCCTCTCATTGTCTCATTCAGACTCAAGACCGAGAGGATGTTAGCAGGACAGTGTGGGTAGGATTTATGTCTTGAAAGTTACTCCTTCTACCATTGCTAATTTAGTTACTTACTTTACATGTAAATCAAATTCTTCTTTCATTCCATGTAATAGTGTACTTGATTTGTGGCATAAACGTTTGGGCCATGCCTTAGGCAGTACACTCATGCATTTACCTTTTATTAAGTCTCTTGTTGCTAATAAAGATAGCCACAACTTGTACAATTGTGAGATTTGTCACATTTCTAAGTGATAGGTGTGAGTTTTGCATGTATTTTGAGGCGTATTTCTGGCTATAATGATGGGTAAACATGCACATACTCGCGTTAAATGTTACATATTCACTCCTTGTGGAAAAGATATTACACTTTTCTTATTTTGTAGGAATTTCATGATATTTGAAGCAAATTGAATATGAATACGAGATAGCAAAGTGAAAACACGGAGAACTGAGTGAGTATACGAAAAGTGAAGCCAAAAAGAGCGAAAGTTGAGCGTCTAAGGAAAAGACAGGGGGCACACGGGTTGGGCGTGCCTCAGGCACCACCCGTGCACCCCTGAATAAAGAAACTTTGAGTCTCTGCATGGCGCACGGGTAGGCCGCGCTTCTACGCACCACCCGTGCGCTCTACAGAGAATGGATGAATTCACCGGGATGGCGCACGGGTAGCCCGTGCTCCGACGCACCACCCGTGCGCCCTACAGAGACTTGGATTATTTCAACGGGGTGGCGCACGGGTAACCCGTGTGTGGACGCACCACCCGTGCGTCTCTTTGGCTGAATCCCATGTCTGCAACATTATGCCCTAAACTTGAAGGTGGGTATAAAAAGGCTTTTTGGGGGGCGCACACAAGGAGATTCTGGCATTTTTGGGATCTACAACACAAGACAAGGGTCAACTCTTGGAAGAGGATATCAAGGAGACAATCGGGTTGCATCGGAGCTTGAAGAACGGAGATATATCGAGAGATTGTCGACGTTCCTAAGTTTTTCTTGCTTCTCTTTTAGTTTCAATCTTTCATCTTCATTTGTAATGGCTTTGAACACTTTGTTTATAAGTTGTTTAGAAATCATGTGTAGCTAAAACTCTTGAGATTTTCGGGTTTTGGAAGTAGATTAATGAACTCTTGTTGGATGTTTTAATCTTAGTTGAAGTTATTATCTTGAAGCCTATTTGAGTATTTTGAGCTTATTCTTGTTTTATCACTTGATCAATGATTTAACTTGTTTGATATATTGATTCATAATTCGAGAGATGAGTTTCAATATTAGATCTTGAATACTCGACACAAATATTTGCATGAATCGAGAGGTTTGTAAATATTTGTGAGGATATTTGATCTTTTAAACTTTTGGGAGTTGAATGCTTCATGTTGAGTAGAGATGCTAGCATAAGTATTTCAATCTATGTTTTATATGCATCTCGAGAGGGAGGATAAAATAGCTTTGTGATCGTCTTATAGGAATATTGATAATAACGTGGCTTGATTAAACGGACAACAAGAGGATTATTAATCGAAACCTTAACTCGAAATCCATTTCATTATCTTGATACTTCTATCATTTGTATTATCTTAATCTTGTGTTTTAGTGATTTAAATTGTCTTAATCTCAATACAACAATCATCAAATTTCGATCGTCTAAATAAAAATAAGACTATCTTGGATCAATACTTAGCATATTAATTTATTAGTCTCCGTGGATACGACCTTGCTTACCCTATTCTATAAACTACACCGTACACTTGCGGTGAAGCTAAAAATTAAGGCGAACAAGTTTTTGGCGCCGTTGCGGGACTAATACAATTTTTGGTGCTAATATTGCGATAGATAGAATTAATTTTAATTTAGACAATTTTATTTTTACATTTTGGATTCACTTTAATTCTTCATTATTTGACTTGTTTCTTTTAGTTCGGTCCAGGTAGTGCATGAACACGCGCTCGAGGCAAGGGGACTTGATACCGCTTATACCGGAAGTCGAGGCTTTCGCGAGAAGAATCAGTGCTACCACTAGACGGGCTGAAAGACAACACAATCCGATAATGGGGGATTTGAATGAGTTACCAATACCGGCAAACAATGGTGGAAATGAGTTACCGATACCGGTTCAACAGCAAGCCATTCGTGATTACTTTCGACCACAAACGAATCGTAATTACGGTGGTATTGCCCATATTCCTATCAATGCCAACAACTTCGAGCTCAAACCGAAGATCGATCAATATGGTGCAATGAGAATCGGTTTGGGGGTTCGCAACTGAAGATCCTAACTCTCACCTTGCGCATTTTATCCAAATATACAATACGATCAAAATGAACGGAGTCTCGGATGACGCCATAAGATTGCGCTTGTTCCCATTCTCTTTTACGGGATAAGGCGAGAAATTGGTTGGGTACTTTGACGCAAAGCGGTGTAAGCACATGGGACGAATCGAGCCAAAAGTTCTTGTTTAAATTCTTTCCACCGAGCAAAACTTTGCGGCTCAAAAGCGAGATCACTCAATTCCGACAATTTGACTCGAGCCTTTGTACGAGGCTTGGGAAAGGTTTCGGGATTTGTTACGTAGATGTCCACAACATGGGTTTCAGAGGATCAATGATTATGTTTCTTCTACAATGGTTTAATGGGACAAACGAGGGCCTTTGTGGATGCCGCGGCGGGAGGAGCATTGTTGGCAAGGTTTCCACAAGATGCCTTGAACCTTCTTGGAAATGGCCATGAACATTACAAAGTGGCCATCTGAAAGATCTAATCTACAACGAGTAGCCGAAATCTCGGATTGGACCAATTAAAACATTGACGGCACAAGTAGCGGTTTTGACAACTCAATTGAGTGTATTTACGAAGGGGCCGAGGAACGGCACGAGCATGGGTAGTGAAGCTCTTCTATATCCGATGGAAGAGGTAAATTATGTGAATAACCGGAATTTCAACAATTTCGGAATAATTCAAACCCAACGCACTACCATCCAGGGTTGAGAAACCATGAAAATTTTTCCTACGCAAATACGAAGAATGTGTTACAACCTCCAGGGATTTAATGCTTCAAGTGGAGGCGGAAATGGGGAAGGCAAATCGTCATTGGAAGATGCACTCACCTCCTTCATAAATCAATCTAATGCTTTCATAAATGATACGAGGAGCCGCCGCTAAGCAAGACTCTCGGATGGATAAGATAGAACAACAAGTGACAAGCTCGATAAAGAATCTGGAGACTCAAATGGGTCAATTGGCTACAATTGTGGGTGGTCAACATCACAAGGGTCAATTTCCAAGTAATACGGAAATGAATCCTAAGGAACAATGCAAGGCGATTCGTTTACTTAAGCGCACGGAATATGAGGGGCCTAAAGAAAAATGGGAATCAAACTTTCGGATGAAGCATCGAGGCCGGAAGCGGGAGAATCCGTGATGAAGGATGATATTGAAGAAAATAGGAAAGAAGAAAACAAAGAGGCGGAACAAACAGGGCCTGAGAAGCTAAAATTATCATCTAACTCGAATATATCTAAGTTGCCTATATCTCTTCCCTTTACTCAAAGATTTCAAAAGAAAAAGCTTGATGATCAATTTGCCAAATTCCTTGATATATTTAAGAAATTTCACATTAACATTCCTTTTGAGACGCACTAGAACAGATGCCGAACTATGTGGAATTTCTTAAGGATGTTATGTCAAAAAAGCGGAATGACAAGCTTTAAACGGTGAATTTGACGGAAGAATGTTGTGCGATTATCCAAAGCTACCACAAAAATCGAAAGATCCGGGGAGTTTCACTATCCCTTGTGCTATTGTTGGTAATTTCTTTAATAACGCGTTATGTGATTTGGGGCAAGTATTAATTTGATGCCTTTGTCCATTTTCGGAAACTTGGATTAGGCGACGTGAAACCAACTATGGTGACATTGCAACTTGCAGACCGATCACTTACGTATCCAATGGGAATTATTGAAGACGTATTGGTAAAAGTTGATAAATTTATCTTCCCATGGATTTCTTGGTTGGATATGGAAAAAGATCGAGGCGTTCCACCGATACTTGGACGCCCTTTTCTAGCCAGCGGGTAAAGCCTTAATAGATGTGCAAAAGGAACTCACATTACGTGTTAATGATGAGCATGTTTTATTTTCTATATATAAGGCAATGAAATTTCATGATTCGGTGGAGAATTGTAATTTTTTGGATATAGTTAGTTCATGCATTGAGGATTATGTTGATCATACATTGTCTGAGATGATTTGGAATTTGGTCTAACCTCGTGCTCAATATCGAGTGTTGTACCTGATTTTGATAACCAAGATTTGTACGACTATGTTTGTGCCTTAGATCATATGCAGGAACTACCTAAGAGCGCAAGAGGCGAGAACGCAAAGCCGGAAATAAGGGAGCCAAACTTGCAGAAACACACCACCCATGCGTCCACGCACGGGCAACCCGTGCGTGATGCTGAAGGACGATTTGAGCTCTCTGAAGAGCACACAGGCCGTGCGCCGGTGCATGGGCTGCCCGTGCGTGACCCTGAAATAGCAACACCGACTCCGGAACTCAAGCAATTACCTGAACACCTCAAATATGCATTTCTTGGGGCAAATAATGCAAATCCGGTAATCGTTTCATCTCTTCTCACTCCTACTCAACTTGATAAACTGTTAAGGGTTTTACGGAAACATAAGTCGGCACTAGGATGGTCTATAATTGATTTAAAAGGCATAAGTCCATCCATTGTGATGCATAAAATTCGGATGGAAGATGTTTATAAACCATCAGTGCAAAACCAAAGACGACTAAACCCTATCATGAAAGATGTGGTTAGGAAGGAAGTGTTGAAATGGTTGGATGCCGGGATCATTTATGCTATATCTGATAGTTCATGGGTGAGTCCGGTACAAGTGGTCGAAAAAAGGGGGTAATGTGATGGTGAAAAATGAAAATGAGGAACAAATTGCTACTAGAATTGTTCTGGGTGGCGAATATGTATTGATTATAGAAAACTTAATGATGCCACTCGAAAAGATCACTTCCTCCCCTTTATCGATATGATGTTGGATCGTCTTGCAGGTTATGATTATTATTGCTTTTTAGATGGTTATTAAAGGGTACAATCAAATCATGATTGCGTAGGAAGACCAAGAGAAAACAACATTTACATGTCCGTATGGCACATTTGCATTTCGCCGCATGCCATTTGGTTTATGTAATGCGCCTGCCACTTTCCAACGTTGTATGATGGCTATATTTCACGATCTTATTGAAAAAGTTATGGAGGTGTTTATGGACGATTTCTCTGTGTTTGGTGATTCTTTTGATAATTGTCTTCACAATCTTTCCCTAGTTTTGTAGCGATGTGAAGAGACCAATCTAGTACTAAATTGGGAAAAGTGCCATTTATGGTACGCGATGGCATTGTACTTGGTCATCGAGTCTCTTCTGCAGGTTTGGAAGTTGATCGGGCAAAGATTGTAGCAATTGAGAAGTTACTACCTCCTACAAACGAGAAAGCCATTCGGAGCTTCTTGGGCCATGCCGGATTTTCTGAAGGTTTTATCCGTGACTTTTCTAAAATTTCTAAGCCCTTAAGCCAATTGCTAGAAAAAGATTTGCTTTCATTTTTTCCAATGAATGTTTGCAGGCATTCAAACGTTGAAGACAAAAGATTGGTGACCGCACCTATACTCGTCGCCCCAGATTGGAGTCAACCATTTGAGCTGATGTGTGATGCAAGCGACTTTGCGGTTGGGGCTGTTCTCGGTCAAAAGAGGGAAAAATTGTTCCGATCCATCTACTATGCAAGTCAAACGTTGGACAGTGCTCAACAGAATTATACCACAACCGAGAAAGAGATGTTGGCGATTGTTTTCGCATTCGATAAATTCCAATCTTACTTGATCGGGACAAAAACGATTGTGCATACCGACCATGCGGCTATCAAATACCTCTTTGACAAGAAGGATGCGAAACCGAGGTTGATTCGATGGATCTTATTATTGCAAGAGTTTGATGTGGAAATCAAGGACCGGAAAGGATGCGAGAATGTGGTAGCAGACCATTTGTCTCGATTAGAAAATCAAGAGGGAGCAAAAGGAAGTACGGGATTAATAAAAGAGGAGTTTCCTGATGAACGATTACTCATGCTTGAGGAAAAGTTCCCGTGGTATGCGGACTTTATCAACTACTTGGTCACGGAGTTCTACCTCCGGATCTATCACCGTATCAAAAGAAGAAATTCTTACATGATGTAAAGTTTTACATGTGGGACGATCCCCTACTCTTTAAGAGGTGTCTTTGACAAAATAATAAGGAATGCATACCTCAAGAAGAATGGGAGGAGTCCTACAACAAGTGTCACTCTTCACCCCTGGCGGACATTTTAGCCCAACCCGCACCGCCGCAAAGGTATTGCAGAGTGGGCTATACTGGCCCACTCTATTTAATGATTGCTATTTGTTTGTGCAACAATGTGACAGGTGTCAACGAATGGGCAACATTTCCAGAAGGCACGAGATGCCGATGACAAACGTAATCGAAGTTGAATTGTTCGATGTTTGGGGGATTGACTTTATGGGCCCATTTCCATCATCTTTGGCTATCAATATATTCTACTTGCGAGTGGAGTATGTATCCCGTTGGGTAGAGGCGATCCCCTCCAAAACAAATGATGCTCAAATTGTGATGAAGTTCCTTAAGAAAAACATCTTTACTAGATTCGGCACTCCAAGAGCTTTAATTAGCGATGGAGGGTCGCATTTTGTAAATAAATTGATGAGCAACTTGTTGGCAAAATATGGGGTCAAACATAAAGTTGCATTGGCATATCATCCACAAGCCAATGGACAAAGGTAAGTAGCTAACAGGAGATCAAACAAATCCTTGAAAAGACGGTGAACATCAACCGAAAAGATTGGGCGTTAAAATTGGATGACGTTTTGTGGGCATACCGACAGCATATAAGACACCATTGGGAACATCCCCTATCAACTTGTTTTTGGGAAGTCGTGCCATTTGCCGGTAGAATTGGAGCACAAAGCATTTTGGGCGGTCAAGAAACTAAATCGGATTTTCAAAAGGTAGGTGAAGAAAGATTGCTCCATTTGAATCAGATGGAAAAATTTCGGGATGAAGCTTACGAAAGCTCCCGAATTTATAAGGAAAGAACCAAGAGGTGGCATGATAAGATGATCAAGAAAAGAGAGTTTTTACCGGGAGAATCGGTGCTCTATACAATTCACGCCTTAAATTTTTCCGGAAAACTCAAATCTAAGTGGTCGGGGCCATTCGTGATAAAGAAAGTATTGAATCCACCGGGATTATAGAATTGTTGACAAAAGAAAGAGAGACTTTCATGGTAAACGGCCAACGGATTAAGCACTACTTCCACCGAGGAAATCAAGAGGAGGTGACATCCACCACCTTGCGCGACCCGTAATTTAACAAAACAGGCGTCAAGCTAAAGACGTTAAATATAGCGCTTGTTGGGAGGCAACCCAACGGTTTTTCGTGTGACTTTCATTTTTGTGTGTGTTTAGTTTCAATTTTGTGTGATTTGAGTGATTTGATATGCGTGTTTCTATTAATGAGTGTGATTTGTGTGTTTTTGTTTCATTTCTGTGTGTTTTTTAAAAAAAAATATTTTGAATTTCTGTACAGGTGCGCACGAGTAACCCGTGCGTTGGCACACCACCCGTGCGCCCTACAGAGAGTTGAGGAGTTTATCGGGGTGGCGCACGGGTTTCCCGTGCTTCGACGCACCACCCGTGCGCCTTACAGAAGGGGCTTAAATAAGACAGTTTTTAAACTGTTCTTCATCCAAAATCTCTCCCAATCGCGCGCCCATCTCTCAAACTCCCTTGCCTTCAAAATTTCTTGCAATTTCCACCTAAATTCTCCCATTTAATCACTCCCCCATCACATTAGAACCACAATTTGCATTGTATTCAAGTGTGATTGAAGGAAAATTGAAGATAAAGCACCTAGGGTTCAAGTTGTTCAATTTGAGTCGAAATTCGGAAATTCCGGTAAGGGCTTCGTTTTTCCTTGTGAATTTCTTGTCAATTATGTAATGGGAATCATGATTAGTGCTAGCTTTGATATTTTTGCTATGTTTTGAATGAAATCTTCTTTAAGGCAATTTATCAAACACTTTGTGGGCATGTGTAATTGAGGACATTTTGGATGATATATTGATAAATAAGGCATGGCCAATGATTGTTTGAGCTAATACGTTTCTATAATGGCCATAATTCTTGCTTGCTTGGGGTAGTTGATCGATCAAACTAAAGTAGGGAAGTGAATTTGCATCACCTAATATGTTAGCTTTAATCCCCTACTTTGGTGTTGCCATTTATGATATTGGGACGCTAATGGAATGTATTTCAGGTACAAATCCTTCATGGCCGAGCGAAGAAATCCCCAGGGTGGAAGGAGACGTGCACGCGGGGCGGCACAATGAGACGTGGCACCGCCAGAGGTAGACCAAAACAGTCCCACGGCATATGGGGTTGAATTGACAAACGCAGATGATCTTGAGCGATGGAATAGCTTGGTCGGTCGCCAAATAGCTCCATCCCGCTATGCCGACGATGATTGTACCCAAACTTTGGGGATACATGAGGACGTTTGGTGTCTCTTCGCAAAGGTTGGATGGACAAACTTCATGAGCCGAAGGTGGCCGACCTTTAAATCGTATACATTGGAGTTTTTGAGTACCGTGGAAGTACTCAAACAAGGCGGGACTTTTGAACCATATATGATACGCTTTCGGTTGGGGAACGTTCGTAGACACAATCTGCATGACCCAATTGAACACCATTTTTGAGGTTCCAACAAACGCTCGTACCGCCCGATGCCCCATTATGACCAATATGACTTCTCCGGAGAATGCTTATGGAAACACCACAAATGGGGCCTATGTTGTATGTCGCCAGGACCGCCAAAGCCTCTTGGATCCGGAATCCGATCTTTCAAGGTACATACAATGCGTGATTGCATCCTCCGTGTTCGCCCGAGAAAATATTGGAGGGATGACTACTAAGGAGCTATATCTACTATGGTGTATGGTCACAAATACCCCCTACAACACGGCCCCGTCAATTTCGCGAGCAAATAGAACAGTTAGCTAGCGGGAAGGGTACGATTTCTATAGGGGCCTCATTACCCCTATTTCGGCATTTCAACGTCAATTTCGAGGCTTGGAGCCTATTCGGGCAGCACTCGGGTTAATTTGGCATCGTTGCACCACATGAAGTTCATAGCAAACGAAGACAACACATTGGTACTTCTCCGAGGAAGAAAGGTGTTGCATTTCCGTTGCCTAACCCGCCATACACCACGGTCGATACATTGACGGACACCACCAACTTCCTAATGAACTCGACGATGCACATAACCGAATTACAGAGGCTATAGAGGCAAGAAAGAAGCGCAGAGTTGAAGGTTTCTGGATTAAGAGGATATGGTGGCGGAGGAGGATGGATACATGGACGAGAAATGGGGTGGAACCTCATCACCCCCAAATTGGATATGATATACCCGAGTCCTCACACGGAGCGATTACCCCAACGTTCTCAAAGCGGGGATCGCCCGGTACTTCTCATAGTGGAGGACCCCAACGCGCACCGATTTTCAAGACATGTTATATGCGTTTGGGGAGGACTTGCGTCGACAAGGAGAGGAGTTGAGGCAACAGGGAGAGGATTTGAGGCAACATAGGGCTGATTTTTCGCGTTCGGCGAGCGTCATGATCGGCGTTCGAGGAGACGTGGCAAGTGCTCCAACAACTACAAATGTGGCATATTTCCCAAGGCCACTTCCCACCGCCGCCACCGCATGATGATTGGTATATCCCCACTTTTCGTTATTGAAATTCTATTTTTCCCTTAGGATACTATAATTTCATTCAAGTTTGGGGGAGAGATAGTATTTTAATATATGAAAAGTGTGGAATACAAAAAAAAAAATTATTCATGCATTTTGTGTTTTTATATAGTTGCATTAGAGCATTCTAGGTTGCATTTGCATTAGAGCACGTTTATAGCTTTAGCACGTCTATTGCTTTCATAGTGGTTAGAGAGTGAGTTGACCGAGCATGTTGCAACTTGTTGTTTGTGTGTTGATTGAAAATTCATATTGTTGGGATTGGATGTTGGTTATGAGTTGATTGAGCCTTGAATAGATGACATTGAGCATGTTGATATGGAAAACTGGGTTTGATGCTTTGAATTACATAATTGCAAGCACTGTGAGCTTTTGAGCCTTTCTTGCTTGTATCTTTGTGGATCTTGTTGTAATTTGAGTGTATCATTCATGTTGTTAAAATTCTAGAACTTGCTTGGGTATCTCTGTCAAGGCCACATGTTGTATATGTGTGAATGTGATTAAAGGCCATCTTTGCTAGCCTTTCAAGCCTTTTTACCTACCTAAAGATGTTGAAATTCCTAGTTAGCCAAGTTGAGCCTATAGCCTATTTCTTTGATAACCACAAAATTTAACCCTTAATCTTAATATATCCATCACCTTAAACTCAAATGTATAGCGTTGAGTAAAGGAATGAATGAGGATGAATGGGTGGGAATTGAAAAGTAGGATAAGTGGGCATACTTGGTTAAATGGAACAAAAAGAGGAAGGAAAGGAGTTGAAAAAGAAGTGTTGAAATTGCACAAATGAAAAAAATTGAAAAGTTGATAAACTTGGGAGGCGAAGGATTGTGATTTGAGGCGATTCTCAAAAGAAAGAAAGGAAATGGAGATAAATAAAGTTGATAAAAATGAGGGATGATTGGAGTAGCATATGGGATTGTAATGTAAATGATTGATATGCTCATCGGTCTATATACTCGAGTTTGAGTCACTTTATCCAAAATTTCCTACCCAAACCAAAGAGCCTTCATTACAACCAAATGAGAAATTTCTTTTTGATTCACAAATTGCATACACTCTAGTGGCGGAGATATGAGACAATTGCAAGCCTATGGTAATTTTGCGACATCGAATTGATTTGAGCGTAAACACGTCCTATATCCTCGTGAGATGAGAGTATACACTTAACTTTGAGAGTTGGAATTCAGAGCATTTCACTTTGTTTTACTTGAGGCGTGTTCTTTGGTCAGATATTTGAGGCTTGATTGGGTTGTGCTCAACATTCATGACGAACAATATGGATCTTCTTGTGGGTTCTCTGTGTGCGCTGTTATTCTTATCTCCCTGTTGTGCCTTCGTGTTCTAAATATTGTTGATCGGGATGGTCAACAGTTTAAGTTTGGGGGATTTTGATAGGTGTGAGTTTTGCATGTATTTTGAGGCGTATTTCTGGTTATAATGATGGGTAAACATGCACATACTCGCGTTAAATGTTACATATTCACTCCTTGTGGAAAAGATATTACACTTTTCTTATTTTGTAGGAATTTCATGATATTTGAAGCAAATTGAATATGAATACGAGATAGCAAAGTGAAAACACGGAGAACTGAGTGAGTATACGAAAAGTGAAGCCAAAAAGAGCGAAAGTTGAACTAAGGAAAAGACGGGGGCACATGGGTTGGCGTGCCTCGGCACCACCCGTGCACCCTGAATAAAAAACTTTGAATCTATGGCGCACGGGTCACACGCAAAAGAGAATGGATTTCACCAGGGATAGTAGCCAGGTGCTCGCACGACAACTTGGATTATTTGCATACAGTAACCGTGCGTGGACGCACCATCACCTTGTTCCATCACTGGAATCCCATTATCTGACATTATGCCCTAAAATTGAAGGTGGGTATAAAAAGGCTTTTTAGGCGCACACAAGGAGATTCGGCATTTTTGGGATCTACAACACAAGACAAGGGTCAACTCTTGGAAGAGGATATCAAGGAGACAATCGGGTTGCATCGGAGCTTGAAGAACGGAGATATATCGAGAGATTTTCGACGTTCCTAAGTTTTTCTTGCTTCTCTTTTAGTTTCAATCTTTCATCTTCATTTGTAATGGGTTTTATCACTTTGTTTATAAGTTGTTTAGAAATCATGTGTAGCTAAAACTCTTGAGATTTCCGGGTTTTGGAAGTAGATTAATGAACTCTTGTTGGATGTTTTAATCTTAGTTGAAGTTATTATCTTGAAGCCTTTTTGAGTATTTTGAGCTTATTCTTGTTTTATCACTTGATCAATGATTTAACTTGTTTGATATATTGATTCATAATTCGAGAGATGAGTTTCAATATTAGATCTTGAATACTAAAACCACAAATATTTACATGAATCGAGAGGTTTGTAAATATTTGTGAGGACATTTGATCTTTTAAACTTTTGGGAGTTGAATGCTTCATGTTGAGTAGAGATGACAACATAAGTATTTCAATCTACGTTTTATATGCATCTCGAGAGGGAGGATAAAATAGCTTTGTGATCGTCTTATAGGAATATTGATAATAACGTGGCTTGATTAAATAGGACAATAAGAGGATTATTAATCGAAACCTTAACTCGAAATCCATTTCATTATCTTGATACTTCTATCATTTGTATTATCTTAATCTTGTGTTTTAGTGATTTAAATTGTCTTAATCTCAATACAACAATCATCAAATTTCGATCGTCTAAATAAAAATAAGACTATCTTGGATCAATACTTAGCATATTATTTTATTAGTCTCGTGGAACGACCTTAAGTTTACCCTATTCTATTACACTTGCGGTGAAGCTAAAAATTAAAGCGAACACTAAGCAACAAGAGGTATCCTTTTCCTACAAGAACTACTACTGCCTCTTCCTTGTTTGAACTTGTCCATGTTGATGTATGGGGGCCATTTCACTCTGGCACTATGTTTATCACACACCTTATTTCCTTACTCTGGTGGATGACTATAGTAGGGGAACTTGGACCTATCTCATGACATATAAAAGTCAAGTACCGATTTGTTGGCTCAATTCATTAACATAATCAAGAACCAGTTCCACACTTCTATTAAAATCTTTCGAGCAGTGATAATTCCTGAATTTATCAATGAAAAATGTGCATCACTCTTCCACTCTCATGGAATTATCCATCACAAAAGTTGTGTTTATACTCCACAACAAAATGGAGTTGTGGAGAGAAAACATAGGCATCTTCTTGACACTTCCAGAGCCTTGTTATTTCAGTCTAAGCTTCCTATTGATTTCTGGCCTTTTGCCTTGTTGACAACCACCTACTTCATAAATAGACTTCCTAGTTATGTCCTCCAATGGAAACACCTTATCGATCTATAACAAGCTCTGATTATTCTACAATCAAACCTTTTGGTTGTCTTGTTTATGCCACCAACACCTTGCCTCACAAGGCTAAGTTTGATCCTCGTGCTCACAAATGCATCTTCTTGGGATATGAACTTGGGAAGAAAGGGTATAAGTTGTTTAACCTGGTCACTCAAAAATTCCAAGTCACTAGGGATGCTCATTTTGTTGAAACTGAGTTTCCTTCTTTTACTAAGCTAACTGGTGATATTCCTCTTCCAATTCCTCCTCTTATTGAACCCACCTATACACCACCATCTGATGATCCTCCTCCTTCTTGTCCTACCTCTGATCTCCACATTCCTATAGCTCTTAGAAAGGGCAATAGACATCCTCATAAACCTCCCAGATTCACAGACTTTGTAACTTACAGTGTATCAGACTCACAACCTACTGCACCATTGCCACCCTCAGTCTCAGGTCTGCAGCTATCCATCCTTCCTCCCTCTTCTAGTGGTTCACATATTTCTCTAGTAGCTCTGTTTCTAATTTACAGGAGCCAGTTACTTTTGCTCAAGCTGCCCAGAACCCTCAATGGGTGGAGGCTATGCACAAGGAGCTTGAGGCCTTGGAGAAAAATCAAACTTGGGATCTGACTGCTCTACCCCCTGGAAAGTCAGCCATTGGATGCAAATGGGTGTACAAAATTAAAATGCATCCCAATGGTACAGTTGAGAGGTTTAAAACACATTTAGTGGTCAAGGGTTATCATCAAGTTCAAGGGGTTGACTATATGGATTGTTTCTCACCAGTTGCTAAATTAGTTACAGTGTGGATGCTTATTGCCATGGCTACCATCAAGGGGTGGGATTTGCGTCAGTTCCTACTATTTGTTTTGGTGTATGTTGATGATGTCTTGGTGACTGGGTCGCATATGGATGACATTTTAGCCCTCAAGAAGTACCTTGATCAGCTTTTCAGCATCAAGGATTTGGGATTGGCTAATTATTTCTTAGGTTTGGAGATCACCAGGTCCCCTGTTGATGTGTTGGATATTCTTGGTGCTATGGGTCTCTTGGATTGTAAGGTTGTGTCTAAACCATTTCCTTCAGGTCTCAGATTGGTTGGTGAGTGTGGTTCTCCATTATCTGACCCAGATAAGTACATGAGATTGATTGGGCGCTTGCTCTACCTCAACCTCACCCGGCCTGATTTAACATTTTGCATTCAACAATTGAGCCAGTTTGTCAACAATCCTTTCAGCACTCATTGGGATGCTGCCATTCATATTTTAAAATACCTCAAAGGTCATCCTTCTAAGGGCCTTTTTTATGCTGTTGATAGTCCCCTAACTCTCACGGCTTATAGTGATGCCGACTGGGCCACTTGCAAGGATAGTAGGAGATCGATCACTGGTTATTGTGTGTTTCTTCGTAGCTACCTTATTTCTTGGAAATCCAAGAAACAAACCACTGTGTCTAAATCCTCCGCTGAGACTGAGTATCGCGCCCCCAGTGCAACTGTTTGTGAGCTGCAATGGATAGTTTTTCTTGCCTCTGATTTGCACTTGGATTTTCCTGCTCCTATTCCTCTGTATTGTGACAACCAGGCTGCCCTGTATATTGTTGCAAACCCCGTTTTTCACGAGCGCACGAAGCATCTCGAAATCGATTGTCACCTTGTCCGCAATCAGTACAAATCTGGTTTTGTTCTTCCGTGCAAGGTTGCCTCCTCTGTCCAGTTGGCTGATGCCTTCACCAAGGTTTTGAGCTCTCATCATCTGACTGCACTCTTGTCCAAGATGCATGTGGTTGATTCTTTCCCCAATGCATCTTGACGGGGGGATGTTGAGATGTTGGGTTCTATTAATTAGTCGCTACAGTCCATTTCCATTTATCAGTTGCTATAGTTCGGTTCCATTTGTTAGTTGCTACAATGAAGTTGTTATAGGTTAAAAGTTGTTATTCCCTCTTTAGCATTTTAGCAGTTATTTCCTTTCATACTGTATAAAAGATGTGCTCAGCTCATTCACGTGCTACGAACAATATTTTCAGAAATATATCTTCCTTGCTTTCTCTCGCTCATGGTGTTGTGTGCATGTTCTTCCTTTTCACGAGTATAGGCTTTCTACACACCAATTGGTTTTAGGATGGAACCTCACTTGGTGAGCTTGGGCTCTCTTCCATATCGGAGACGCTTCATGTGTGGGGACCGTCAAGTCCCCCGAATTTAACATGGTATCATAGCATGCCCGTTGATCGCCCAAGGTGGGCCGTATCACATGATATGATTGAGCATGGTGGATCTGTAATGATGATTAATGAATTGACGAAGGACTCACAAGTGATAGGGGCGTGTTGAGATATGTCACTTCTTGTGAGTTGTCCCATGGATTAATTAAGGGAAGAGAGTCCATTTTATAAGCCAAGTGAGCTACTCCTCCTATCACCAATTGGTTTTAGGATGGAACCTCACTTGGTGGGCTTTGGCTCTCTTCCATATTGGGTACGCTTCATGTGTGGGACCGTACCAAGTCCCCCCGAATTTAACAATTATTTATAATTATAAATATTTGACCTCGCACAAGAGTTTTGCTCGCAAAAATACCTCCTATTCCTTACAGTCCACAATTTCAAACGAATATTTACAATTTATAATTTTGTGTATCTGAGGACAATTATTAATATCAAAGAACTGTAGCAGGTACTGTATTGCAAATAACACGGACATACCAAATAAGTTATCAATATCAATAAAATTAAAATTTCAAGAGTAACGCATGCTTTATAATCGTGTTGTCGGGTTGAGGGCATCTCCAACCAACTCTATAACCCGCACTATTACACTAAATAAACAAAAAAAAAAAAAAACATCACCAAACCAACTCTAAACCTTACATCAAATTTGGTGTAGTGAATAGTTTTACTCCAAATTTGGTGTAATGTAATACAATATCCCATATTTGCCCTCCGATTCTTTTCTACTTCAAATTTAAATTCCAATTGTATCCTCATTTTATATATAATAAATTTATATAACATGGTTTTAATAATTAATTAACTTTTCTATACATAATAATAATTAACAAATAATTATAATTTAGACCAAAGAGATACTAATATTAATTATAATATTTATTTTTGTAATAATTAGTTAATGTAATATTAATTAAATACAATTTTTTAGTTAATTACATTAATAATAATAAAATACATAAATGAAATAATTATATAATTAAATAAATTTGTTTAGTATAAAATGAAAAAAAAAAGAATGAAATATTCATTTAGTATAAGATTTGGTGTAATGGATTGGAGATGGTTCTGACAAAATTACGCAAAACACCTAATTTGGTGTATACAACGTTGGAAATGGCCTAAAAAGGAGCTAATTGGATGCTACCCGGTGGATAAAGTCAACTCCCATATGATATTGACATGCGCCCATTATACGAAGCATGGTTGTCTCCGAGGATTGATTTTATTTGTTTAACAAAAATAAGCAGGTTTACTGAGATTTATATAATATATATATATATATATTTTGAGTCATGGAATGTGTGGATGATGGTGATTTTTTTCTTTATCCAATAATTACACACTCAAAACAAGAATTACACTCACCGATCTCTATTATTATCTAATTTCTGTTTTAAACAGAGTGACATTATTGGAAACCCGGACTTTACTCTGGAGAAACAACTTGCTCAACTGTGTGCCCGCCGAATTTGCTCGAAATCTACACAAAGATAAAGATTTTTAAGGTCCCTTTAACCATAAACTACTAACAACCACATCACTCACACCAAAATAATAAAATATTATATATATAGGTTTTTGCTTCCGTTCTGCAATTTGCACCTGCCCTTTTCTTGTTTTTTGCAATCAAGACTTCAACAAACAAAGAAAGGAGAATATATAAAAGAGAGAGGGAGAGAAGAAAAAAAAGGGTTTCCTGTGGGTGGAGGAAGATTGTGAAGGGCTGCAAAAAACAAATTTCCTCTGTCTTCTTTCACCCGCAATTTTCATAGCTTCAATCAGATTCTGCTTTTTTTTTTTTATTTATACAAGATTCAAGCTTGTGCAATTGCTTGATTTATTTTAGTTAGATTTAGCAGCTGACTTTTTTGTTGTAAAGGCCAATTTTCTAAGAATATGAGATTCAACGAGGGTCTTTGTAGTTGGACTCTTCTTTTTAACATTCCCTTTTTTGAGTTTCACCTCCTATGGTAGATCTGCCCACCAGATAACACTCTGTTTGGCATAAATTTCTATTTTACTATGATACTTTACAAGTGTTATGTATACATAGTTTGTTCACTTTGTTTTTAAGGAGGTTGTTCTGATTATCTTTTCTATTTAACATCTACATGTGTAGTTAAGAGTCAATAAAATAATTTTTTGTAGTTTGTTTCAAGTAAATTCTTACACAGTATACAGATAATCCTCTTCTAAAGTTTTAGACGAGGCCCACAATTTGGGTTAGGTGGGCTTCGTCGTAGCAACACAAAAACTTTTATTGACAGAGATTTTGAAGATCCCTTTTCCTCCATTTTATAAGGAGAGGGTGAAGAAGAAGAAGAAGAGAATAAATAACGAATAATTTTAATTTGCTTATATATTTCCTATGCTCATTTCTTGTCCATTATTGGTGGCCTAACTTTTATTGACAACCCACTTTTTTTTTTTTTTGGGGTTTTTATTTTTATCCTCTTATCAAATGCTTTTCTTCTTGATCACTTGTTCCTTCTCCTTCATCTTCTTCTACAAGTCTCTTGTTCTCAATCCACTCCCACCTTGGGCTTGTGAGATGAGATTGATTTCTCTTTGGTTTTGGAAAGACTTGTCAATTTTCCCCATCACCATAAAAAATACCATCTTGGGTGTGATTTCTTCATTTTTTGCTTCAAGAATGACACCTAAGAAAACAAGCTTTATTTCCAAAGCTGAGAGTGTTGAAAGAATATCTGAGATGTCTGTGTTGGATTTGCCTGACCTTGTTTTAGAATGCATTCTTGAGAAGCTTCCACCAAAGGGGCTATGTAAAATGGCCTGTGTGTGTACCTCTTTAAGAGATAGGTGTATGAGTGATCACTTGTGGGAAAAGCATATGAAAAACAAATGGGCTAGAATTGTTGGCCCTGCTGCTTATAGGGAATGGCAATGGTATATTGCTTCGAGAAAAGGTTCTGTTTTTTTCGATCAAGGCAAGGAAAAGGGCCTAATGGGATATCTCACTCACCTATGGCCGATTGTATTGATTAGATCTAGTTTTAGGAGTATTGTCAGGAAGAAGAACTTGGCTCCAATGGATTCTGTCATGTCATGGTATTTTGCTCTCGAGTCCGGCAAGTTTTGGTTCCCTGCTCAGGTCTATAACCGAGAGGTATAGATTATTTGATTTCTTCTTGTTGCTCTTCAAATGAATTTTGGTTGTATTCAAGTGTGTGTTGGGCATTCTGTGCAGAATGGTCATGTTGGATTTATGTTATCGTGCTATGACGCTGAGCTTAGCTATGATCTGCGAACCGACACTTTCCAGGCCAGGTGATTGGATGATGAAACTTGAACTTTCATATATTTGAAGGATAATTACAAAAACTATCCCTGAGGTTTGGGTTAACTACAAAAAGAACCAGAGATTAATTTGGTGTTGAATGTAGGGGGTGGTTCAAATGTTTTTGCTTATAAAGGGGTAAATTACAAGATATATCAAATCTCACAGTTTTTTTTGGTAATTTTCAAAAACATATGGGTTTTATTGTAATTAACCGAAACCTCAGGGTAGTTTTTGTAATTATCCCTGTATTTTGATTATATTTTTAACCTGAAACTTGATGATGTTCACTGCAAAATGGTAGATTTAATTATATATTTAAAACAATCTTGGGGAGGACCACAATTTTATGTGAATTTAGTTCTAGGAGTATGTTATGATTGTTATCGTCTTCATTGTGTTAAAATTCGAATCGTTATTGATGGGCAGATATCCGCCACATGGACGGCGAGCAAGTCCAACGGAGACTGGTGTAACTTGGGATAGACTTAGAGCTTCCCCTGTTGATACTTCTCCACATGATCTTCATATCTCCGATTGTTTAAACGAGTTGCAACCCGGCGATCACATTGAAATCCAATGGAGAAGAAACAAGGAATTCCCATATGGTATTCTTCGAACTACACCTTAATAGTTGAACGTTCTTTACTTTTAGTTAGTTTTTTTCTGCAATGGTATTGGTGGTCTTCTTTCATTTTTCTTGATGTGAGGTGATAAGTGGTGGTTTTAGATTGATCTGGCATGGATGTGGTAAGAAAATTCATAAAACAAAGACTGGCATATTACTTGTCCACATCACATGTCTTGTTTGGAATCAAGAATTGAAAAGGCGAACGTATTTCCTTCGTAGAGATTGCTCATCCATTAAGTCGCCACTTATTTCTAATAATCCCATGGTGTCTTAATTACAAAATGCCCCTAAGTTTCGGGCTAATTACAAAATAAAACACGAAGAGATTTGTTAAAATTACTAAATAACCTCTTAAGGTTTGATTGTGTCTTAAATTTAAAGGGATAACTGTAGAATTTTGATAAACATAAGGGGAGCTTTTGAAATATTTTTTTGCATATTAAAGGGGGAAAATATATGGTTTTTTTTTGTAATATCCAAAAATCTCTGTTTTTTTTTTTTTGTAATTAGCCCAAACCTCAGGGAGTCTTTTGTAATTATCCCTTTATTCTTTATCAAACTTGGGATTTCGCCGACACTGTTATATTATACTGTTTTCTCAAAATGGAAGGTGGCCAATCTTTCTTGTTAGGTGGAAAAGTTTTCTACACTGTTGTAGTCTTAGTGTACAAATTTGAAACGCAACTCCATTGGATTATCCCTATTAATATATGACCAAATCCTATGAATACGTCCAATCAATTTATTAATGATGTCACACCATTATGTGCAGGTTGGTGGTATGGTGTTGTAGGCCACTTGGAAACATGTGATGGGAATGCCAATTACTGCCGATGTCATCATAGTGGTCAGTTGCTACTATGAATGTTTTAAGAAATTGTCATTTCAAATAATGCACGAGTTATGATTAAAATAAACAAAGAAGTGATAATTACAAAACACTACCCTGGATGTTTAGGATAATTAAAAAAAAAAAAAAAGTTACAAAAAGTTTGATTTGATTTTGTTAAAAAAATGCCCTGTAAATGAGGTGTTTTGAAATTTTGTTATCTTAAATGTAATCAAATGTTTTTTTTTTTTTTTTTTTAAATTTAAATGAGGTGTTTTGTAATTAAATAAAAATTAAACCAAACAATTTTGGTTATAAACTTTTGGGGGTAAAGCACTATTTGAAATACATAATCAAACCATAAAATTCTTTCTTTTATTTTTTAAAATTTATTTAATTTTCAAAATTAATCAAATTGAAAAAAAAAAAAAAATAATGAAATTTTATGTTTCAGTATTTTGTAATGGTAAAATTTATAATTTTTTTCTGTATTTTAAATTTTTAGATCGAAAAACCATATTTTGAAAAAATTATAATCTGCAATTGAATTGGTTTTGTAATTTTCCCTAATTAATAAAAAATTTTAAAAAAATTAAACCAAACAATTTGGACATGGGTTGAGGAGTTAATCTTACTTTTGGAGTAGTGCTGGATCTTAGCCACTTTGCGGTAAAGCATTTGCATCAAGTAAGAAGGTGGTCACAAATTTTAATTTATCATCAAAATATATTCTGTATTGTCTGTAGGCCCTTTCTTGACTCCCACTTTTTCGGCATGTGGGGTCATCCCTTATGCATATAAATAGTCCTTGAAGTAAAGTCCTCCTTAGTTTGTCATATTCTCTTCCAACATAGGCATAATTGCTATTTCAGTGGGACTTATTATTACCAGCCAAGCAGAAAACGGACTTGCTTTCTTTTCTTCTTGTTTGGCTGTGGAGAACTCGTTGTTTTAATTTTGTGATAGACTTGTAAAATATGGGTGAATTGCAAAACAGCCCTTGAGGTTTTGCCTAATTAACAAGACAATTGAGTTATCGTTAAAAATTACAAATACCCCCTTAAGCTATTGCAAGCACCACATTGAGGTTTGTATTTACCTAACAAATACCCTCTCAATAGGTGCAATTTATAAAATAGGAACAAATATTAAGGAGGTATTTGCAATTCTAAAAGATAGCTGGGGCTTTTTTTGTAATTGACTGAACTTAAAAGGGTATTTTTGTAATAAACCCTAAAAATATTTTAGTCATGATTTTGTTTCATATATTTCCTTTGCATCCATATGTACAGTAGAATGGTAAAGTTTTGTCCATCTTGGCATTTGGCTCATACTTAGTACCTTAGTAGTTCAAGTGCACATGTTTTGTCGTTGCATTTGTCATTGAGGATTTGACTATTTTGACATTTGTATGACTTAATTGAGTTGTCTTGGGCTACTCTACTGGAAAATGAGAGAGAACCTAAAATTACTCGAAATTTTTTTCTAACAAGGAACTTGTGGTGCAGACACTCTGGTTCTGGAGTTCAACCAGTACACTCGTGGGTCCCGTTGGAGAACGACGACTGTTAGTAGGAAAGATCATAGAGAAGAGGGAAACGAGGCCGATGGATTTTACGGCGGAATTCGGAAACTTTGTGGTAACGAAGAGATTTCCATGTGGAAAAAGCTATGGCCATCTGAAGTATTGGAATAATTTTGATTCAGAAAAGGGCCATCCTTTTCTTTCATAGGAACTAGATTATTGTCTTCCAAACAATTGATATAGGGTTGTAGCAAATATGTATATTACCTCCATTGGATTCTAGATAGATGTCAGATAAAAAGCCATGACACTAAGCAAAGCTTGTTTAGGCTTGTTGTAGGCAGATAGATAGTTCCTAGCTCAGTCGGGCAAAAATGTGCATGAAGAGAAAAATACTACCATTTTATGTGGCAAATGTAATCGAATCAACTGATAAATGTTTGTGTTCATCTTCATCTTGTATAGGGATAATTACAGGAAACTACCCTCGAGATTTGATCTAATAACAAAAAAACCCAGAGGTTTTAAAATTACAATAATCCCCTTGAGGTTTGATTTTGTATTACAATTTACCCTTCTCATGAGCAAAAACATTCCAATTATCTTTTTTACATTTGTAAAAATTTTACAGGTATCCCCTACATTTAAGATAGAATCAAATCTCTTGTTCTTTTCTTTTTGTAATTTTGGAACTTTCTCTGGATTTTTTCGTAATTATCTCAAACCTCAAATAGTAGTTTTTGTAATTATCCCTCTGGTATATTTGAAACTCAAGCGATCTGCAGCACTGCTCACAAGTGAAAAAATTCTGAAATCATACACTTTTTTTCTGCATCTAAATTTGGAACAATGATTAACATTTGATATAAAAGCAGAAAAATTTGGATAATGAGTTGTTATCCCTGTTAAATTTGAAGTCATTTGGGGCTTTCAACTCCATAACCTAAGCAAAGGGCTACGGATGGCTTGTATTCCACTACTGCCATCTTCCTCTTCCCATTGCTGTGACCATTTTCCTTAAACTTGAAGCTCAACCTACTGTAATAACCCGGCTTTCGTATTTCTGAGCTCGTCTTCGTTTTTTTCGGTTTTCTCTTCCGAACGACGCGTACCTAAGTAGAAACCCTTTCAGTTTCTGCACCTTACTGCTTTTCAACATCTCCAGACTTCTTTCTAACATACTTCTCTTTAGGCTGACCGGGCCCGTCCTGATCGTTCCTCAAAGGTCTCACCCTTTGTCCGAAAAGGAATCTTTTCGGACTCTTTGGGCTTAGCCCTTCCCTTGTCTGGTCTCGGACCCATCTTGCGTACGCCGAGCCTTTGAAATCCAACGGTCCACTAAAACCTTGTGCTTTAACCTGCATTGGCTCAATTGGGCTATTTTCGTTGTTAGTACAATCACTTGAGGAGCATTTTGACAAGGCCCTGAATGGTGAATATGATCTCGACCGTCGATGATGACTATTTCGCCCTCTCTTTTCTTCCCGCACTTTCTGCAAGGCCACCATGAACGGATCAAAATCGTCGTTCCAAGAGTTTTTGCGCGTGAATGGGATTTTGCAGACAGTTCTTGGCGATGAAACAGGGGACTTGTGGCTAAAACTGTTTGAATCGGTGTCGTATTGGAGTCGTGGAGGGAGTTTTAGTGGCATGACTAAGCCGTTGAAGAAAAGCTCATCGGCAAATGACATGGCGGAAGCGGATTCAAACGGTCGCAATAAGTGTTTTTACGTTCTTGCCCTTGATCGTCATCGACCAACGAACAATCGAAATTATCGGTCTTCCGATCGAACTGGAGATGATCACTGAACTTGTTGCTAGTTTCAAACTCAAAGTCATCAAGATTTGTCTCAATGGGGGCGTTTTCGGGTTTTCGTCGGGGGACTAGGCGGGGCGCTGTAGTAGAATTCCAAGCTGTTGTGTTCATTTGGGCTTGTAGGAGCTGTTACATAGGAACAAGGGGGAGAAGCATTTGAGGGTTGAGTTTCAAATTCCATTTGTTTTTTAGAGCAGCAGACAATTTGGAGAGTGTTTGCAGAAAATAAGAAGAGCTTTTAACTGTACTAATGCAAAGTGAGTCTTTTTTTTGATCCTGAATTTAAGGATTGCCCAACTCACATGAATGGCTATTTATATGTAAAATAATCTTAAAAGAAGGAATCAAACACCCAAAAGCAGAAAAAATGCTCCTACATGTCTTCAACAATCAACACCAAAAAAGTATTCTAAAAGTAAACATCATTTTCACAAGTGCGGTGTGGCCTAGAGAATTTTCAACCCATCAAAATTGCTGTGTGTGGACTAATTGGGGATACAATCCATTGAGTTATCTAATATTTTACTCAACCCAGCCACTTAAATAATTAGTTAAATACATAATCACCATAAATTTGGTCTATATGTGAGAACTATCCCCTCTAAATTCATAAATTACATTTATATTATTCACATTTGTCCTTAATTTTATATAAATCGCACCTACATAGAGAGATCACACTTATAGATAGAGGCGGAACCAGGATCCGACATTAAGGGGGTCAATAGTTGGAAGATTAAATATTTATGTTATATCATGATCAAATGGGAAAAAAATTTGTCAGACCGTCTAATGGGTCTTTTTCGTTAGACGGACCCAATCGGCCCGTGTTATTTAGTAATTTCATGCACCGGTGATATTTTTATAATATTTTGGGGCGGTGTCATAGGATCTCCGGACCGATGACATTTTTGTAATATTAGGGGCCATTAAAATATTAATTTTCCCGCCGAAAAGTATTAGTAGTACATCTTAAAAGTATTAGTAATCCACTTGAATAATATTTTAGTAGCCCTCAAAATTAGTAGTAATCCTCCTAAAATGTAATAATTATCCACTTGAAAAGTATTAGGCAGTGACGTAATATTAGGCAACTCTCAAAAGTATTAATTTTTCGCGAAACGTATTGGCAATCCATCGGAAAAGTATTAGTGATTCCCATTGAACAGTTTTTATAGTAATCCTCATGAAAAGTAGTGATTTTTTCCCGTAAAAGTATTAGCTTTCCCCCTAAAACGTATTAATAGTATTATTGAAAAGTATTAGGTATTCCAATTAAAGGTATTTTAATATTCATCCTGGAAAGTACTAGTTTTTCTCATAAAAGGTATTATTGGTTCCCCATAAAAGTATTAGTTTTCCCCCCTAAAAGTATTAGTAGTCATCTTGAAAAATTATTAGTATCCCCCTAAAAAATATTAGTTTTCCCTCTGAAAAATATTAGTAGTCCTCTCAAAAAGTATTAGTAGCTCTTCTAAAAAGTATTTATAGCAACAAATGTATTTGTTGTGGTGTTAGTGGTTGTCTTGGGTCAATGAGCGATTGACCGTGGGTCGGATATTTGGATTTGTCTAACGGATTAGATCCGTTAGACGGTCTGAGAGGGGATTAACCCTGATAAAAGTCAAAATATATAATGTGTTTGCATCAAATACATATTAAATTAAGCATCCCAAAATACAAAATTACAATTCAAAATTAATATAAATTTTCTTTTTACAAAAAAGGTTTGGGGGGCCAAATGGAATTTTACCCAAAATTTATATATAAAAAATGAAAAAAAATAAAATGTTGGGCGGGGTTCCCCTTTCCCTTCTATGTAAGTCTGCCAGTGCTAATATTTTACGGGTATTTGTAATTTATAAATTTATACAGGATTTTTAACAAGTCAAATTCTTGTGACTAACCCTAAATTTTATTTTAAAATTTCAAATTTATTTAAGATGCGTTAAACAATAACAAAAAAACTCTGTGATGTCGATAATCTTAGTCATGTTGCTCGTTTGACATACGTTGCTTGGATTCTACTTTATGTTTGTATTCTGCAAAGTTTATGACCTTATATTTGTCTCCTATGGTTTCATATTCCTGACTTTAAGAATTAACAAATTTTGACATAAACCAAAAATTACCCTATTCTTGATCCTTATCCTTGTGTTTTTCCATAGTATATGCCAAAGTTTAAGCGATATTTTTCCACTTTTTACTAGCTTAATTTTGTCGCAACAAAGTTTCCGAAACCAAGATTAGACAAAAAAGGCATAGTGGCAAATAATTTAGCCTGAAGATAATATTATGCATAAGAGATAATTTTTATTCCAATTGATGAGTCAAGTTCAAATTGACATGTGACAATTGGTTCTAGGATTGTGATCTTGAATATTTATGCCGCTTTTTCTAGCAGATCACCCAAGTTAACTGAACTGACCAAAATCATCTTCCCGAGAGGGAAGTCTTCGAGCTTGTCCTATTTCCAAGGGGAAGTCTTCTCGTCTTCGCTCGAGCAGTGACTCTTCGATTGGGAACTTGTCTGCACATACGCGCAAACGTTAGAGGGCCCCGGGGGTTATCCTAGGGAAGCCCCTCCGACGCTCAAGTCAGCACGGTGAACGAGAGAGAATTAACACTGTGAACGAATACTGAATGCGTAGGAGAATAATTAATTATAAGTTAATTACTTACAGCGAATTGGAGGGACCTTTTTATACCTGGGGCATGGGCCCCATCGGCCGTGTAGGAGAAATTGGCCTATGGGCCAGTCCACGTAGGAGAAAATGACCGCTTGGGCCAAACACGGACTCCTTTAGGCCGTTTTAATTATCAAGAGCCCATTGGGCGATTAATATTAAATAAAAATATAAAATAAATTATATTTAATTAAATTATGAAATACTATTTTTGTCCCCAACATAAGCCCCCCAGCTCCGGTGCTGCGGAGGGTTGAAGCAGTGTTGGAGCTACCGGTGTCGAAAATATCATGCTTGGTTTGTAGTATATGTTATCTTGCATTTGGAGAATCTTTGACCACTTTGCACAAGGACACTTTGGAGTGGAGACTTGTGATCATGTCTTCCAAAGGTAAACTCTCTCTCTCTCTCTCTCTCTCTCTCTCTCTCTCTCTCTCTCTCTCTCTCTCTCTCTCTCTACTTTTGAAATTTTTTGCTTTGTAGAAAACTTAGTAAATTTCTTGTAAGTGAGAAGTGATGAGAGACTTGAGGTAAGACTTGAGTCGAGAGTTGATAGAGAGATAGAGTGTGTCGTACGGAGAAAGAGGTGAATATCACAGACGGCGTCCCAGGGTGCCTCCGCCACCAGCGCCCTCCCAAGGGAGCGGGCCAAAGAGAGGGGCGAGCTCGGGCGCCTCCCGGTCCGTTTTTCTTCCCGTTCTTCGAAGATTTCTCCCGAGTTTTTGTATGTTTCGATCCATGTCCTGGGTTCAGATACTATTTACATTCCACTTGAAGGCCGAGGTGTTACTGGGAGATCTGTTTCTGGTTCAGTTATCCCATGTCCACGTTTTTCCACAGAGTCTGTTCCTCCCCTTGCTCCAGACTTGTATTTTGGTGGTGGGGAGGTTGAGCAGGAGCTGAATTCTAGCTCAAGTGATAGGTCTTCTAAGGAGGAGTCTGAAAGTGATGGTCTCGAAGAGGTTCACCCCACTAAGTATAACATATGCCTCCTCCCGGGAGCCGAGTGGTTGTCGGGGAGAGTTAGCTAGTTGAGTGAATTCTGCTTGTCTTCATAGGTTGCATGAGCGGCTGGAGCTTGCTTTGGCTTTTGTGATGTTGGCCCTGGGCCCGGATGACACGCTAACTCATCATCCTAAGGGCTTTATCACGGTATATCTCTCTGACTTCTCGATTCCCGTGCTTCCTCCAGATGCCTCCTCATATCGATCCTTAGGTGGGTGGGAGCGTGCTTTGGCCCGTAGATTCCCCAGGCCTATGCGCGTATACGAGGATATCAGCATGTCATGGGGCAGTTGGGTTTGATTCCGACCGTAGCGGGTTCCACTCTGTTTTACGCCCATAGGTCTCCGAGTGATACCTTCTTCCACTTCTTTCTACGTCCTCAGTGCAGATTCTTGGATGGATTTCCCTCTCCTGGTGGGCTGTGGAAGGAGGATTTCTTCTACATGAGAGATAATTATTGGGAACTTCCTCACGAGTGAGTTTCTAAAGTTATGGTTGCTCAAGGCACTTTCGCCTCCCAAAGGGAGATGGCGAAGGCTTATAGGTCTCGGGACTTGTTTAACAGTCTCATGAATGTTAAGGAGCTCTTAGGTATCCTGCCTTATCTTATTTCTTTATGTCGCTCCCCCTTTTACTTGTATATTTTAACTGCTTTCTTTTTATGATGCTGCTTCCACTTGCTTTTCAGGTAAGGAGATTCTGATGTGCGAGTTGATGACCTTTAAGAATAAGGAGAAGACCAAGGAGAAGTCTGTTGGTGGGAGCTCGATTGTCCCGCCCCAAAGTGATGGGTCGCGCCCTTCCCCACAGGATGATGCTAGGCACCCTTCTCCCCATAAGAGTGCTAGGTGCTCTCCTCGCCAGGAGGGTGATCTAATGTTACTCGAGTCCTCGTCTCCGGAGAGGCCCTTCGGGAAGGAAGAGGTCGATGATGGAGTCGATGTCGCCGCCTCGAGTGTGTTGGTCCCGAGCTCTCTTCTCCAATGGGGTGAACCATCATGAGGAGGGATCGATCCCCCACCGGGACTATTCTACTACGGCCTTGGCTACGCCCACCCGATGAGCTATATCGTCTAATGACCCGAGCCCCGCCGTGGGGCTTTGTTCTTCAAGGACATTGAGACTCATCTTAGTGGGGACCTTGCTCGGGTAAGCTTCTATAGTTCTTCATATTTCCACTTTTCATACTATGTCTCTTCACAATTTATACTGTAGGCTATGAACCTCGTTGCGGCTTCGGCTCGTCGTGGTGATATGACCTTAGAGAATAATCGTCGGCTTCAGGACAAGATGAAGATCTTTGGATGATGCGGTGCAACATATGGTAAAATGTCCGAGTTGTCGAAAGAGCTCGAGTGGACGAAGTCCTAGCTTGACCATGAGTCGAAGACGGGTGAGGTCTTTCTTGGTTCTTCAGCTGGCGCCCATTGGTTAGATCGGGAGAGGTCCCGCTCGATTGAGGCTTATAGAGATTCTCCGGAGTATCACCGAGTTGTTGCATGAGTCTTTAATCTACGTTGTGAGCCGTTCGCCACCTGTCGAAAACTTCTATAAGCGTAGTGGGAAGGCTTCGGTGAGTTGATTGACATTACGGGATGTGGTGTTTCAAGCGAGGATGAGGGAGAGATTGAGGCTTTGGCGGATCTTCTTGACGACGCCCGGTGATGATGGAGTGAGCACTGGAGACTAATGTTGCTACCCTCAAGATGATGCGTCTCCTTCTTGACCCGCGATAGTTTTTCTTTCATGCCCCCTGTTTAGGGCTCGGTTTATATACGGATATTTCCTCTATGTACTTGGATATTTTCCCTTCCCCTTTACCTTGAGATGTTTGATATTGCCCCACCAGGCTGGTTGCTTTCTCCATTTTCCTTATACATAATAGCTCCCTTTTGTCATATTTTACTTACAATATATGTATATGACTTCCATCGGAAGATTAAATTTTACATCATATTTTAACATTACGGGCACCCCTATGGAGTTAGTAAGAGGCGCCCCCCCCCTTGGGGTTCCCGGGCGCCCATTCGGAGCTCGAGAGAGGGCGCCCACTTTGGATCTTTCCCATGTCATTGCTTTATTTTTTGCACCATTCTCCACATGTGTTAGCATTTTTCGTCTTTTTTTTCTTGCACATTTTCATCGTGGAGAAGAATTCACCGGGGCTCTTATGAGGAGACGCCCTCCTCCGGGGTATTAGTCGGAGAGAAAAGAACTTTTACTAAGACCTCCTTGTGAGGAGGCCCCTCCCATCTGGGGTTTTAGCTGGAAGGGGTCATCCCACCCGAGGTCTTAGCCGGGTGATACCATCCCATTTGGGGCCTTAGCCGGAGGAGGTAAGTTACTAGGAGGGGTCTTAGCCGAAGGAGGTAAGCTACTAGGACATCTTATGAGGAGGCTCCTCCCATCCGGGGTCTTAGTCAGATGGGGTCATCCCACCCGAGGTCGTAGCCAGGTGGGGCCATCCCCTCCGGGGTCTTAGTCGGAGGAGGTTATTTATGAGGACCCCCGTGAGGAGGCCCCTCCCATCCAGGCTGTAGCCAGAAAGATAGGGTTTGTTGTGGAGAGCATCTAACTGGTCATTGACCTGGGCCATTCGGAAAGGGCCATCCCACTCGGGGTTGCAGTCGGGTGGGGCCATCCCCTTCTTAGCCGGAGGAGGTTATTTATGAGCACCCCCGTGAGGAGGCCTCTCCCATCCGGGTTGTAACCGAAAAGATGGGGTTTGTTGAGGAGAGCGTCTAACCGGTTATTGACCCTAGCCATATGTGTCCATTAATCGCGCTCTAACCAGTTGTGGCCTTATAACTGTATTCATCACATCAAAGTAGAAAACAATGAAAATATGTTTATTCACTATAATGAAAAAGCTTTATGCCTTGTGGGCGGAAAAATAACTAAAATATAAACTAACTTTTAGCGCCTCTTGGGTGGAAATGAACTGAAAATAAAAAATTCTAAAGTCCACGGGAGTCCAAGGAGAGTTGTCGTTTATGGCTGCGAGGGGCTTTCATCATTTAATCTCGGTAGCTTGCTCATCTTTAAGGTGGCCACGTAGCACTCTCAAGCTGTCTTGATGTCTCCAACAGTCTCTCCGACCCATGATTCTGTAGGGAACTTCAGCTTTAGGTGAACAGTAGATGGGATAGCCTGGAAGTGATTCAAGCTTGGCCTTCCCAAAATCAAGTTATACGGAGATGGGGCATCTACTATGAGGAAGCGGGCCATCTTCGTGACCTGGTGAGGGGTGTCCATGCCCAGTGTGAGTGGTAGGTTGATTTCGCCGAGGATTTGATCTCCTCTCTGTGAAGCCAATCGGTGGTGTCGAGATCGAAACAACTTGCGTGGGATCGATCCTCGTCTTGTCGAAGGCTTCCCTGCATTGACGTCCACACACACTCCCGTGTCGACCAGGACCCTTCTTGACCACAAATTTGGCTAGCATAACCGATATGAATATGGCATCTAGGTGAACTTGGGTCTATGGGATGTACTCTTGATGTCGAAGGTGATGGGCATGCCCTTGGCCTGAGGCTACTCTACGACTCTCTTCTTGGACGGGTACTCCTTGGCGCATCCTCTTCTATCTTTGCTACACTTTCGGAGGGCAGTCCGGGTATCCTTTGCCTCTGGGCCTCCAGAGATCACATTGATGGCTCCAGCAACATGATTGTCACGTCTATCTTTCCTTTGGCAATCGATGGCGCTGGTCTTGCAGAGATTTTTCTTCCCGTGGCCTAAGATCACGGTGAAACTTGCTCTGATCCACATAATATTTGAGATGGCCCTTTTGGATGGGCCGCTCTGTCTCCTTCTTCAAAACAAAATAGTCTTCAGTAGTGTGCCCCCGATCCCTGTAATATATGCAGTATAAATTGGAATGTGCTCGTGAGGGGTTGTTCCTCAGTGGCTGTAGGGGATCAATGATCCCCTTCTTCTAAGCGGCTATCAATACCTTTGTTATTGGAGCGTTTAGAGGTGTGTAGTTGGGTCCATTATCCTTTCTTGAGCCCTTACATGCTTGACTCTTCTTCTCTTCCCAGGACTTGCGCTTGACGTTGGGCTCGGGTTTGCGAGACTCCTCAACATGAATGTGCTTCTCCTACTCGGCTTTAACAACTCCTCAATGTCTCATGTTGGAAGTTGGCTCATGTTGGAAGTTGGCCACTCGTCTAACGGCTTCTCTGAATCTTCATGAACTCCCGCAATGTCTCTTCTTCCTTTTGCCTCACTTAAAAGAGGTGAGTGATGGTCTTGTGACACTTTTCTGTTGATGGAGAACTCTGCATAAATGCCTCGTGAGCTTGTTCATCCCAGAGATCGACCCCACGGGAGGCGATTGAACCATGTCGTGCTGCTGGTCAAAGTAGTAGTGCGGAATACCTTTAGTAAGAGGCATCCGTCATGTCGTAGAAATCCGTCTTGGCGTAGAATTTGTCCAAGTGTTCATGCGGGTCTCGGTGCCATCATACTCCAAGAGGTTGGAGGTATTGATTCCTGGTGGCAAAGATTGATAAGATCACCTGAGCCAAATGGCTCCTCTTCATCAACGTCATAGCCCAAGTTTTGGCTAGGCTAGGCTGCACAACTTGAGATTATTCAATTGGTGGCGGCTCTTAACGATTCAAATTCTCACCGTGATCTTCCTCTCTTCCTTCCGGTCGTCCCCAGGGGTCTTCAATGGCGGGGCGGAGCCCATGGTGGTCCTCCTACAAAGATCTGCTATGGTTTGATCTTAAAGCGTTACGAGCAGCTCCATCTAGGAGAGCCTGGAGGGCTTCCCGGGACAAACTAATTTCTTCAACAGGCGGAGCCCCCCTAGGAGCAGGAGGGAGCATCACTCTTTCGGGGGGAAAACTTGTTTAAAAGACAAGGGGTCTACACATCCAATGTTGAAGGAAGTGTAGTGAGGTTCTAGTTCAAACCAAAAGCTTTGTACTTGTTGGAGGGATGTGTGGACAAATCCAAGAGTCTAAAGAAGCTGAAGTAGCAGGACAGCTGTCTTGTGAAGAAGCTGAGTTCTAGAAGCAAAGTCAGCTGTGTGACCAAGGCCTAGCTTGAATTGTTACCATTTTGTAACAAAGTCAATTTACCTAGTGGGTTACCTCCAATGGTTGGAGAAGAGTGGATTAGAGGAATTACCCCATCCTCAAACCACTATAAAAATTGCTTTGTGTCATTTACATTCAACACTTTATTTCTTGCATACATTTATTGTTGTTTGTTATATTTGCCTAAGTCAACTGATAATAACTAAGTTTAAAACAAGTGTTTAAAAACATATTTAAATCAAATGGTGAAAGTCTTCCGCTGTAAAAACCAAGTCTACTGAATTTCTAAAGAGTTAACTGAATCAGCTGAGTTATCTTATCAACAGCTCGGTCGAGTCTGTTGAGTGGCTAACTCTGCTTTGAAGGTAAACTAAGCTATCCACCAAGGACCCATTTGACTTGTGACTAAACTCTGACTTTAAAAGGACTAAAAACGAAAAGTTTGTAAAGTCTATTCAACTCCATCCCCTTCTAGACTTTACACTATCACCCCTTGATACCTACAATAACAATCATTATATCACTCAACATTGTCTTTAAATATCTTTGGTCTTAATGTTCATCTATGGCCAATGAGCTTTATACCTCTAAACAATTTGATGAGCTCCAAAACGTCATTGTTATTCATTAATTTCATCTAATTTTCATGGCTTCCATTCTTGAGGTTGTTGAGTTTGTCCTTTACAAACATTATCTTATTCTGGATAGGGTTTTACTTAACATTATCTTGATAATCTGAATTTGCATCTTGAACAATGTTAGGAATGAAAGACTAATCATTGTCAATTGCAACTATATGAGAAAAATAAATTCTACTTCATGATAATGTTTGTAACATTATCTCCCCTCAAACTCAACTTCCTCAAAAACCTTCAAGTTTCTCATCTCAAAATGACCTTATAGAGTATCTAACAAGCAACAACTAACAATTCTTGAGTCAGTTTTTCTTATTAGGTCGAAGACCTTATCTTAGTTGGACAACCCCAAATATGCAAATGTCCAATATCAGACTTTAACATATTCATAATCCATAAGGGACTTTAGCTAGCTATTGCTTAGTTTAGAAAGCTATTAATAATCCATGTCGTAATCTTTAGTACTTCTCTCAGAGTTTCAATATGGCATATTGATTAATCATACTTCTTACCACATTCTTAATTCTTATTTTGTTTCATATATTTTGTACCATGTGGACTAGCATGCAAAGTTTCATCAAATGAGACAACTACATCCAAATAATTTAATATCAATGTTGAACCACCATGAATATTGAAAGAGAGCAAAATTAATTACTATCTTCAAATTGAATAATCATAACCAAAATTTTCTCAAAATGGAAATAAAAATAAAATCCCACAAGTCTCTTCAGAATTCAATAACTTATCATCAATAATAAACCTAAATATGTATAGTCGCAACTATAATTATTTTAGCGGATGTATCTTTTAGCATCAATTTGTAATTGGCTCCACATATAATTTTGCATTAAAACATATGTGAGTAGTAGAACCAGTATCTACCCACAAAACATGTCTATGTACAAAACAAGACTGACTGAATCTTAAGCTGAAGTGAGAAGTAAACTTTAACACGATATACTTACTTGGGACATTTCTTTCATGTATCCACCCTTCTTGCAGAAGTAACATGTAAGTTTCTCATCTCGTTTCTTTTGCATTATGTTTTTGGTGTCCCAACTATAAGCTTTATATCCATATGCTGAAGGGTAGTTGCTAAGTGAGTACTTTTAGTGTTTTCTCACTCAAACTTTCTTTTCTCGTACAACAAGACATGATCTTATGAAGAGTCATTTCAATCTTTAGGGTATTGTAACTAGCCTCAAAATCATTATTGTACAAGAAAATAAATAAACTATAGAGAATTCTAACTTTATTAACTTTGAAGCGAGAAAGATATTGGCAGAAGCAAGAGTAAAGATGCCATTGGCAGAAACAGACCATTTCATGGAATCAGATGCACTAGCAGCAATAGGAATTTGGGATAGGTTGGTAGCCTACTCATGTCCAAACACTTTGTTAAGAAGCTCCAGGTTCCATTGATGATTAACCCCAAAAAATCCCTGAGACACATTTTCCAAACCATCAAAAGCACATTGCAAGTTCACGAGAAGGGGTTGAGAACCATACCAAATGTCATGCCAAAAGCGATTTTACCATTTCAAGAGACCAATAATATAAGAGTGAATAATGCTCGATTTTACACAACCTCTTCCACGTTAAGCTATCACTAGGGGAAGGGGAAGCGAAGAAACATGGAGCACCACCCACATACTTTTGAAGCATAAAGTTGGCCTATAATGAATTATTCGAGTCTAAATCTCCACCATAATTTCATGGAAAAGCAGAAATGACATTATAAGTATTTCTAAGACCTAAACCTTTCGACTTAATGGGAGAACAAACTTTATGCCAAGCAATCTAATGGATTTTATTATCACTATTAGAACTACCCCAAAAGAATTTAGCCATTATTTGATCAATTTTGTTCACAATGTACTTAGGGGGCTTGATAACCTAGATAAGAAGAACAAACATAAAATTAAGAGTACTTTTGATAAACAGTAGTCTGCCCCCATAAGAAAGGGTTTTACCAGTCCACCTCTATATTTTTTGTTGCATTTTAAGAATGAAGGTATGAAAAAGAAAGCCTTTCTTATGACCCTTCTGAGAGGGCCCCAGGTAAGTAATGGGAAGCTCTTGATGTTGAAATGGGTAATATCTGCAATTCTATGAATTTTCTAAAAATTCATATTGTTACCCACAGTACAAACACTTTTATGTTTATTAAGAGCTTGCCCAGAAATGCTACAATACTCATCCAAGAATTGAATCAGAGTGCTCATAGCTTGCGTAGAGTCATTATAAAAATCACAACATCATTAGCATATGTAAGATGTGAAACAATTAAACCCCCCTCCCTCGGAGTGTGATTGCAAAAAAAGATGGGTTTTGAAAAGATGTTCCATCCCTCTGGAAAGAAAGTCAGCTGCTAGAATAAAAAAGGAGGGGGATAAAGGATTCCCTTGCCTCATACCTTTATGAGATTTGAAAAAACCACAGCTTTGGCCATTAATAATGATAGAAAACAACCAATTGTTAATGGCATTTGAAATCAAATCAATCCATTGAGTAGGAAAGCCCATTTGAGTTAACATAACATTCAAAAATTGACATTGCACCTTATCATAAGCTATGGCCATATCCAATTTAAAAATAACATTTATGGGCTCATGTTTGACATTAATAGAATGAGTAAGCTCTTAAGCAAGTAAAATATTATCACTAATTAGTCTATCCTCGACAAAACCACTTTGATAAGGTAAAATAAGAAAAGGGAGAACTTTAGCAAGTCTGTTATTAAGGACTTTAGTGATGATCTTATTAGAAACATTGCAAAGACTTACATGTCTATATCAGTCTAATAAGAAGGATTTGCGATTTTAGGGATAAGGATAATGGTAGTAGAGGTGTAGCATTTAGGAAGAGCATGCCCTTAAAAGAAATCAATCACAACTAACAACACATCAGACTTCAAAATAGACCAGCAATTTTGAAAAAACAAATAAGCATGAAAATCATTTGGCCCAGCAATGTTGTAAGGGCTCATCTAAAAAAACCACTTAATGCCTCTTGTTCAGTGGGGGGCACATAAACTCATAGGATCAATAAAGTCAGATATGGATGGGATGGGGAAATCACAGTGAAAAGTTTGGCAAACAGTGTCATTGGCAAGATAAGAGGTAAAAAAACTGGACACAAGACCTTTGGATATCTAAATCAGAGGTGAAAGTGCAAGTGCCATCTCTCACAGAATGAATTATAACTTCAACTCTCTTATGCTTAACAAGGTTATGAAAATACGTAGTATTTCTCTCTCCCTCAACAATCCACTTACAAGAGGACTTTTGGTGCCAAAAATCCTCTTCAATTTTAGAAGCATGAGTTAATTCAGCTTTAGCAAGATTAAGAGCAGAAAGAAGATCAGGGAAGGGAGAGGAATCATAAGCTTTTTCAGCAATAACAACCTTATTATGTGCTTTTTTGAGATTATCAAAGATATTCCCAAACACATGTTTGTTCCACCACTTCAGTTAGATTTAACTCTCATGAGTTTACAATGAAGGTTAAGGAGACCATTGAGCCCAGTGGGGGCTGACCAGACATGGGCCACAATGGGAAGAAAATCATTGTGATTAGCCCACATATTCATGTACCTAAAGGTAGCGAGAGGGTTTGGTGGAGGAGAGGGAGGTTTGAAAGAGAAGGGGAGCATGATCTGAGTGCATTCTGGGAAGATGTTTAATAGAAGATATGGGGAAGATGTCAGCCCATATATGATTAATAAAGATTACATCCAGCCTCTCTTTCAGATCATTTCTACTCCATGTATGCATGATGTTCCACTAAAAAACAATGTCAATTAAACCACTATCACTAACCATCTGACCAAATTCTTCCATATCAAGGGCTATATTGGTGTCACTGATTGTTCTCTCATCCTCGGATAAGCGGTTGAAATCACCACCAACTAAGCGATTCATCCCGCAGGTCTATCCTCTCAATTCGATCGCTCCTTGCATACACAAAAGAGGCAAAAGAAAATTATAGTGGAGAGCAGCAGATGAAAATTCAATGTCAATAATTTGGTCACTATCTCTAAGAACAGAACCAAAAAAATTATGACCCTAGAAAACCCAGATTTTGTTGGAGGAATTAGCAATACCAAATTGAAAACCAAGTTTTTTCACCGATTATGGGGAAATTAGCAAAAGTCATGGATTCCATAATAGCTAGGATATGGATATTATGAGAATGACACAAAAATTTAACATGATTAACAGTGGGAGCACTATGAATACCCCTTACATTCCAGACTAAAATTTGAACACTCGTATCTTCTTTTTAGGTTTATTCCTGATCGGTCTTAGAGGCTTAACATGACCTTTTTTGGTAGTATGAGGAAATGTAGAGACATCTTTTTTGTGGAGAGAAAATTATTGCAGGGTTTCCCAATCCTCTATAAACTCCTGCTCAGCAAGAACAGGTGGTTCCTCAGGGGGCTTGGAAAGGGAGCCTGTGTGGTCCAGGGTACTAGTGTAAACAAAATATTCCTCCAGGACATTATGAGTTTGGAGAACATAGAAGGGGTTAGAATGTATAGACACTTCCTCTGGGATATTATCCATAATGGGTTATTTTCCAGTTCTCAGTTTTCTAGACTCCGGGTTCTCAAGGACCTCATTAATCTCTGCAGCAATAGGAGAAGAGGACTGTGTAGAAATATTCAGGGCATGGGGGGTGATTCCAAATTTTGAGATGAAGACCCATGAACATGACCAATGTGAGAGGACGAAGGTTCAGTAGGGGAGGAATGTTGTTTCTCAGAATCAGGGATAATTTGCTAGGCCTTGGAGCATTTCCAACAATGTAACATTGGGAAATCTCATGCGCAGTATGGGAACATCCATTGCAGTATTTAGGAACAGATTCATAGATGGTTTTTTGTTCCTTCAAATCATCCCCAATTTGAAGGAAGATAGAGTCTTTTTTGGGTAGAGACAAGTCAATACCAACACATATGCGGGCTAAAGACAATTTAGAACAAGAGGCAGTCCCATTATCCAATTGGATAGGTTGACTTATGAGTTTAGCAATACTATATAGAGCACTTTTCTTAAACAAGTGAATAGGTAAACCAGGCAATTTATCCACACAGACAATAGACAACTCTTTTTAACAGAAAAATTATGACTCCATTTAAACAATCTCATAGGCAAAGCATTGATAAACCACACAGATCGCATCCACACACACGCGCAAAATCAGCCTCATGTGTGAAATAAAGTAAAACATGTCGTAAATTCAAAATGCGAGCGAACATCACCATGCAATTTCAACTTATAAAAGAAACCTCTAAGCAGTTTAACATCAGAAATGCCCTAAGAGAGCTTACCAATAAGTGGCAAATTCCATTTTTGTGCAAGTGCCTCAGACTCTACCATGGAAAATCGCGAAATTTCCTTATCATTCTTTGACGATATAAAGAGCCCATAGGCTCAAGGAAATCGAAGAGAATAGAGTCGGTTGATTAGCGATTGTATTAGTAACAATCGAAGTGAAGGATTTAGAAACCGAAAACTAGGGTTTAGTGTGGATGGAGGATTTTGGGTAGACGATGATGGAGCAGATTTGGAGGCTAATTTCGGTGATGTCAAAATAATTGGTGGGAAAGCTTCCACATCATGGAGAGGAGGTATGTCCACATCAAGGTTCGTTGGTTGCAGTTCCAAATCTATTGGTAAACCCTAACCAAACATAGAAATTGCAATTAGTGTATCAAACGTAAAATATATGGATGAATATTATCAGACTATAGGAAGGAAAATAGAATTGAATGTTAAATCGAAAGATGGAAGATGAATCAAGTTAGAAGAATGGAGCCATTATCGCAAGCTGGAGAGAAGTCACCTTAGTGAAAGAAAGCCATTTTTAACTTGAGTCCAAATATTGAGCCCTAGAATTTGTCTTCTCCACACCACAACAACCATCATGGCCACCGTTATGTCTGCCACCTTCACCGGAAAAATGACCGCGGGATCTCCAGGAGCTTCAGCCCAGACGCCAGAAAGCTTCATCACCACGAAAGAAGTCCCTACGAACGAGTTTAGCTTCAGTTGTTGCGATTTGCGTCCATCAGCCGCCAAATCTGAGTCCAGTGCCCAGATGTTCCCGGCTATTAGCCCAAGGTCCATCGTTGACACCCAGAACCCCTGCGAAGAAGACCATCACATATGATGGAGTGGGTGATGTAGGTTGCGAAGTACTAGATCGGTTTTCACGCATTGCGGCTCCCCTCTGTGGTGGTGTACACCTGCCTTCCACCTACCACCTTTTTTTGGTTGAATAACTGCTCTTCATCATGGCTGGGTTGTTAGGTTCGACGGTGATAAGGGTAGTTTGCAGATGGTAGTGGTAGAGCATGGTCAATTAGAAGGTAGATGTGAAAACCGAATTGGCGTCCCCTTCCAAACTTGAGATTGGAATTTTAAATTGCCCTTTTAAATCCAAAATCGTAATCCATTTTTTTTTTACGAAAAGTAACAACAACAAAACCAAAAATTGAAATCTAAATTCCATGAATTGGTCTTGTCCTTGATCAATCAAACAATAACCACAGAAACAATAGATATTTCACAAAATTTCTATTGTTTTTCTCTCAGTTGATAAGAAAAGCGAACATAATAACATAGCGAATTAATTAATTGTTCTTGGTAATTCAAGATGATTGGGCTCTGATACCACTTGTTATAATTAATAGAATTAACTCATACCCCAGAATCATCATGTGAATTATCAAGAAACAAATTGAAAACTCAATCCAGATCGGAAGCGTGCCTTTAGAGGGTGTTTGGCACAACTTATAAGCTCTTCAAAATATCTTATAAGATGTTTGAGAGTTTATAAGCTCTTTAAATTTGTTTAGTAAATATTTTTAAAAAAAGATCTTATAAGCTCCCAAAATAAGATGTTAGGAGGTTATAAGCTGTTTTTTAAAAAGTAGGGGAACCCCAACTTTTTTTCAAGATAAGATCCAATTTTAACGACCTCCTTTAATTTTGACTATTTTAATTAAAATATTACCATTATTGACATCTTAAAAGATCTACTATCTTATTTTATCTAAACACTTCAACAACTTATTTTTAAAATAAGATCTAACATCTTATAAGATGTAGAGGCTTATAAGATGTTTTAAATAAGATTAGCCAAATACCCGCTAAATCTGTAAATCCGTAACATATGACTGTTAGTCCAAGTGGCTACGAAAATCTAGAAGGGGGGTTAATAGATTTTCCCGAATTTCCGATTTGTTCTCTCTTTTTTGAATATGAAGATGGTGAAGAAATAAAAGCGTAGAAAATAAATCAACACACAATAATTTATAGAGCTTCAACCCGCCTAGGGCCTACGTGCTCTATCACCCGGTATGTTCGAATGGATTTTGAAAAGGATAAAGTTATTTTTTTACCAAACAATTACAACCTTTACCTTGAAGAGCACCACACTCTTCTTACAAATATTAACTTAGAAGATCACCACACTCTTCTCACCTCTATGAAGAGAACCATACTCTTCAACACCTATGAATCAACCAATTGTGATTTTACCACAAGAACACTTAACAAGTAGATCTTGTTTTGGATGATTTTACAAAATACAATCAATATTACACTTTTAATGAAAATATTACAACTCAAAAGTGCAAGTGTAATCAAGAAAGAAAGTCTAATAAGCAAAATGTAAAAGTGATAAGCTTAGGTTAATACAACAAGAATGTTGAAAGTGAATAACAAAAGAATTTGCTGAGATTTTGCGTGTTGTGTTGTATGTTTGTGTTGTGTATTTGATCATTCATGTATTTATAGGAGAGTTCCACGATGTAATCCCCAACATAGGCTCCTCTTAATTTGAATTTGTCTGCAAAAGAAAGATTAAACAACACCAAGAAATGGTAAAGCCTTCATTTAATGAGAAATGTCTGCTCAACAGATAGTTTATGCTGTCAAAACAATAGGGCGACCGATCGCCATATAGAAAATTGAATTTTAAAGTCATTGAATAAAGTTTTAACACAAGATACAATAGAGGGCAACCGATCACTGTCTAGGGTGACCGGTCGCTATATAAGCGATCGGTTGCTATAGATAGTGATCGTTCGCTCAAGAAACGGAAAGATTTCAAAGCAAAAACAAGAACAAAGGCGATCAGTCGCCCTACCTACTTCCAGCTTTCTGTTTTGATATGTGAAATACAAACTCTCTTATACAGGTCTCTCTCTAGGGCGATCGCTCGACCTCTTCACAGAGAAGTTGTCCGATTTTTGTCAAAAATAAAGTTCAAAAAGTACTTCAAAAACTTAGTAAAAATCAATTAAAATGTTTTGAAGTATTTGGACAATATTTGGAAGCATTGTTTTGGTATAAAACTCATTTATATGAAATCGTCAAAATCAAAATAAAAACATTGATCTAACAAGCTCTCCATTTTTTATTATTACAAACTAAAATAATTTATGAGAAGCGAATTTAAATCGAAACAAGATTTTCCGGTCAAAATCAACTATCCATTTTAAGCAACACTTCTCAAGACAAAAAATCATAAGGATAGGAGCAATGGTTTTCAAACAAGTGGTAAAAGCTCCTCCTATCAACATGCTAAGCAATAAAGTAAACAACTTAAAAGCTAGAAGCTTAGTTTTTTCACAAATAGCTTAAAATGCTTAAAAGCTTAAATGCTCCCCCTGTCAAAAATAAGTCATTAATTATGAAGCTCAACAATTCAAGAGCTACAATCCACAGCTTATAGTTTTTTTATCACTAAAGCTTTTTCTGTAAGTTTTTTCTGCGAGCTTTTGAGCTTTTTCTAGCTCATTTGATCTTACCATTAGCTTATAAGCTCATTTCATTTTTCTTCCCCTTTGGAGTCATAAAACACTACAAGAGAAACGCTCATAGACATCGGTTTTTAGCGATGTCTATGTGAAAATCGGCCCGATGTCATAATCAGTGAAGTTAAATGTATGCATATTCAACATCGGTTTTAAGCATGTAAAAACGATGTTGTTATATCAAAAGGACATCGATTTTTAACTAATTTTGTTTCTAACAAAAATGATGTTATAATATTGGGTTGAACATCGATTTTGTTAGGAACAAAATCGGTTAGAACCGATGTGTTAAACATTTTTAAAAATGGCCATAAACCGATGCCGTTCACATTTAAAAACGCATCTATATGTTTTAGATGTCAGTTTAAAACCGATGTTGAATATTCTAAGCAAAGTCGGTTTTTGGTTTAAAAATATTGCCTGCCATTTTATTAAAATGGTTTTACATAAACAATCATCTCCCTCACAAAGCAAGAAACAACCATTCGACCATCAAAGCAAGAAACAACCAACCCACCGTCAAAGCAAGTAACAACCATCAAACATCAAAGCGAGAAACAACATTTCATCAATTTTCTAATATTTATACATTTATCCTATACTTAAGGAAACAATTCACTTGAAATGAATCAAGACGACTGATCCATATATCCATGCTAAAATCATTTCCAAAAGAGTCATTACAATGTCATCAACTCCAAACAACATGTACAAATAGAAAACGACACAAATCATGTAGTTAGAAACATGATCAAGTAACCGATTGATTAAGTTAAAAAATAAACAATAGAACAACCAGAAACATCGGCAAGCAATAGCTCAGAACAATTAAGTCCCAAGTCTGCAATTATATCTTTTTAGCAACTAGCAAGCAAAATAGCCAACTTCCCATTTTTACCAACCAAATAATCCATCAACAACCAGCAACAACTATATCCATATCCAACCTGCGGCTTGTCACTAAAACCAAATCCTATCCAGACAGGTGTAAGGACATGGAACCCAGTGTCCGCCATCTATGAAAGAAAGAGAGCTCCAGAAATCAATAAAGAGAATTTGTAATAAATATCTTCAGTTGGTATACTATGTAAATTGATGTTAGCATTACATTCATTTTGCAGCCATAGTAATTGAATGAAAAAAAATGGACAAAGGAGAAACCATAACTAGGAACACGATGTTGCAACAAGTTCAAATAATTGACATGCAAAATTAATGAGTTAAATTTCAGGATCACCAATGAGACCTGAGACATAACAACTCGATAGCTATAGGATAATGAACTTGGATCATTATCATGGACATTTAATCTTGCTCAGATAATTACCAAATTGAGTTGATGAATTCCCATAGAAGGCTTTACTTCTTGCTGGAGTCAAAAGACATTTGTTTGTGTAATACAAGCTGTAGCATTTAAACTATGTGAGAAGCCTCAATGCAAAACATTAACAAAGTCCACTTCAAATAACTAAAAACCACGTAATATGAATAGAATAACATACGCCAAGAAAACTCATAAACATAACTAGGCCAACATTATCCAAAAAAATAAACAACCATAACTGATAAGAGTTCAAAGGATCTAATGACATTCAAAAGAAAATTGTTTGGTCATGTAAGTATGCAATGTAGCAATTTAGGTCAGTAAATTTAATTTTTTTCGCAATGTTGGTCCCATAAGTTTTATTTTTGTGCAATTTTGATCCCAAATGGGTAAGTCATATTTCACCTTTTCAGGATCAAAGTTGCACAAACTTATAACTTATAGGATCAAAATTGCACAAAAATAAAAATTTTATGAGACCGGAATTGTTGCATAGCATACTTAGAGGACCAAAGCATTTCTTCTCCAATTGGTATCTTCAAATTTAGGCCTAAGAGTTATCTTCAAATGAAAACAATAAATAAACCAAGTGTTATAGACCAAATAAGGGAATTAGAGAGTTACTTCTAATTGCTGACTATTACCTACAAACTTGGTATCCAATGATACCAAGACAGACTCAGTATAGAAAACAAAAAATGGCTAGTTTATAATGAAAGAAACATGTCTATCTATGTAGTTATGCTAAAAGACAGTTTAAACCGAAAACTAACAGAAAATTGTCCATGCTGAGCATCTAACTTCCACAAATTTAAGAAATTTGGCAAAACTATTCTGAAAAAAAAGGTGAAAAAAAAGAAAGAAAGAATGTGGTAGACCAACATTGTTATTATAGTTATATTGGTTACACCTCAAGGGATGCATACTTGAGACAGTTCACCCCAGTTGTATACTTGAGGCATCCATACAATTGGTATCTTCAAATTGTAAGGGTCAATCACAGTCAAAATTCAATGATAACTAAACACATTTAAATAATTAGTCACATGCGATTATACAAGTTAAGGGTATATAACTGAAGGTGATATTGTAGTTAATTATTACTTACAAGGCACCAAAACTACTTGATTGATTGATTCCTTGCTCAACCTATCTGCTAAAAATTGTGACCTGCTATCTTAAGATGGTGTTAAGATAATACACATATACTAGTAACCATTCATTCTCCACAAGAACTTATCAAATGAAGAGTCAAATTGCACACTGGTACATATAGTTTTTCATATTGGTGCAGCTCTTAAATTTTTCACTTTCCATGCTCCTCCTGTAATATCATTAAGTGATAGAAGAAATCTTGTTTTGGATAATTTGGACCAAATAAGTCTAACTAACTAGTCTCACCAATGATAAAGGAAACTTTAAGAAGAGAAAACAGACTTATAAATATTTTGCTCCCAAATGATAAACAACGAGTTAGCCAACTGGTTCTAATGACTATATCTATTTCATTGCCGAATTATCAAATAAAAGATCCTCTGACCAATTCTAATGACCACATAATGCTATGGGAAGCCTGTTAATGAGGACATGAGCCTTTGTAACAGGCTTCCGCAAGAAATATTTTTCCAACTTGACAGGGGTAATTGAGCCCCTTTAAAAAAAATCTTGCCACAAACTTAGTTTTTCAAATGGGTCAAAGGCACAAGTTTTTCATTTTTGTAGGGAATAATCAATGTTACAGTCTTGGCGGAATCTTCATCAATTTAACCCAAGAAACCCTATCAATTCAAGTAAAACATGAATCACCCATCAAGTGTAATGAAATATGCATAAAGAACGATGACATCTGAGGTTAAGATCTCATATCACATTATCAAACTTGATTGCCCAAAACCAATACCACATGTAAATAAAAATTGACCTAAAATCTACATATATAAAGAAAATCCCAAAAAAGGGAAAAAGAAAAGAAAGTCATGGTTCGTTCAGCTTACCCTCGCCGAGTTTCTGATGATTATAGGATCAACAGAGGTTGTTTCGTCGTCATCGGTATAATTTTGGCTGGTGTTGGACGACAACGGTCGGTATTGAATCAGGTGGTAGAAGAATCGGGCGTACGGGTGGACTCTCATTTGCGTTGTGGATAGATATGAAGATGAGGGATCGATCGACGGGATTTGGTGGGTTTGAGGGTACCTGATGAGAATTTTTTTCTAAGTGTCCAAGTCTTTGAAGAAGTATAGTGTCAGGGATTTGGGGGAAATTTCTTTTTAAAAAAAATTGGCTAAAATTAATTTTATTTTATTTTAAAGTGATAATAATTAAGTTATAATATCTAATTTAAGTAAATGGTGTTAACAGTGATGTTATAAACCAATAAAGGATGGACAAAGACATCTGTTGGAATAATCGATCTTACAATGATGTTATAAAGTAAGAAATGGATGGCCAAAGACATCAGCTCTTAAAAAGGATGTATAATAGCAAATAAAAACGATGTTGTATAGTATAAGACATCATGAAATTCATGAAACAGATGTCTTTTAAGTGATGTCTTTGAGCGTTTTTCTTGTAGTGAAAACAGGTATTAGCACAATAAAAACATCATAGATATATATCAAAGTGCGTATGAGGATAAAAAAATTATCAACTATCATGAAAATATCATGCTTTGAGTACAAGGAATCATAATATCATTTGAAGAATATGAGAGAGATTCATAAACATGATCAATATGTGGATTGCAAACAAGTGTAGCCAAAGGAGATCATTCAAAAAAGTGAAATATCATTGAGGCATTGAATCAAATACTTGGCATGCATAGATAGAAAACAAAGATGTATACCCATTTGTTTATAGAATCGAGCCAAGAAATTCAATACCAATCCTAATTCTATAGCCATAAACCAATCATGTAGCAATTTTCATCAATAATATACAACATACATTAATATCACAAGTTCCAAAAATAGTTGAGGGTTCAGCCCAATTGATATGAGAAAAGTGAAGCCAAGACTTACTAATGATTGTGGAAGATGAATAATATGGATGAGATATACATTGTAGAAGCCCAATATAGTAGAAATTGCAAGAAAAAATCATTTTGAGTGATATGTATGTGAATTGGGTGAAGGGGTGTGAAAGTTGTTTGATACATGTTTTTATCTTAATTTTGATGATTTTATTTTGTCACCAAAACAATGCTTTTAAAGGTTGTCCAAATACTCCTAAATGATTTAAAATGATTTTTAATATTTTAGGAGTATTTCCTCAAGTTTATTTTTGATAATAATGGACAACACTTTTAATGATTTTATTTCAATGGATTTTTCACTCCTTAACAAGGTTCCTAAATGTTGTCTAAATACTCTCGATTGGTTTAAAATGTTTTTACTAAATTTTGGAGTATTTCTTGGATTTTATTTTTGACAAAAATTGGACAACATTTCTGCCTCGTGGTCGACCTGGTCGCATCCATAGGGCAACCCGCACTGAAGATGTTTTTAGAAACAGAAAATGAGACGGAAGGAAAAACAAGCAGGTCGGCCGTCGCCGCTCTGGCGCGTCGACCGTCCGGTCGGCCGACCGGTCGCCAATGATCGGCCGTACACTGCAAGTTTCGTTTTGAAAAAGAACTAAAACCTTGCATTTTTGAAACGAGAGGGACCGGTTGAAACAGGGTCGACCGGTTGAAGCTTCTCGTCGGCCGCCTCGTTGTAATTTTCAAAGTGTTCTCTTTTTCTCTTATCTCTGTGCGGCCGGTCGCCTGTGTATTGATGACAAAAATATGACCGTTTGACGCAGACACATTTCCTTAAATTGTGGGATTGATTTCTAACACTATATTCTTGATTTTAATTGTATTTTTTCTGTAGATTTTCAATCCCCAAGAGGAGCCTATGCTTGATCAATCATCTCCTATAAATAGAGGAAGTTTTGGAGCAACCAATACAACAATTGAGATACAACACAACAAGATACACTTCAAGCAAACACTTGGTCTTTCATTGTTATTATTCTTGTTGTAAAATTGCCTAGCTTATCACTTTCACATCTTTGAGGTCTAGGCTATTCTTGATTACACTTTGCACTCAAATTGTATTATTCATTATTGAGTTGTAATCTTGATTTTTGGTTATCATTCAAACACAAGATATCCTTGTGAGTGTTCTTGTGGTAAGAGCACACTTGGATGATCTAGGTGATAGGTGAAGAGGATTGTGGTAATCTTCTTATTGAGGTGTTGAAGAATTTGGTATTCTTCAAGGTTGAAGATTGTGGTAATCTTCACAAGGTGCCGTTGAAGGAAGATTGTGGTAATCTTCAAAGGAGATTGTGGTAATCTCAAAGGTGGTGTTGAAGAAGAGTGTGGTGCTCTTCAAGGTGTTGTAAGTTGAATTTGTATTAATTTTGGTAATTAATAAAATTCTTTTTCTTTTCGAAATCCATCCAGGATATCTTTGGGGTGGTAGAGGATTAGGCCCTAGGTGGGTTGAACCTCTTTAAATCGACGTGTGTTGTTTATATTCCGCACCTTTATTATTGTATTTGAGCATTCGATTTTAAAAAGAGGGCGAAATCGAAAAGATGGAGATAATCTATTCACCCCCTCTCTAGATTATCGTAGCCACTTGGACTTACAAGTGGTATCAGAGCCAAACTCTTTGGCAAGCTCGTTTCACATCGCGAGTGAAGAGAAACGATCGACGGCTACGAACGAAGCTCATCTATCCGGCACCTCCACCACCAAGCCACCTCGGTTTGATTCCAAAAATTTTATATTTTGGAAAGAAAGAATGGAATGCTACTTACAAGGTTGCGGGTTCGACATTTGGAACACCGTCATTAATGGAGAATCCATTCCGATGAAAGATACACCATACACCTCAAAAGGCTTCAAAAAGCTCAATGATGAAGAAAAGAAAATCATCTCCTTAAACGGTAAGGCTTTAAATATTTTGTATTGTTCATTTACTAATTTAGAAAATGAACATATTGTAGGAATAAAGTCCGCACATGAAGTATGGCAAAAATTAGAAGCCATCTATGGAGTATTTGCAAATGAAAGAAGTCAAACAAAAGCATCTACTTCTCAAGATCATACAAGCTCAAATCTAAGGAATAAGCCTCCTACAACTTCCAATTATGAAGAAGTTGAATATTGTTTTATGGGCATCAATGAAGAAAATGAGGTATGTCTTAAAACCTCTACTTCCTATGATATTGTCATTCAAAATGATTATAGTGATTTACAAAATGATTATGATGAACTTCAAAATGAATTCCAAAGCTTACTTGTTAGATACAAAAATTTGAAAAAGGAATTCAATATTTTGAAAAATGATAAGGATAGTTTATTTGCCTCTTATGAATCACTATCATGTGCTCACACCACCACACTTGACAAGGTTAGAAACCTTGAAAAAGAAAATAGTACTCTTGTTGAGAATATTGATTACATGAAAAAGGATTTATTAAAATCCAACTTGAGTACCAATAAAATGTCCAATATTGTTGATATTCATAATTGTGATAAGGAACTTGATCATAAGCCTAATGTTGTTAATCATATGAAAAAGGATCATGTCACTATGCATATTGGTCATTATGCTCCTAGAATTATTACTTGTTTTTATTGTGGCAAAAAGGGTCATACTGACTAATTCTTGTCGGGCTAGAAATAGCTCTAAATATTGTTGGAGACCTAAAAGTCTCAAAGCTAATCTTAAAGGACCTAAACACATGAGGGTACCACAAAACAATGTGCTATTAGGTACCGGCAAAGCAAAAATCGGAGAAAATTCATGCCACCAAGATCAAATGAACGTTTCATTTGATCAAAGAAGGAGAAACTACTCTCAACAAAGCCAATTTCCAAGAAGAGCGTATAATCAAAAATGGGAAGAACACAATCCTTGGAAATGGCAAAGACATCATCAACAAGATGATTTTCAAAGTAGAAGAAACCATCAACCATGGGAAGGTAACCAAACTTGGAAATGGAGAAGTCATCATCAACAAAGTGACTTCTCAATGGGAAGATATCATCAAAAATGGGAAAGACACAACCCATGGAAACGGCGTAATTGGTAAACCATATCTCCCCATTTGTATATGCATTTTTTTTATGCATACTTTTAATGTGTCTTAATTGCAAAATGAATTTTCAAGTATTTATTTTTAAAATAGGTCTCTTATATATTTATGAGTTTCAAATTTTTTTTTTAAAAAAAAAAAAGAGACCTTGCATGATTTTCTAAAACTCTTGAGCATTTTATTAGACTTATGTGGCTTATTATCTCTTATAATATCTTATAGCATAAGCTCTTTTTGTTATCTCATATTATTTGCCTACACTTGAATTTTCTATGAAAATGTTGTCTAAGAATTGTGTAGGATACATATTTCATACTCATTGGCTATTACATCATCAAGTTTCTTAAACCATCAAGGTATTTCTACTCGATATTATGCTTATGCACATATTTTTCAAGATATTTCATTTTGACCCCTTAAGTGCCCCTAATTGATCTTGCAAATATTTTCTTTTAAAAGGCACTACGTGTTTAGTCTCGATTTTATCGTTTATATGTTTTCCCAAAACCCATATTTGTTGGATATAGTCCAACTTATATTTTTGCATAGTTTTAAAACTTTTGGGGTGAAAAATCGAATTTTGGAAAACTCTGGGAGAAAGAAAAATCACCTGGGATGGTCAAAGCAGGGGCGACCGGTCGCCCTGCACCTCGACCGGTCGCCCACCACCTCGACCGGTCACCCAGGCTATTTTTCCTTGGTTAAAATCTTCTGTCTTCGTTTCTAAACAGAACACAGATCATCCCCAAACCCTATTGTGCGTAAACCATCCCCTTTTTTCTACAATCTTCAATTCTTCATCAATCTTTGAAATTTTTCTTGCTAATTCACTTCTTTTTGCAAGAACTTCACATATATGGCACCTCCAAGAAATTCTACCGAACGAAATCCTCAAAAGAGGAGAAGGAGGCAAAGGGGTGAATCTTCTTCCAATCCACAACAAGATAATATTCTACAAGGAGACTATCAAAATCGGAAACTACGGAAGAGGAGATTGCCGAATTAAGAGTCGGGGTTTCAAAATCGAGCATTCATTGGGACTCTAGTAAGTTATCACTCCTCACGAGCCTCCTCTAGAGCTAATAGATTTCGATTTTTAAATAAACTTGCGGAGGAACATTATGAGAATATTGGATTGAATGATAAGAAAATTGCGTGCACTCGTATGGTTCGTTTTCAAGCATTTCATGATGAATTTCCGGATATTAGAGCTTACTTTGAAATTCAAGGATGGGTTTCACTTTGGGATAATCCGTGTTTGCACTATGATAACGAGCTTATAAAACTTTTCTATGCAGATATGTGGATTGTTGATGCTACGATAGATAATCCTTTGGAACTTCACACATTTGTTAATGGTAGGCATTTTTCATGGACATTGGCGATATTTGTGATCACTTTAACGTGCCAAATGATGGAGTAGTCAATGTGGATTGCGCCCCGTTGGGATGATAACATTTTCGGTGTTTCACTAGATGATGTGAAAACCTTTTTAGGAGTATATCCCGAAGTAACATACTCGGCAATGCCGCCAAATTATCGGATTATATCTATCATTTGCTCTATTGTGTTTGTGGAAAGGAAATAAAACTTCCAAGTAATCTCGAACTCTTTCTCACCTATAAGATTGTTCGAGGAGAAAAAGAGTAAATTATGGGGCAATTTTTGTATATTGCTTGTTGGAATCTAGAAAGCTTACCAAGAAGAAATATACTTGGGAAATTTGATTTGCCGACTCTTATACTTATCGGGATACCCGAAAATGAAATGAATACCGAAATTCATCACAATGATTTTGATAATGCCAACATTCTACAAATGGTAAGAATGCGACGACATTTACCACGGGTTCCTACCAAAGCCGCTAGGGGACGTGCCCGACATCAACAACAACCTCGGGATGATTTCTTTAATGACAATGAGGTTGAAAATATTGGAAGAGGTGAGTTTGACGAACAAGGAGATGATGTGGGGAATGAAGAGGAAAATGAACAAGAAATTAGTGAGGAAGGAGATGAAGACGAGTTGGATGTTGAAGATCTAAATCTCAAAGAGAGAATGGCCAAAGTGGAAAGAGAAACATTTAGAGATGTGGCCTCTCTTAGAAAAGAGCTCCGGGTCGTGAAAAAGGAAAATTCTAGTTTGAAGAAGTCAATTGGCAAATTGAAAAAATTCATCAAGGACCTCATACCCGGAACTTGTTTCTCTTCGGACGAAGATTGATATCCCCATCTCCTTTACTTTCTAGCATTTTCATTTAAGTTGCTTTGTACTTTTATGAACTTTTGTAAAACTCATTTGTACTAATGATATTTGCTTGTTTTTCTTAAAAGGGTTAATATTGCAAGTTGATAATGACTTGTGGATGATCATGACTTTGATGGAGTATTTGATGGTAAAAATACTCTAATTCAAGCATTGTTTGATAATTGGTGTGAAGTACTTGATGGTAAAAGTGCTTCTCTTAATGCTTTGTTCATTTTGCTTAGTTGGGACATTTGATACATGTATTGTTGAAAGCATGACTTATTACTTGATGGATGCTCTAATTTTTGGCATTTGTAATGCCTTGATCATTCTTAGCTTATCTCAATTGGGTTGAACCCTTGAGAATCTACTTTGAGCTTCTCAATTGATGAACTAATTATTGCATATGGTGCATATGATTTTTTTTTAGCTTTGTAATGAGGTTGATTGTTGATATGAAAATTTTTGGCTTGAACCATTTACAAAGGTTATATACAACCTCTTATATTTTTTCACGCACACAAGGTGTTTGTTAAAATGTCGCAATGAAACCTTCAACTTCTACATGATTCTCTTGCTTCAAAATGTCTTAAAATCTTTTTGAAATCATGTTTTTAGCATACTAATGAGCTTATGGATATTTTATGTTTCAATTCTCTCACTTTCCTTGGATGATTATGCTTTAAATTGCTCAAACGGTTTTTACCGTCCTTTTGGCATGCCTTGATATTATTGTATGGTGTTTTCACCATCCTAACATTCTTTTTGATGATTCCAAAGGGGGAGAAAAACAGGATATTGGCTCATTAGCTCAAAGAAGCTAATAAAAGCTTGTCATAAAAGCTATAAGTTATGGCTCATTAAAGCCATTAGTTGTGATTTGCTCTTAGTCCAATTGTTGCTTGATGGACTTATATTATTGTTTAATGTTGTTTTGTGACAGGGGGAGCTTATAAGCTCTTGAGCAAATTGTAAAAGCTAAAGCTTTTAGCTTATGGATAATTGCTTTTACATTATTCTTGATATCTTGTTGATAGGGAGATTGTGCTTATTTTTGATAAATATTTACTCCTACTTGGTTGCTTTAATATTCTTTGGAAATTTTGGTTGCTTCCAAACGGTCAAATGTTTTTTCCAGGAAAATCATTTGAAAATTGATCTCTTAGTTTGTGTAAAAATTGTTTTGGTTTGTAATCATCAAAAAGGGGAGATTGTTTGATACATGTTTTTATCTTAATTTTGATGATTTTATTTTGTCACCAAAACAATGCTTTTAAAGGTTGTCCAAATACTCCTAAATGATTTAAAATGGTTTTTAATATTTTTAGGAGTATTTCCTCAAGTTTATTTTTGATAATAATGGACAACACTTTTAATGATTTTATTTCAATGGATTTTTCACTCCTTAACAAGGTTCCTAAATGTTGTCTAAATACTCTCGATTGGTTTAAAATGTTTTTACTAAATTTCGGAGTATTTCTTGGATTTTATTTTTGACAAAAATTGGACAACATTTCTGTCTCGTGTCGACCAGGTGCATCTATAGGGCAACCCGCATCGAAGATGTTTTAAAGAAAGAAAATGAGACGGAAGGAAAAAAAGCAATGGTCGCCGCCAAGTGCAGGCGTCGGCGTCGGCCGACCGGTCGGCCGCATCAATGGATCGGCCAGGTACTGCAAGTTTCGTTTTGAAAGCAGAACTAAAACCTTGCATTTTTGAAACGAGAGGGGACCGGTTGAAACAGGGTCGGCCGGTGAATTGCCACGTCGTCGGCCGCGCCTGTTGTAATTTTCAAAGTGTTCTCTTTTTCTCTTATCTCTGTGCGACGGTCGCCCTGTGTATTGACAGCAAAAATATGACCGTTTGACAACAGACACATTTCCTTAAATTGTGGGATTGATTTCTAACAGCTATATTCTTGATTTTAATTGTATTTTTCTGTAGATTTTCAATCCCCAAGAGGAGCCTATGCTTGATCAATCATTTCCTATAAATAGAGGAAGTTTTGGAGCAACCAATACAACAATTGAGATACAACACAACAAGATACACTTCAAGCAAACACTTGGTCTTTCATTGTTATTATTCTTGTTGTAAAATTGCCTAGCTTATCACTTTCACATCTTTGAGGTCTAGGCTATTCTTGATTACACTTTGCACTCAAATTGTATTATTCATTATTGAGTTGTAATCTTGATTTTTGGTTATCATTCAAACACAAGATATCCTTGTGAGTGTTCTTGTGGTAAGAGCACACTTGGATGATCTAGGTGATAGGTGAAGAGGATTGTGGTAATCTTCTTATTGAGGTGTTGAAGAATTTGGTATTCTTCAAGGTTGAAGATTGTGGTAATCTTCACAAGGTGTCGTTGATTGAAGGAAGATTGTGGTAATCTTCAAAGGGAGATTGTGGTAATCTCCAAGGTGGTGTTGAAGAAGAGTGTGGTGCTCTTCAAGGTGTTGTAAGTTGAATTTGTATTAATTTTGGTAATTAATAAAATTCTTTTTCTTTTCGAAATCCATCCCGGATATCTTGGGGTGGTAGAGGATTAGGCCCAGGTGGGTTGAACCTCTTTAAATCGACGTGTGTTGTTTATATTCTGCACCTTTATTATTGTATTTGAGCATTCGATTTTAAAAAGAGGGCGAAATCGAAAAGATGGAGATAATCTATTCACCCCCCCTCTAGATTATCGTAGCCACTTGGACTTACAAAAGTTAGAAAATAAAACGAAGAAAGAGGACAGACGGATTTTATCACAATTTCAGCACATAGGGCGACCGGTGGCTTGTGGGGGGGATGGGCGATCGGTGCCTAAAGACAGTGACCCGTCGCCCTCCACACCGACTTGTCCCTGCTTCAGTGCATTCTTTCTGTCCGAATTTTAGTTTTGAAAATGTGAATTTTCTCCCCAATTTTTTTTTAAAATGTACAAAATGCAAACATAGACCTTATTTCAATATGCATTATGCCCTCGAATTAAAGTAAAAGACTCGTCGGTTAACAGTTTTGTAAAAATATCCGCTAGTTGATCTTAGGACGGAACAAATCACATCTCAATTTTTCGTTTTGAAACACAATCCCTTAGAAAATGATGTTGAACCTCAATATCTTTGGTTTGATTGTGATGAAACTGATTTTGAGAAATATTTATAGCGGAAGTATTGTCACAAAAAAATGGAACATTTTTGAAAGAACATTTATGATCCGCTAAGGTTTGTTTCATATAAAGCAAATGTGTACAACAAAAAGCCGTGGAAATATATTCGTCTTCCATCATTGATAAAGAGATACGATTTTATTTCTTTAAAAACCAAGAAACTAGGCAATCGCCCAAAAATTGACACGAGCCGGAAGTATTTTTACGATCATCAAAATTGCCGGCACAATCCGAGTCACTATATCCTTTTAAAGAAAATTTTTCATTCTTTGAATAAAATAAGCCATAAGGAATAGTGCCCTTTAAATATCGAATAATACGTTTGATGACACTTAAATGAGATTCTTTGGGATTGGTTTAAAATCGAGCACATAGGCATACTGCATGAAGAATGTCGGGTCTACTTGCTGTTAAGTAAAGTAAACTACCAATCATACATCGATACTTTGATTCATCAACTGACTTGCTTTTTTCATCCTTGTCAAGTTTGATATTTGTTTCCATAGGAGTTGCAACGGTTCTTCCTTCTTCAATCCCGAACTTCTTTAAAAGTTCTTTGGTGTATTTTGATTGAGATATGTATATACCTTCTTGGCATTGTTTTAATTGAAGTCCAAGGAAGAAATTGAGTTCCTCCATCATGCTCATCTCAAATTCACCTTGCATCAACTTAGAAAATTTCTTGCAAAGGGATTCATTAGTAGCATCAAAAATAATATCATCAACATAAATTTGAACTAAGAGACAATCTTGCCCTTTTTCGAAAACAAAGAGAGTAGTATCAACTTTACCTCTTGTAAAACCATCTTGTAAAAGAAATGAAGTAAGTCTATCATACCAAGCTCGGGGTGCTTGTTTTAAACCATATAAAGCCTTTTTGAGTTTATAGACATCATTTGGTCTAGAAAATGTTTTCAAACCCTGGAGGTTGTTTAATATAGACTTCTTCTTGAATAAAACCATTTAGAAAAGTACATTTAACATTCATTTGGTAAAGTTTGAAATTTTTGAAACAAGAATAAGCAAGTAAAATACGTATAGCCTCTAAACATGCTATGGGTGCAAATGTTTCATCATATTCAATACCTTCTTCTTGACAATAACCTTGAGCTACTGTGACGCCCACCCCTATTACTACATTACTAAGCAATATAAAAAGTGAAATTTGATAATGTACCCTATATACATTTACACATTTTTTTTCCTGTGACATTTTAACAACGAACAAGCAAGATCACTTTAATTGTAAGAAAATGACAACCCATATCCACAAGCAGAAGAGGTAACGAACCCTATTATTAAATCCAACAGACATCCATATGACCAAACTCATAACCCACATCACCCAGCTATTTACATGTACATATTTACATCAGAGTTTTCAAAAGAGGGTACAACCCTAAACCAAAATATAATACAAGACCAAAAAGAAAGGTGACCACCCATCAACATAGCCCAACAGGTCGTCATCCATGTACACTTTGTCCTCAATAACTGTAGGAGCTCCAGACTGCCCGATAAGCTCATGAAATCCAAAGATCACCGGACTCACCTACAATGCATGAACTACGTGAGCTAACGCTCAGTAAGCAAAAATCATGTATGCCAACGGAATAATGCAATATGCGTGCGGTGCATTCCAAATATATTATGCCACTAATTCATGTTTATGCACCAAGGTATTTTGTTCAAAATCACTTTTTTTTCTTGGGCCTTGGTCCACCGCTATGCACGAGGAAAGAGCTCAACACAATATCATTAATCACATGGCCATAATCAAATTGACACCGCCTAGGGCCATCTCCTGGGACAACCCGAGGTCCACCCCTGTCTTCCCCAAAGATCCTCAGAGTCTTCCCCGACGTGTCAATAAGGGCACGATCAAGTGGTCCGCCCCTCGTGACCATCACAGGCACACCCCTGTCAACCTCTATGATCCTCCGAGATAGTAACACCTACGAGCCCCAAAACATATCATAAAGCACGCCTCGCATGCCTCGGTGCACTAGCAGTGGCCAACGAAAAATCTTTTCTCTCAAAACGTCATGTTGTGCATGCATCATCCCAACAATGCTTATATGTTATGCATGCACCTGCAAATGCCAATGAATGACATGCTCAATGCAACAATAATTACCACACTCCAATATTCACCAAGCAACATATGAACATCAAGGTCTCCATAATGCATCCATCAAGATACAAGAATCATATTTAACATCAATAAAGCAGGAAATACTATGTTCATGCATTGTAGTTGCAGATGGATTTTCACTTACCTTATAGAAGTTGAGCTTCACCTATAGGTTTATTGTTTGTGTCTCGTGTACCTCAAATGTGAATAATCTGGGATGGTATAAGATATTAAGCTTTAGTATTTAGCAGACAAATTTATTATATAATCTCATAAAGGTCCTTGAAATTCCAAATTAACACGATATCAACTAGTTTGAATCTTAAGATCCAAAACTCAATCGAACTCCCAAGAAACTATTTTATCAAACTCTAAAATTTTAAACATCATTATAGTATCATTTTAAAGCTTAAATATAAAATCACATTACATGCATTTACTAACTATGTTACAATCTTACTCAATTTCCTTCGCCACTAGTGATAAGAATTACACACTATTTCCGATTATTTGTTATTTAAATTTCACATATAACTCTTTATATAACTGAAATTGTATCCAAATTCTAATATCTATTATCAATCTAAAAATATAATATATTTATATAACATGTATTTCATTCTCTTTTTTTTTAATTAATTTCTATTATCTTTTATTTTATTATTCTCTAATCTGCTATTAAACTGAAAAATAAAGAAATTAATCAAATTAATTAGGAACCTCACCAGACTAATTTTCGTGTATGCTAATTCTCCCTGGACCGCCATCGCCTTTTGCTTCTTTTTTTGGCTTTCCTTCCCTTAATTTTTTTTCCTATTTCTATTTAAAATACTTTTTTTTGTTTGGTGTTGAGAAGTGTTCACCCTCTCTGTTTCTTTCCTCCTCTGATTTTTATGTGTTGTATTGCCGAGTGTGTTGAAGTAATACACCATATATGTATAGGATTTTGTTACTCTAGTCGGTGAGGTGTGTCTTATCCTTATCTATTAATTAAAATTGATAATATATATTGATATTGTTGAGATGGTTAAGGCGGTGAGGAAGAGTTAAGTAAATATATAACTTACACCTCACACATATATACACATAGACAAGTCAGCTAATTATACATATACATACAGGTTACACTTATATATATATATAGATACTCTACACATATATGAATATATTAATTGTGTTAGATTACCTAGATGTTGGTATATATATATATATATATATATAATCAGTATACAATTTTCAGGTATTAATTAATTAGAAAGATCTATTATTATTATTATTATTATTATTATTATTATTATTATTATTATTATTATCCTCTATTTAAATTAATTACATATTATATTCCTGTGCACACACACCGATGCCATTTTCTCCTTATAAATTTACCATGTGTAACTTTGTAATTCTTATACTTCCAAATGTTACCACGTGTAAGCTACCGATATTTAATAGTTTTACACCTAAACCCCCTATTTGAATACACGATCAACTATCGAAGCTAAGAACTAATATCATGTAAAAACTTTATTGTTAAAATGTTTGTATAATATGAAGGGTGTCATGTGATGTCAATATCCATGCAAATGTTATATAGATAGCATAAAATAAATGAACTATCTTGCCTAGTGAATAGTGAGAGGCTCGGGTATTACATTCCCCCTCCTTATTAAAATTTCGTCCGAAATTTTACTACTGAAATTGATTAGGATACTTAGCTCTCATCCGTCTTCTCTTTCCCACGTAGCTTCTTCACTTGATTGATTTCTCCAAAGTACTTTGACTAAAGGGATTTCCTTATTCTGAGTTTCTTCACTTTTCATAACAATATCTCCACAGGGTATCTCTTCGTAGCTCAAGTCGGGGCTTTAATTCTACTTTGGTTCGTGCTTCAAAATATGATATGGGTTTGAAACATATTTTCTCAACATGGATATGTGGAAAACATTGTGCATTTGAGCCCGTTGACGCGGACATGTTGAGTTTATAAGCAACATCACATATTCTTTCTATAATATTGAATGGACCAATGTATCTAGGACAAAGTTTTTCTTTCTTTCCAAATTGAATTACCCCTTTCATTGGTGCCACTTTAAGACATACTCAATCTCCTACGAAATGTCTAACATTCTTTTTCTTTGATCCGAGTAACTTTTCTCGCTTTGTGCGGTTTCCATTCTCTGTCGAATTTGCATTGCGCTTCTTGTCATTTCTCGAACCAGTCCGAATCTAAAAGCTTCCATTCGCCAAACTCGTCCCGGTGAACCGACGATCTACGTTTTCTACCGTACAATGTTTTATAGGGAGCTATCCCGATTTTAGCTTGATAGGTATTGTTATATAAGAATTCTATCAAAGGTAGATATTTACTCCATTGTTCTTGAAAATCTAGAACACAAGATCTAAGCATATCTTCTAATGTTTGTATGGTTCATTCGATTGTCCGTTGGCCTGCGGGTGATAAACAGTACTAAATAACAATCGTGTTCCTAGTGCCTTCTGTAAACTCCTCCAGAAATTTGATAAGAATCTAGAGTCTCTATCTGAAACAATGGATAGTGGCACACCATGAAGTCTAACCACTTCCTCGTAGATAAAGTTGTGTGTATCGGTCCATAGAATAGGTAGAACAAATTAGAATGAAATGAGTGATTTGGTTAGTCTGTCTACGATCACCCAAACAACATCGTGTCCTTTAACAATTTTGGGCAAGCCTGTCATAAAATCCATGGTCATTCTCTCCCATTTCCATTCTGGTATAGGCAAGGGTTGTAACGTTCCAGCTAGTCTTTTATGTTCGCCTTTATTTTTTGAGGTTAAATATTGTTCCACGTATTGCGTGATATTCCATTTTCATGCCTGGCCACCAGTAATGTATCTTCAAATCTCTGTATATTTTAGTAGCTCCTGGATGTACAGAATATGGCGTTGAATGCGCTTCTACTAGAACATTCTCTCGGAAATTGTCCCTGTTGGGTATGTATAATCGTTCTTTAAATCACAGCACTCCATCCTCAGATATCTTGAAGTCAGAAGACGCTCCCGAGGCAATATCTTTCTTCACTTTGGCATAGTAATCGTCACCTTGTTGTTCCTATTGAATTCGATCAAGTAGCGTAGGTCGAAGTGTTAATGTTGCTAACTTAGCTTCAACGGACCCTAATGATACAACCTCTACGTTCATTTTCAAAAGATATGTGAACTCCGATTTTGGAATTTGATTCGCAATTGTTTTGCATTGTGTTGATTTTCAGCTCAACGCATCTGCTACGACATTGGCTTTACTGGGGTGATAATTGATCACACAATCATAGCCCTTCACTAGCTCCAACCATCGATGTTGTCGCATATTTAATTCTTTTTGCATGAAGAAGTATTTTAAACTTTTGTGATCTGTGTATATCTCGCATCGTTCCCCGTATAGGTAATGCCTCCATATTTTAAGCGCAAATACCACCGCAACAAGCTCTAAATTATGCGTAGGGTAGTTCTTTTCATAGTTCTTTAACTGTCTAGATGTATACGCAATCACATTACCATTTTGCATCAACACATCCTAGACCATTCTTTGACGCGTCACTATAAACTACAAAACCTCGAGTACCTGATGGAATTGATAGGATATGTGCTGAAGTCAATCTCTTTTCCAAATCTTAAAATCTTTGTTTGCTTGCCTCCGTCCATTTGAATGCGACGCTTTTTTTTCTGGTCAATTGTGTTAAAGGCGAAGCAATGTTGGAGAATCTTTCAACAAATCGACGATAGTATTTGGATAATCCTAGAAAACTACGTGCTTGGATGGAGGATTTGTAGGTTGTGGCCAATTATTAATAGCTTCGACTTTACTTGGATCAACTGAGATTCCTGCTCCAGACACAACATGTCCCAAGAACACTACTTGATCTAACCAGAATTCACATTTCTTAAATTTGACATATAATTGTTTTACTTTCAAGACCTCTAACACTATACTTAATGTTCAAGCGTGTTCCTATTTTATTCTAGAGTAGATCAAGATATTATCGATAAATGATAATGAATTTATCTAGAAAATCTCTAAATACAGATTGATCAAGTTCATGAAAGCGGTTGGGGCATTCGTTAACCCAAATGGCATCACCATAAATTCATAGTGTCCATACCTCGTGCTAAAGATTGTCTTGGGTATATCATCTTCTTTTATTTTTGGTGATGGTACCGGATCATAAGTCAATCTTCGAAAATACTGATGCACCTTGAAGTTGATCGAACAAATCATCGATTCGAGATAGAGGGTATTTATTCTTGATTGTAAATTTGTTCAATTCTCGGTAATCAATACATAATCTCATCCTACCATCCTTCTTTCGCACGAACAGGACCGGCACACCCCATGGCGAGAAGTTAAGTCTAATGAAGCCTTTATCTAGCAACTCCTGCAATTGTATCTTTAGTTCCTTGATTTCAATTGAGCCATGCGATATGGAGCTTTAGAGATTGGAGACGTTCTGGAAGTAATTCAATAACAAACTCGATCTCGCGGTTGGGTGGTAATCCGGGAAGATCATCCAGGAAATACATTAGGATACTCTTTCACTATTGGAACTTCATCAAGGATTGGTTGGTGTTGTTTGTCGATACTCATAACAGTTACTAAGTATCCTTCGGCCGGCGTCGAGAACGTTGTGCTTTTAGTGTTGATATCATTGGAAATCTAAAAGCGTGTCGTGATTCCCACGAAAGTAAATAAATCTTCTCCGGGGGTCAAAAGGTCACGGTCTTTTTCGACAATCAATTGTAGCACCATACTTTGATAACCAATCCATACCCAAAACGGAATTATAGTCGTTTGTAGCTAGCATAGTTAAATCAACATAAAGTTCTCTATTTTTGATTGGAATAGCACAAGATTTCAAATATTGATTAGTCTGCTTAGAATCTCCCAAGGGAATCGTTACATTGTAACCCACTTCAGCTACATCAGGTGTCCTACGACCCAGTCTCCTCACATACTCAGTGGATGCAAATGGATGTGTCGTGTCCGAGTCAAATAATACGAATGTTAGGGTGTCAAAGATAAAAAGTTTACATATCACCACTGATGGATTAGCCTCTCCGTCCACTCTAGTGATAGTAAATGCTTTGGCTGGCACATTCTTTTGTCCCGTAGAATTTAGCATGTTTGGGAACGCACTAGCAAAATGTCCTGGCATCCCACACATAAAACATCTCCTGGTATCTACTGGGCAACTTCCAGTATGTTGATTCTTGCACCTAGGGCAAAAAAGGTAGTGGTATAGGTGCCTTATCCCGATTAGCCCTATAAGTTGATTTATGACATTATCTCGATCACTAGTTTGTATAGATGTCTTCCCTCCTTGGTTTCTATCCCCACCACTACTCTCACCTCTAGTTCTCACCATAACCGAGACATTGTCTTAGGATAACCTAATAACACATGGCCAATATAGTAATTTCATGAAATATAAAATGCATCGACTATAAAATAAAACTTATTGGCATTGTTGTGCTCCACGAGTTTTGAGTTCATGTACATATATAGTCTACGTAACTCGTAGCCGGGCTCGATACCACTCGTGACGTCCACCCCTATTACTACATTACTAAGCAATATAAAAAGTGAAATTTGATAATGTACCCTATATACATTTACACTTTTTTTTTCTGTGACATTTTAACAACGAACAAGCAAGATCACTTTAATTGTAAGAAAATGACAACCCATATCCACAAGCGTAAGAGGTAATTGAACCATGTTATTAAATCCAACAGACATCCATATGACCAAACTCATAACCCACATCACTTGACTATTTACATGTACATATTTACATCGTAGTTTTCAAAAGAGGGAACAACCCTAAACCAAAATATAATACAAGACCAAAAAGAAAGGTGACCACCCATCAACATAGCCCAACAAAGTCGTCATCCATGTACACTTTGTCCTCAATAACTGTAGGAGCTCCAGCACCGCCCGAGAAGCTCATGAAATCCAAAGATCACCGGACTCACCTACAATGCATGAACTACGTGAGCTAACGCTCAGTAAGCAAAAATCATGTATGCCAACGGAATAATGCAATATGCGTGCGGTGCATTCCAAATATATTATGCCACTAATTCATGTTTATGCACCAAGGTATTTTGTTCAAAATCACTTTCTTTTATTGGGCCCTTGGTCCACCGCTATGCAGGAAAGAGCTCAACACAATATCATTAATCACATGGCCATAATCAAATTGACACCGCCAGGGCCATCTCCTGGGACAACCTCGAGGTCCACCCCTGTCTTCCCAATGATCCTCGGGAGTCTTCCCCCTGACGTGTCAATAAGGGCACAATCAAGTGGTCCGCCCCCTCGTGACCATCACAGGCACACCCCCTGTCAACCTCTATGATCCTCCGAGGAGTAACATCTACTAAGCCCCAAAACATATCATAAAGCACGCCCGCATGCCTCGGTGCACTAGCGATTTGGACAACGAAAAATCTTTTCTCTCAAAAAGTCATGTTGTGCATGCATCATCCCAACAATGCTTATATGTTATGCATGCACGCAAATGCCAATGAATGACATGCTCAATGCAACAATAATCACCACACTCCAATATTCACCAAGCAACATATGAACATCAAGGTCTCCATAATGCATCCATCAAGATACAAGAATCATATTTAACATCAATAAAGCAGAAATACTATGTTCATGCATTGTAGTTGCTGAGATGGATTTTCACTTACCTTATAGCGAGTTGAGCCTCGCCTATAGGTTTATTGTTTGTGTCTCGTGTACCTCAAATGTGAATAATCCGGGATGGTATAAGATATTAAGCTTTAGTATTTAGCAGACAAATTTATTATATAATCTCATAAAGGTCCTTGAAATTCCAAATTAACACGATATCAACTAGTTTGAATCTTAAGATCCAAAACTCAATCGAACTCCCAAGAAACTATTTTATCAAACTCTAAAATTTTAAACATCATTATAGTATCATTTTAAAGCTTAAATATAAAATCACATTACATGCATTTACTAACTATGTTACAATCCTACTCAATTTCCTTCGCCACTAGTGATAAGAATTACACACTATTTCCGATTATTTGTTATTTAAATTTCACATATAACTCTTTATATAACTGAAATTGTATCCAAATTCTAATATCTATTATCAATCTAAAATATATAATTAACATATTTATATAACATGTATTTCATTCTCTCTTTTTTTTAATTAATTTCTATTATCTTTTATTTTATTATTCTCTAATCTGCTATTAAACTGAAAAATAAAGAAATCAATCAAATTAATTAGGAACCTCACCAGACTAATTTTCGTGTATGCTAATTCTCCTGGACCGCCATCGCCTTTTGCTTCTTTTTTGGCTTTCCTTTCCTTAATTTTTTTCCTATTTCTATTTAAAATACTTTTTTTGTTTGGTGTTGAGAAGTGTTCACCCTCTCTGTTTCTTTCCTCCTCTGATATTTATGTGTTGTATTGCCGAGTGTGTTGAAGTAATAGACCATATATGTATAGGATTTTGTTACTCTAGTCGGTGAGGTGTGTCTTATCCCTATCTATTAATTAAGATTGATAATATATATTGATATTGTTGAGATGGTTAAGGCGGTGAGGAAGAGTTAATTAAATATATAACTTACACCTCACACATATATACACATAGACAAGTCAGCTAATTATACATATACATACAAGTTACACTTATATATATATAGATACACTACACATATATGAATATATTAATTGTGTTAGATTACCTAGATGTTGGTATATATATATATATAATCAGTATACAATTTTCAGGTATTAATTAATTAGAAAGATTTATTATTATTATTATTATTATTATTATTATTATTATTATTATCCTCTATTTAAATTAATTACATATTATATTCCGTGCACACACACCGATGCCATTTTCTCCTTATAAATTTACCATGTGTAACTTTGTAATTCTTATACTTCCAAATGTTACCACGTGTAAGCTACCGATATTTAATAGTTTTACACCTAAACCCTCCTATTTGAATACACGATCAACTATCGAAGCTAAGAACTAATATCATGTAAAAACTTTATTGTTAAAATGATGTATAATATGAAGGGTGTCATGTGATGTCAATATCCATGCAAATGTTATATAGATAGCATAAAATAAATGAACTAAACTCAAATTTGTGAATAGTGAGAAGCTCGGGTATTACACTACTAACCCCGCTTTATTTTGGGTGATATTTGCTTGATTATCGAGTTTGTTCGAATATCCATTTTGTGCCAATGATAGTTTGTGATGGAGGACAAGGCACGATTCCCAAACATCATTATTGATTAAGCTCTTCTTGCATTTCTAGAAATCAATCTTCATCTTCTATGGCTTCCTTAGCATTCTTTGGTTCCTTTTGAGATATTAGAGCTTTCTCGGCAAATTTCCTTATAATTATTACCTTGTTAAGTGGATCCCCAATTGTAAGATCTTTTGGATGATCTCCTTTGAATTTTAGAGCAACGGGAAGATCTGAAGTATCACCCTTATTCTCTTGTCGAACATTTGAGGTAGAAGGTTGATCATTTGAGATAGATGGTTGATCATTAGAGGTAGAAGGTTAGTCACATGGAATAATTTGTCCAACTACATCTTCTTCATCACTATCATCATTTGGGATTCTTTCAACTCCGGAGGCTTCATTGAATTTGACGTGAATAGACTCTTCAACCACCAAGCTTGTCTTATTATAAAACCGATATGCCTTGCTCTTGGTCGAGTACCCCATAAATATCCTTTAATCGGCCTTAGGATCAAGTTTGTCCAATTGATCCTTGGTGTTCAAAATAAAACACTCGCAACCAAATATTTTGAAATAACTAATATTTGGTGTTCTTCCTTTTCAAAGCTCATATGGAGTATTATTTAACTTGGGATGAAGATATACCCATTTTATGACGTAGCAAGTGGTGTTTACGGCTTCATCCCAAAAATAGTTTAGAAGCGAAAATTCATTGAGCATAGACCGACATATTTCTTGTAAGGTCCGATTTTTCCTTTCGACTACACCATTTTGTTCGGGAGTTCTCGAGTGAAAAATTATTAGCATATCCCTTGGCTTTACATAAGATTCTAAAATCACCATCAAATTCACCTCCTCGATCACTTCTTATAGACTTAATACTATTTTCTTTTCATTCTCTATAAGTCTACACAACTTAGCAAACTCATTAGCGGCATCACTTTTATTAGCAAGAAAAATAGCCCGAGTATATCTAGAAAAATCATCGACTATAACAAAAGTGTAATGTTTTCCACTTAGAATAGTCGTGCCAATATCCCCGTACAAATCTAGATGAAGAAGTTGTAGAGGTTTGGTTGTGAAAATTTCATTTTGGGGCTAAAAGCGCTCTTAACTAATTTGTTCTTTTGACAAGTGTCACATAAGCCAAGATTTTCAAAATTCAATTTGGGTAGTTCTTTGACATGTTGATTTTTATAAATAATTTGTAAATCTTTGTATCCAACATGTCCAAGTCGCCTATATCATAAACTAGTTAAATCATTGCTAGCAACAAGACAAGAAAAAATTTGGCTAACCAAATCACTTGTATGAATTTTATAAAGATTGCATTTTCTACTAGCTTCGCAAATAATTTTACCATTTTTGAGAATAAGACATTTTTCTTTACTAAAAAGAACATCATAATTTAAATCACAAAGTTGGCTTTACGCTTATCAAATTAAACTTAAGCACATCTACTAATAAAACATCATGTAAAGAAAAAAAAAAAAGAGTTGCTAACATCTCCATTGCCAATGATTTTGCCTTTGCCATTCCCGAACATGACCATTCCTTCTACTTGGTGCTTAATGTTGGTAAAAAGTTGTTCCTTTCGGTCATATGGTGTGAACATCCGCTATTCACGAGCCATTTGGAATCCTCCATGATTGTGATTGCCCTAGTGCCTACAAATAAATTATTTTTAGGTACACTAGAATTTTGGGGTCCATGGGGTTTAGCATTGAGACCTTTGGGTCTCCCATAATGACTACTAGTATTTCTAATTTTACAATTGCTAGCAAGGTGTCCAATTTTACCATAATAAAAGCAAGTAATTATTCTAGGAGTACTAGCATGAATGAAAGTTGGAGCTTGGTTATTTTTCTTGAAATTTGATTGAAAAGGTTTGTAACCAAGTCCTAGTATAGATTGCTCACTTCTTTGAACACCAAGAATGTTTGTGACCTTATCGGTGCTCAAGTTGAGACGTTGCACATTATTTTTCAAATTTTCTACTTCTTTAGTGAGCAATTGTTTTTCAGAATCAAGGCTTTGGACTTTAGCAAGAGTAACTAAATGAGCATGATCAAGTGATTCATAAAAAGTAAATAACTTGTCTTTTTCTAATTTTAATTCTTTAAACTCCTTTTTCAAACTCTTGTATTTGCAAATCATGTCTTTAAACTCGTTTTGTAAATCATCATAATCACCTTGTAACTCATCAATTAAAGAAGAAGAGGAAGAGTTAGAGTGTACATTGTCTTCATTATTTATGGCCATGAGACCATGTTCGGTTTTCTCTTCATCGGTGGATGTTGCAAGAAGTTCATCCCACGTTTGACATATGCATTGAGAGCCTTTTTTTTCGGAAAAGCCTTTTTCTTCTTTTGCTCCTCCTCGCCATTTTAGGACAATCGGCTATAAAGGGCCCGAATTTCCCACATTTAAAGTACGAGTTATCTCTATCCTTTCTTGCCTTATTTTTGTTGACAAATTTGGGAAATTTTCGAACAAGGGTGGCCGTTTCCTCATCCTCCTGATCACTAGCATAATATGAACTATTTGAATTTGAAGCAAGGCCTTTAGGTGTAGATTGCATACCCAGTTGAGAGGTGGATGGTTCGAAATTCTTTCTTTCTTTAAGATAGACTTCATATATGAGAAGATTCCCAATAAGCTCATGAAACTTGAGAGTCTCAAGAAGCTTGAGCTTCCGTTATAGCCGTCACTTTTTCGGACCATGAACCGGGAAGAGCATTCAAAAGTTTGGCTACCTTATCTTCTTCCGATATGACTTTTCCAAGCGCCATTAAAGGGTTGACGATGTTGTCAAGCCTTTCCACCATTTTCGAAATCCCTTCACTCTCGAACATTATAAAGTTTTCAAAATCTTTAATAAGCATGGTTTTTTCTAGATTGTTTCACTTTCACAGTACCTTCGTAGATAGTTTCTAATTTTTCTCATACTTCATGTGTCGACCTTATTCCTCGAATTCGATTATGCTCGGTAGTGGTAAGAGAGCAATGTAATATATTTAAAGCCTTATCATTGAGAGAGAATGACTTCTTGTCATTTTCATCGAACTCTTTGAAACTTTTGGGAGCTAAAGTTCCATCCTCCAATTTCCTTGTTGGTTGAGCTACTCCTCAATAACCGTGTTCCAAATATCAAACCTGCAACCTTGTAAGAAGCATTCCATTTGGTCTTTCCAAAAGGCGTAATTATTGGCATCGAATAGTGGTAGTGTGTTGGTTGAGGCTCGGTGGTGTGAGATAGCTTTCGTACCTATGGATCTTTCCTCTTTACTCGCAATGGGAAACGATCTTGCCAAAGAGTTTGGTTTTGATACCACTTATTAGTCCAAGTGGCTACGAAAATCTAGAGGGGGTAAATAGATTTTCCCAATTTTTCAATTTGTGCCTTCTTCTTGAATATTAAGATGGCGAAGAAATAAAAATACATAAAATAATCAACACACAATGATTTATAGAGCTTTCAACCCACATAAGGTCTATGTGTTCTACCACTCGATATGTTGAATGGATTTGAAAAGGAAAAGTTTTATTGATACCAAACAATTACAACTTTTACCTTGAAGAGCACCACACTCTTCTTACAACACCAACTTAGAAGAGCACCACACTCTTCAACATCTATGAATCAACCAAATGTGTTCTTACCACAAGAACACTTAACAAGTAGATCTTGTTTTGGATGATTTTGCAAAATACAATCAAGATTACACTTTGAATGAAAATATTACAACTCAAAAGTGCAAGTGTAATCGGGAAAAGAAAGCCTAATAAGTAAGATGTGAAAGTGATAAGCTTATGCTAATACAACAACAATGTTGAAAGTGAATAACAATAGAATTTCTTTGAGATTTTACTTGTTGTGTTGTATCCTTGTGTCTTTGTATATTGATCCTTCAATTATTCATGTACTTATAGGAGAGCTCCAAGATATAATCCTCAACATAAGCTCCTCCTAATTTGAATTTTTCTGCAAAAAAATGATCAAACAACTCCAAGAAATAGTTCTTAAATGATAAAGCTTAATATCATTAAAATTATCCGCTTAACGGATAGTTTCTGTCAAAAACAAATATGCATCGTCGCCATATAGAAATTTCAAATTTTAAAGCTGTTGGATAAAGTTTTGACACAGGATGTCATAGAGGGCGACCGATCATCGTTTGTCAGGGCAACGGTCGTTGTATAGGGTGACCGGTTCTTGTGAGATAGTGACCATTCACTCGAGAAACATAAAGATTTCAAGCAAAAACAAGAACATCTAGGGCGATGGTCGCCTACTTGCTTTCAACTTTCTGTTTTGTTCGTGAAATACAAACTTTCGGGGTATGGGTCTCCTCAGGATGACCGGTCGACCTCTTCACAGAGAAGTTGTCGATTTTTGTCAAGAATAAAGTTGAAAAGGTACTTCAAAACTTAGTAAAAATCAATTAAAGTGTTTTAAAGCATTTGGACAATATTTGGAGGAATATTTTACGGTATAAAACTCATTTATATGAAACCATCAAAATCAAAGTAAAAACATTGATCTAACAATGACAATGATACCTCAGTTCGTGACGTATGTGAATCCTTATTCGAGTTAGCATCGTTCACATCAAATCCTTTAGGTACTCGGTGGTGTCTCTATCTAAGATAGGGAAGAGGAGACGAATGATCGATTGATTTGACTTTAGGACCATAACTCTAATGATAGTTCCTTATATCTTAGGTCAATTAAGAGCCCATCAATCCTAATTGATTAGTATTGAGTCTCAACACATTGCAAAGCCCATACCCAATAAATATCTTTAGAGGCTTATTTAATTAGACCACTTAATTAGCTTTATTAAATTATATATCATATAATATAATTGTATTTACATATCTAAGTCCACACAGGAAATTAATAAAATTCCAACACTATCAAAACCCATTCAAGAAATGCACATATGAGACCGTCCAAACAAAAAATAAGAGACGGAGAGATGGAGAGGGAGAGAGGCAGTGAAAAAACTAGACAAAAAAAAAGGAAAAGACGGAGATGGAGAGGGAGACAGACGGAAAAAAGGAAAATATGAAAAGGAGAACAAAAGGAAAGAAACAGAAAAAATACCAAAGAAATCCTAAAACCAAAAAAAAAAAAAAACGAGTCAGGCGGGGCTAGTGCGGTCTGTCTTACGAAAAATGATACATAAGACGGTTTTATATAAGTTTTTCCATCAACTTAATTGAAGAGAGAATGAAAATGTAAGATATAATTATTCATTATGTTCATACCATTCACTTGAAATGTAGTTTTACCGAAAACATGTGAGAGGATATTAACAAAAAAATAAAAATCTCTCACATTAAAACTTTAAACTGTGAAAATTTGGACTATATCGTCGATAATAATTCGATTATTGGTTCAATTTAGTACACAAACCTTCAATGTGAGAACTTTTTGAATATGAAGTAGGTTTGAACTGCAATAGTGCAATATAAATAAGTTGTTCAAGAAGTCTAATTTTCCTTATTTTTTAAAAAAAAAAAAAAAAAAGAAGTCTAAGTTACCTTTAACAAAACATAGATGATCAGATTGTGCAATGCATATCTGTGACGCTTTTGTTTCGACTGTAGATGCGTGTTTTCCTAATATATAATTTTTTAAATTCTATCTTTCTACATTGTAATAATTTTAAAACAACATCGATAATAAACGATAAATTAATACTATTTGATATTTTTAATTTATGAAATAGAAAAAGAAAAAAGTATCATACATCAATTATTAAAAATACATTAAAAAATATGTATTTGTGTTTGATTTTCGAAAGGTGGTTTTTTATAAAACTGCGCAAGACGCAATTTCATCTCCTATTGAGTTTTAGTCATGTTTGCAATAGCTGATCGTGTAACAATAAATGAAAAATTAACACATACCTATATAAGAGAACTAAGTAGAGTAATTAAGGAAATATGAGGCAACAAAACATAGTTTTGGTCACAATATGAATTGTATTTATTTATATAACATGTTTATTTATAAGAAAGTAAAAGTTTGGAAAACAATTTAATGCTCAAAGTTGAATATTTATTATATTTTATTTTCAACAATCAATAATAAATCCATTTCAAATTCAAATACTTTTTTAAAGATTAGAAAAGCGACGAGTGTTGAGAATAATTAAATGTACCAAACAAAAACCATGTTTTATATTTAACAACATATATTTAGAGGAAAATTGGACATTTAAAAAAAGATTTTTTTTATATCTACAGATATAAAATAACAAAAAGATATTTTCATATATAATAGTTCAAATGTACAACTTTGAGATTTGAATATCAAAATACGTAGATAAATATAAACAATATTTTTCTCGTTGATATGAAAAGTACATTAATAATATAAAATAATTTTGAATATATAAAAATACTATGAATATAAATTTATTCTAAATAAAATTTAATTTCTTCTTCCATAAATATATATAATGCTATGTATGGATACATGTAATAATTAATATATCTAATATTTGTACATTTTTTAGATACTTTTGTCAATTAAAGTAAGTATTTTTTATTTAATTCAATCATTTTAAATACAATTCTATATCATTATGAAGAAATGAGCTAAGCACTAACAAGTAACAACTATACATATATCAGAAATAACCAAAATATATGAATATACGAATTGATGTCCAGTAACCCTGATGCATTATTTTAAAGTTCATAACAAAATAAAAATTTGAGTTAATATATCTTTATATTTTTTATTTATTATGTTTATGCGCTATAATATGAGTGTCAAACTGAAGATAGGCAAAACCGATTAATTTGCTATATTATACATAAAAATGAATTAAAAACAAAAAAGAATTATTAATTTTGTTTGAAAAATAAAATAAAAAGTATATTAATTAATGTAGTACACACAAAAATTAGCTAATTTTTTTATATAATTATAATTTTTAATAAGGTCAGTATTAAAATTTTACAAGATTATCAACCTTTTACTTATTAAATCTATATTTTGTCTATATATAATATAATTAAACTTACCATAATTACATTTTTACCAATATTACTACTATATATAAGATGTAGTTTAGGTGATTTGTTTTTTTAGAAACGGTTTGTTATTATATATAATATCACAAAAACTCCGTCGGATCATTTAACGGGGTTTTTCGTTAGACGGATCCAACCCGACCCGGTTTTTTTCGTAATTTCATGCACCGGTGACATGTTTGTAATATTCTAGGATAGTGCATCAGGAAAGTATTAGTAGTTTCCGAGAGAGTATTTTAGTAATTCTCGAATATAATTAATTTTTATCCCGAAAAGTATTATCATTCCCTCAAAAAAGTATTAGTAGTAACGATAAAATATATTAGTAATGTCGCTTGAACAATTTTTACGGTGATCCTCTTGAAAAATATTTATTTTTCCATCAAAAGTATTAGTATTCCTACTAAAATGTATTAATAGTCTTATTTAAAAGTATTATGTTTTCGAATAAATATAATTTAGTATTCCTCTTGAACAATATTAGTTTTCCTCATAAGAAGGATTAGTAGTTCCTCATAAAAGTATTAGTTCTTCCCCAAAAAGTATAAGTAGTTATCCTGAAATATATTTGGTAGCAACTCTCCTAAAATATATTAGCGGCCATCGGATGTGGTATTGGTACTTGTGCGGGCTGTTGGTGGGCTGACGGGTTGGATATTTGGATCCGTCTAACGAATTAGATCCGTTAGACCGTCTGACAGGAGACTAACCCATATAATATATATAAAGTTTATACGCATCGAAAAACACACCAAACAAAAAGTAAAAACAGTCGTTTTATACTTTTTCTTTAAAAAACGAGTAGGTCTCTTGTAAAACCGTCTTACGGATCCTAATTCGTAAGACGGATCCCAAAATTTGGATCCAGATCCAATACCAGATTCTATAAATAAAAAATGATCTTACCAAAAAAAAATGAAAAATTGCGCCAGACAAATTCGACGAAAATTGCAACTGAGGAGATTCAGTTCCACGAGGAGGAAACCTTGAAGACCATGCTCTCACAGTAGATAGGATTTGAGCTTTCCAGAAATGAAAATTGGAGCGATCAAGACGAAGTGGTAACAGAATGAGATGAGGAATTGAATTCTCCATGAGAGAAGAAGAAGAAGAAAAAAATTCGAGAGACAAATCACGGGAGAAGATGGTGAAAAATCTTTTGGCATATAGAGGGTCTGGATACCATAATGAATTCTAATATAGAGAAATTAGATGTAATTCCATTGATTTTAATAATATGATACATGAAGAGTATTTATGCAGAATATGAGCTGGGATATGAGCTAACAACTAACTGCTATTATAACAACTTTAACTGCTATCATAACTACCATTCTCTAATAAAATGGAGTAATTTTTTCTTGGTTGATTTGAATGAATCTGGTTGGGGGTGTTTGGGGGAGATTACCGGTGGAATGGTGACCATGACTAGAGGGGTCTATACAAGGTGGTTGATTGAATAACATTCCGAACTTGACCGATAATCATAATAGTAGTTTCGAGGAAAATATTAATACTTTTCAGAGACAAACTAGTACTTTTTCGGGAAACTATCATATATATATATATATATATAATAGTTTTATTATTTTAAAAACATATACTTTTCAGAATAAAAGTGATACTTTTAAAATAAAACTTGATACTTTTCGCGTCTAATGTAATACTATGTTAGGGAGCTACTAATATAATTTTATAACTTTGAAAACATATGCCTTTTAGAGTAAAAGTGATATTTTTTAAAATAAAAAGTGATACTTTTGAACTCGTCTGTATATAACTTACAAGTAAATAATCAATTTTATTACTTTTGAAAATGTATACTTTTAGAATAAAAGTGATATCTTTTTAATAAAAATTGATACTTTTCGAGTCTAAAGTGGTACTATATTGGGGGAACTACTAATGTATTTTTGTTACTTTGAAAGCATATACTTTTTAAAGTAAAAGTGATACTTTTTTAATAAAAACAGATACATTTCACTTTTGAACAAAAATAGCATATAAATTTACAAGTAAATAATTAGTTTTGTTACTCTGAAAAACGTATATTTTTCAAAGTAAATTTGATACTTTTTGGAATAAAAAGTGATAATTTTCGAGTCTAAAGTGATACTATGTCAAGGGAAACAACTAATGTAATTTTGTTACTTTCATGAAAACATATACTTTTTATAGGGAAAATGATATTTTTTTAAATTTAAAAGTGACTTTTGAACAATAATGTATATAATTTTACAAGTAAATAGTTAGTTTTGTCTTGAAAACGTATACTTTTCCGGGTAAAAGTGATACTTTTGAATAAAAATTATACTTTTCGAGTCTAAAGTGATATTATGTCACGTGGAACTACTAATATAATTTTGTTACTTTGAAAATATATATTTATTAAATTAAAGGTGATGTTTTTTTAAATAAAATTTGACACTTTTGTAAAATGATGTATATAACTTTGAGATTAATTGATCAACTTTGTTCTTGGCGATTATTTGTTAAGCTTAAAAAATAATTTCTAAGGCATAATTATTTCACACCTGGATCCTAATTTGTGAGGATCCATGAGAATCTAATCCAAATTGGTTAACTGAAGATTGCAAATGGATCTACACATGCCAACACAATTTGAGCGAGAGTTTCGGCTTTGGGTTTTGGGCAGTGCAATCAATAATTGGGCTGTGCAATCAATAATGGGCAATTGACACAAATACACATCTTTCTCAAGTCAATGTCAGCCTTTTACGCTTCTCGATACAATTTTACCTAAGTTTACGCTCCCACCTTTTTTACACAACAATACGCTCCATCAAAAATTCCGGATATTTTTCGCTTGTTTCAACATTATTTCTAACATGTTTCAAACATGGAAACAACCAAGAAAAACAATACTAAAAACAAACCTAAAAACAATATAGAAACACCATATGAGGAAAAAGAGTTAAAAATAGGTAAAAATTGTATTTAAACATAAAAAACTTCATAAAAACACAAAGAAACATCGGAACAACATTAAAAAGGATATGGAAACAACCTAGAAACAACGTAAAAAATCTTTAAAACACCATATAAATAAAAAGAGCTTAAAAATAGATAAAATTATATTTATACATTGAACACTACATGAAACAACAAAAAATTATTAGAACACCATTAAAAATATTATAGAACAACACTGAAACAATGTACAAAATAATATATGAATAAAAAACAACATAAAAAATAGGTTAAAGTTGTTTTGAAACATCGAAACAACAAAGAAACAACATAGAAACAACAAAGAAACAAATTTAAACAACATCCAAATAACTTATATAACATGTAAAACAATGCAGGAAAAAAAAAGAAAAAAATAAAAATAATCAAAAAATATGCGGGAGCGTAAAAAAAAAAAGTACAAAAGTAATAGGAGCGTATTGTGTGGTATGGGGACCAAAATCAGCGTAATCCATGTAATTTCCCCATCAATAATTACCTAAAAAAAACAAGCCCACATAATTTCCCCATCAATAATTGCAACGAAAAAAACCAGCCCATAAATCTTCATGGCAGTCGGGTAGGCCAGGCAGCGGGTCATGCATGATCCGTCTTACGAAAAAAATGATATGTAAGACGGTCTATATACAAGGCTTTGCCAAAAAAACCCGATATTGGTTACTAATTCTTAGAGCCGGCAAAATTGGCCCAGCCCGATGGGCCAGCCCCAGCCCGCCATATAGGGCTGGGCTGGGCCTTGTTTTTTAAGACCGAAAAAATCGGGCTTAAAACTCGGGCCAAAATAGCCCGTCTTTTTCGGGCTAACCCGAGCCCGATAATATTTAATTAAAAAATATGTAAAATATGCTTTTCCTTTAAGTTAGTGGAGGCCTGGAGCACTCCGGTAGTGAACCCACGGCCAGTAAGCCATACGCCTACAACAAGATGATGGTGAGGGGTTTGATTTATTATTGTAATAACTTTTAAACTTTTAATAATTTGGCTTTGCTTTTAAAAAAGCAGTTGGTATGGTGTAATGTTTTTTAATGCTTGTATCTTGTACTATTTAATGTTTTTTAATAGTTTGGTTTTACTTTTAGAAAATAGGAAAGCAGTGAGCAGTGAGAGAGAATATGTTTGGACCTTGTACTATTTAAAAAATGTGTGTGTAAAAGACCTACCCAGTGGGCAGTGATAGGTTTTAATGGATTTTTTTTTGTTTTGGCGTAAAAATTAGCTATTTTTCTGTTTTTTTTTTTTAAATATTTAACTTGGGTTGGTTTGGCCCGATGGCCCGTGGCCCGTGGTTAGACTGGGTTGGGCTAGGAAAATCAAGGCCCGATAAAAATCGGGCTGACCCAGCCCGGCCCGATTTTTCCCAAAGCCCGCCGGGCTCGGGCTAGGCTGGCCCGGCCCAACCCATTGCCAACTCTACTAATTCTCATGCTTCATTGACATCCAAAGGAATAAACTTAATTAGACAATTGTTTTACATGCAAAATTAATTTATTACAATTCACAAGTAATTTGATTTGGTTGACTTGAGCCTAATAAAATAATTTTGTACAAAAGGCTGCCCAAAAAGTTGAGGCCCAGATACCAGCCCATTAACCGAATATATAGTTTTACATCAAATATGGCTTCTCTCAATTCCAGTCATAATTTTCATGGAAACAGTAACAGTCTTCCCTCCAAATCCCCAATGTCTGATGACTCCACCAATCGCCTTTAAACCAGCTCCACAGCTCCTCCTCCGCCTCACTCCCGCCGCATTTAGGCTTTTCGCCACCACCTCCTCCGCCGCAGCCCCCACGACGAGCATCCGTGACCCCGAAATAGTAACAGTTCCAGAACCTCGACTAGGAAACCCAAGTCCAGTGGCAGTACAAGGGGCAGCGCAAGGCAGAAAAAGGTGAATGTAGATGCTCACCAACTTAGACTGAACTGGTTGGAGTCTCTCTCTTGCCCTTGGCCGGACAGTGATAAAAATGGGGCTTCTGAAGACTCCAACGCGTGCAATGCGGACTCGGGTTGGGTCATTGGGGTCGACCCGGATCTTTCTGGAGCTTTGGCCGTTTTGAAGCCCGACAATTCTCCGCAGGTGCTGTATTTGCTGTCTGTCGCTAATATGCTGGGTTTTGGGGCATGCTTGCAAAGTGTACAATTGTTGTCAGTGCATAATATGTGTTGTGATGATTTCTTTTCTATATTGGGAATGTAGAATTCTATGGATGCTGACTTCTAAGACGTGCTTCAAATATAGGATGCTTGCCCCTTGGTGCCAACTGCCAAGCTTTAGTTTTGAGAGATAAATTTAAGAATGGTATTTGGCTATTTTACTTGTGATCCATTATCTTGGATATAACCTATAGATATCCTGAACTATAGGGTATGCATTTTGCTTTGTTTCTTCTATATATATTTCTGTTCTGCCAAAGTCTCAATTTTTCATGACAAAGTTCTCAATTGCGATGAAATATTTTTATTTTTTCTTTTCGCTGATGAGAATGGACTGTTTTTTTTTTTTTTTTTTGATAGAGAATGGACTGTTTCATATCAAAGACAATTTTACTTATTCATGAGGCCTAACCGTGTAAGTACTCAAGTGTCAGCGTGTTGATCACTGCATATTTGCAAGGTTTTTAAAATATTCATTACTTGAATCCTATCATGCATTATACCACTGTCGTTCAGTATTAGGAGATGATAGGACTGTAGATGAACACTAGACACTTTCCGGCATCTTAAAGAATTCATTTCTTGTCCCCTCAAGCATTCTACATAATTGTGTTCTAATACTAGGATATGATAGAAGATGAACAGTATACACTTCTTTTTTCTGGCGTTTTGTTCCAGATTTCCTTTCTGTTATTTAGTATAACCGGTCAGGCATAAAGAAAGGCTGGTGTTTACTTCTTTGTATTTCATACTATTAATTTTTCTTCTCCTATCTTTTAGGTGTATGATTCTCCTCACTTGAAAGTACTTGTTGGGAATAGAGTCCGGAAGCGTCTAGATACAAAGTCTATTATTCAATTGCTTCAAAGTGTTGATGCTCCAATTGGTATATTCTACTGCTTAACTGCTTTATACGCTGCTTGATCATATTTGTCTGTTTGAAACATGTAACCTTGAAGAGCATGCATTAGGATCACTAATGAACTATATGGTGTTGCAACTGCTAGATACTTGCTATTTGCCTAACCTTTAATGTCCTTCATATGACTGACTGAACATCCAACCCTTTATTTTTCTTATCCTGAATTCATCATTCTCCTTTGTCCTGGGTTGAAAGTCAATGCACCAGTGAAATAAATTGGAAGATTGTGAAGGGAATGGTGCTCTCATGAGTGCTGACTATAGATTAGTTTTGTTAGCCATTGTGGGTGCCTGGGTGGATAACATTTAATATTTTCTCGTATGATTACCTGCTTATTGCAATTTGTAATTGTGATTGCAATATCAATCAACTGATTCAACTGCTCTATATCTCAAACTAACACATACTTTGAGCCCAACTTATATTTTTTCCTTCTTCAGGAACATCTGTCTACATAGAGCAATCAATTCCATATCCCCAAGATGGTAAGCAGGTTAGAAACCCTCCATCAGCAGAAATCGCCATTATTCTTTCCCAAATGAAGCTGTAATCCATGGTTGTTATCGTTCTTATTATATGGTTTCCTTTCGTATTTCTTGCCCTTCTGATGGCTTATGTTCTGTTCATATCTCCTATCAGCGCTAATAAGTAACAAACTCATGCTTTCATTTATTTGTGCTTTTACTTGATGTTTCTGTTGTCTTTAACTTTGATCTGGTGCCATCTTCTCATTTGACTCCAAGAAGTGTCAATTTTAATGGGAAAGTCTATATGGCAATTTTACTTGGTATTGATATCTTTACCTGTCAGATCTGTCTGTTGAGCATATTTAAACCAATCTTTCCAAATAATGCCTTTTTATTATATTTCATGGACTTCAGTCCCAGGGTCATCAATCAGGTTCTAATTTGATTATTTACTATCGGGAGAACTTTCTAGTATGCTAAAACCTTGATGCTTTCCTGAGCAATTACATTGTCAGTTATGACAAGATACCCTCAGACAATGAAAAATATGCCCTGAAACCCCAATATTAAGAAGTAAACGCATCTGCTACAACAAGTCGAGCCTCATCAAAGGGAGCCTACCCCTACCATGTTTCCTTGTCTAAAAATCAAACTCAGACAACCACAAAACATGCCCTAGAAAAGTAGAACCCCAATTTTAAGAAGTCACATATCTGCTCAAGAAGAAATAAAGTCCTAAAGGATACCACTCTGTCATGTTTTTTATGTTTTAAAATTAATCTGAGTTTTTGGCACAGATTGCCAACTTCATCTCATTTCTGCTGTTGTTGCTCATCTCCGGGCTTCCACATGACAAATGTAATTGATCAATTTATTGTGACTTTCAGTTACTTGCATTGCTTTCTTCTATTAAAAATTTCCATCTACTTCTACATTTCAGTACTTTATATTACCTTACTATCTTCTTGTAAACTCCCGAAACTGACTTTTCTTCTATTTTTCCATGATTCTCTATACTTTGAATATTTGCCAATTGGGAAAGGGTTTCATTTTTATTTCATGTTGACCTAGTTTGATTGGTTCACTAATTTTGTACTTCGTGTGCTCTCCTCCACAACCACCATGCTCATGTTCATAATTTAAACATTACAGATTACCCGTGCCTATCATTTAGCCTGATTATCCAGAAAGGCAGCAACATATTTTTTTTTTCATTTTTTGTCATATAGTACTCCACCACTTCTTTGAAATAGTAGTGTCTTTACTTTTCCCAAGTGATATAAAAGGGTCAGGGTTCAAATACACCTTTCAAAAACTTTATAAGTAACTAATAAAGACTTGTCCCTTAACTTCCACAAAACTTGTTCTCAAATCTGTCTCCTGTACTGTCTGGAAATTCTGTTCGAACATACAGTTACTCCTGATGGCTTAGAGATTCATTATACTGAAGGCTAAAGTCCTGCTAAGTTTCAATAAAGTTGCACCGCAAGGACAAGCATGATACTGTTAAAGTTAGAACTGGTTACTGATTGCTATTAAAAATTGTTGATTAATAAAAAAAATGCAATGTGCTGATTGTAATAGATTAGTAAGTTGATGGATTGTAAAATGCAAAAACTCAAAGAACATTTCAATTTAATTAGTAGTTCAATCCTTAAATGTCTACTCTTCTCCAATCTTAGGAGGAAATGTGGGATCCACTAGATCTCCACAAATTGTTTCTTTAAAGAAGTTCTACTTCCTGCTACAATCGTCTCAGTTACACAAATTTGAGCTCCTCTTCCCTCTCAATCAGTCTATACAAGGCTCGATTGATGCTAAGTCACCCTGCATAAGAGTCGAGTTCTAAGTGTTACTGAGCACAGGATTCAGCACTCCTCTTATGTTTTATATGATTGAAACACTCAGGCTGAGTGACTCAGCTAAATCTTTTGGCTTAAGCTATGAAGCCTTTGATTGTAACGAGTGTAGTGCAGTGACTTGATCTAAGATTTAGAGTTTTTTCTTCAGAAAGATTTATGTTTTTCAGAATAGCATCCATCTTCAAATTTTTTTTCGTGTCCTATTTATAGATTTTTGAAAACTTTGCCTGTTGGAACCTTTACTTCAATTTTGTTTCTCCATTTGCATACTTAGCTTCACTTCATGTGGTAGTGTGCAATCCTGTAGGGCGCAATCCGAGTCCTTCATTCCTCTAGTTTCCATTTTTCTTGACATTATGTTATGCCCGTCAATACTATTGACTGCTGTGAATCCGCATATGTACTCACTTCGCTGAAAATTTTGCTCAGCTAAACACTGGCATTATTCTGCTCTGGTCTTTTGCTCCAGTCTATTATGCTCTTTTGCTCTGCTGCTCTGAAGATAGCTCTTACAACTGTTTCCTATCAAACAGAAAGTTATAAAATCTTGGATGTCCTATAAATTTGTCCTATTCATCAACAAAACTCTATGAAATTTAAACCTAAAAGCAATCCACATTGTTCCAGATTGCAAACTACTGAGGTATTCTAGTCCACTATTTCCCTCGATCTAGTTCTATACCTCTATTTTTCTTAATCCACTTCTATGTCGTCCACCACCATCTCTGGCTTGATCTTTTTCTCCTGTATATGCACTGTATTTAAAACATATCCTGGATGACCTGTTCATTTGCTCTTTTCTGCTGACACCTGATCCAAGGTATTAGACAGAAGAAAAGTTTCCAGTCTCGATTGTTAGATACTTTTGCCATGCGGTAGGATAGGAATAGTTGGGTAACTTGGAGAAGGCGCTTTCAAAATTTCCCGAATGAAAGTGTAATTTTTATGCTTCAAATTGACATCTCTGTGACACATCTCTTTCCCCAAAGTCCTCTTTTTTTTTTTTATTTTACATTTCCTGATAGCATCTTACATTTAGTTCCTTTGCTTTTACCTACGGCTTCTGAAATATATCCTGTTTTATGCACTGAAGGGATGGTGGAGTGGAGGATTTGGATATGGACTATGGATAGGGATCCTGGTTACTTCAGGATATTCTGTTGTTCCAGTTCCATCATCGTTGTGGAAGAAGGAGTTTAAACTCACAGGAACTCGCTCAAGCAAGGTTCATCTGATCGCTGCTGTATATTATGAACTAACATTACCTTATTTTTGGTTCTATATAATAATTTGATTTATGTACATGTTGCATTGAAAATGTCACCTCTTCTTTGCATCTGATGGGGTGTTTTATACTCATCTTGCATTCAAGATCTTAACAAGTTACGTCGAAGCTCTTTATAATAGTTGGAAGTCAAAATTGAGAAACATTGCTTTGCTTGACAGGATGAAAGCAGAGAGCTTGCCACCACTCTATTTCCCTCTCTGAGTTCCTTGTTGAAAAGGAAGAAAGATCATGGTCAGTATAATATATATTAATTTTTCTTATCATGGTTGAAGTAAGGAGTTGAGTGATTGTGCTGCATTGCTATGGGTTCATTCATATAGATCATTTCAGTCCTTGATGAATAGAGGCTGTCCTTGGTTTTGTCATCTGTGGTAAACCTTGACTTGGACTGGGGTTATGACTTATGACTTTGAAGGAATTTGTGATGAATGTAATGTTAATTGACTCTGATAAAAGCGCTATGGAAAGCAAGCCAGAAATCAGAAAAGAATAATCTTTTCATGGGAATTCGTGTGACTACCTGATCGTCTCCAAGGATACTAAAAAGAGAATTGATAATTTGGCATGTGAAGGCCCCCATTTTAAAAACAAAGTTGTAGATTGCTGAAAAATAATGAAAGCTAGGCATCACTGCCAGAATCTTGTAGCATTAGCCAAAATTTTCATTTGAATCACTACAATTTCTGCATGGATTTTAAGAGCTGCGCAATGACTCTGATCAGATATCTAGTAAGTTTGTAACCAATTGGAATAACCTTGTAGCATAATCTAGAAGCTAGTACCAGTTGCTTAATGAGAGAAAAATTTCATCAAGTGACAAAAATATCCATGGAAGAAAAACCTTCAAAGAAAATGTTTGAAGAAGACTATAAGGAGTTCAACATGCATTGCAAACTCCATTAAACTAGTCGGCCTATAGATTATCGCCGAAAAAGAAATGTCATCCCTGAAAGTTTGTTAAGGGCTTATTATTGCCTGCATTTGGAGCCTTTTTTTTTACAGTTCTTTATATGTAAATCATGCAGGTCGTGCTGAGGCTCTGCTAATTGCTGCGTTTGGTAAAGGGCTAAAGGTGAACCATGATTCTTCATGCATCTTGGAAGATTTGATGCCTGAGAAACAAGACAATCTCCAGGCTGCAATTCTTTAGGCACCAGATCTAGCTGCTGGTTGTTCACTTCAATTTGTTCGGAGTACCTTGGTATTTATGAATAATTACAAAAACTACCCTTGAGGTTTAGTCTAATTACAATAACTCCAGTTATCTTTCAATATTACAATATCCCCTTGATGTTTGTATTTACCTAACATATACCCCTCTTGAGGCTTCTTGGTTGCAATTTTGTAAGCTAAAAACAAATTTCAAGGGGTATTTTTAATTTTAAAAGATAACTGTGTTTCTTGGTAATTATGCTAAATCTCATGGGTAGTTTTTGTAATTTTGTATTTAATCATAGTATTTAACGATAAGAAGTTCAGGGAAGAGACTGATAGGTGCCAGCCAGTGTCCAATGACCCCCTCTAATTCTTCACCGGCATCTTAACAATTTTTCATGGGATAAAAGTTCCCTTTTCTTGGACACCCAAGAAAAAGCTGCCACCAGTTAGCCCTCATTAATTATGCCGTAATGTATGTATGTAATGTGCGAGACTCAATTGCTTAAACTGTTGTATGTCAAGAAAACTGGACATCCCTTGTATTTTACCAGAAATGTAATGGTGTAATTTGGTTGTAAAAGCAATGTAATGCTTCTTTCCATAGATTAAAGATCTATTTTTTGTTATTTCTGTAGTATGACACACTTGACTTGTGTATGGCTTTTGAAATCTTGAGTTTGTCTATAAGTATAGGCACATATATTGACCACATGCTGCCAATTGCTGTTTAATTTGCTCTACTAGATGATTGGCTCAATTTAAAATCTTGGTTGTTGAAGTGGATAGGTGCCAGAAAGCCATGAATATGTCAATTTCCTAAAAATCTATCAAGTCATTCAAGTGGAACTATTGTGTAAGCCACTAAAAGAAACTATGTATATAGTGTATATATATATTTGTCTATTTTATTCCTTAGTCGATACTTGGGTTTCTGAGTCTACCAAGCAAACCTATGTTGTCAAGGACCTCAAGGTATGTAATGAAATGTTTAAAAGCTCAAAAAGCATAATACGTAGAATTAATGTCTACCAAATTTGAGTTTGGTTAATGGATTCATAGTCATAAAGTATAGAGCCCTAAATCACGCAGACTAGGATCCATATCAATGGATATATTGCCAAACTTTTACTTCTGGAAGTTATTTGATGATCTACCAATTTATTAGCAAAAGCAACCATATTTTCTTAATAATGATAACAAAAACTTTTTTCATTTCAAATTGACTCAACTTCCTAATATGCTGACATTATCACTATATGATTATGGTACATAATTTTGGGAAAAAAATTCAATAACTATTCACAAGTTCTTAATTAATGACGTATAAACCCATTTCTTTGTTGATTTAGTTGATTAGCTTGAACATGGAACAATGTTTTCTGTTATTTGTCTCAATATTATAGAGTATAATGTCGAACTGTTTAATTTTGAGCTAATATATTAAATTTATTTATTTATTTTTAATATTATATAAAATTAATATTTGATGTATTGTTTGATAATGTTGTACGAGCTTGGAGGAAAAGGACTAAAACATTTATTATTGTCCCAAATTAACACAAAATCACTAAATGGTGTCGTATTAGGAAACCAATCTCTGAACGAGTTCCATTCAGCCAATGAGCCAAGAGCACTTTTTGATTTTCATAATTTCAAGCAAAAAAGTACTTTCTTTTTCAGAAAATTCAATTCTTAAATGGAAAAAATTGTACTTGAACAAGTTCTCACTTGTTTATGCACTTTGACTTTGCCTCTCTCTCTCTCTCTCTCTCTCTCTCTCTCTCTCTATCTCACACACACAGATATTTGTACTCAACGTCCATTTTTACAAAGTAGCAGCTGAGCAGAAGATTTTCAATCTCTCAATCACACGCAAGAAAATTACAAACACTCATCATGTACGTATGTGCGTGTATTGTAAATTGACTTCAACACAACTGACTCCCGCTTTGTGAGATGTTTAATTTTAATTTTTTCTAGATGGGATTGCTTAACATGATTAAAATCAAGATGGGCATCCCAGGTTTTCGATTTTATCTGTTTATTTTCCTTATTTCCCAATTTTTTCATTAACTGATGTAGAGCTCAGGGAACTTGTGTTGCATATGTAATATGTTCTATGGATATGTTGTGAATAGAGAATCAATTTTCGGTAATTTAAATTGATGACTAGTCTTATTGAATTCTTAGCATTTTTTTTTTCTTTTTCTAACTTTATATGTGAATGGAGCTGCATACTTCCATGGGCAGAGGGGTCAGATATTGGTTCACAAGTTGAAGAATCAATTTTCTGTATGTTCAGTTCATGGGTTTGTTTTTGTGCTGGTATCTTTACATTTGGAATTGTGAAATTATGATGTATGCTTATAATGGAATGATATGAATATGCAATTCGAGGAGGCCTTGATATCTGGGTAAAATTTTGAGGTTTCATGTTTGAAGAGGAGAGTGCCAATTAAAGGAATTCGTTCACCTAAAGTAATTTCTCACTGGCATTTTAAATATGTTTCCATTCTTAAGTAAACGAAAATAAAGAAAAACTAGTTATAGTGGCTTGATATCTGGTGGTTTGTGTTGGTCTAACATCTTGCCATTAGTGGCAAATGGATTTGTGATCATAAGGTCGACCAGTGAAAATGCAACAACTTCATTTGGATGTTGCTAAGGGTTGAGATGTAGGTTTTTTCCCATGGTGGTGGTGGCCATGTATATTCATTTGAGATATGAGTTACATAAACACATTTTATTGGAGAATGGTGTATAATCTTTCCTTGAAATGTGCTTGCCCTTAAACAATCTGTATAAAATCCAGAAAGGGTTTTATGTGGACCCCTGTTGAATATTGGCATGTTAGACTCTTGATAGTTCTGAATTTTCATCTTACTTTGCTTTTCTTGGTCACTTATTTTAGGAAAACAATTTGATGGAGTCTCAACTGCTCTCCAAGTATTTTATGTCCTTCCTATTTCTGTTTTAATCTTGGACCTTTTTTTTTTTTTTTTTTACTTTTGTGAAATCGATTCCCTCATTAACTGGTTACACTGTTCTTGCATTCTGCCTCCAATTTTATTTTTAATTTTTCGTTTTAAATCTTGGAAAGGTTTTTCTTTTTTCTTTTTGTGAAACTGATTCCCTGATGAAACTGGTTATATTGTTCTTGTATTCTGCCTCCAACTTTGAACCTATTGATATTATATTTGCAACTACTATCTGTTAATGACACCATAATAATTTTTCCTTTTGGTACAGCATTATCAGAAGTTGCTTCTCTGAATTTGACTTATAATCCTAGAGAAATCTAACTGTGGATATTGGTAAGTATTCCCCAAGTGGCGAGAAAATCATCAGCTATAGGGACTGCTAGATCAGGTCCCTGGTCTAGTTAGAAGAGAAATAGCCAGCAGGTATACTTTTCTGCTGCCTTCATCATAACAATACTTTTAGTTTGAGAACTCTTATTTATATTTTTTCTGACGAGTGTTTATCCATATTCAGTCGAGGAGGCTATCTAGCATGTTGCGCACATCTCTCTATTTTGGTAGTTGACTATTATTTAAGCATTCATTACAAATGTCAATTGAGATTTAAAAGATGACCGTGCATGAGGCTTTGTATTTGAATGGTGATTCTCTTTTAGAAGTATGAAGAACTGAAGCATAGTTCTGATATATATTGGTAGAAGTTGAAAACTAGGTCCTTTCGGTTTGCTTGATACTTACATGTTGAAAGTCTTGCTTTGATACTGCAATTAGTACTTGCACCTAGCTTCTCTACATCTCGTTAATGTTCAAATACAATGTCAAACACTTTCATCTTGTAGTAAAGTCATGAAAGCTTCTTCTCTAACTGATTACTCCATCAGAAATTCCATTTTCATTACTATGAAGGCACTTAGATTCTTTGAACACATTATCAATGGTAAACCTTCTTTAGATGGGTGCTAACTTCTGAGACAAACAATTTTAAGTTAGTCTTCATGTTGTTTGAAGAGGACAGGTGTAATTTAGTATTGCACACTCTAACCAATCTCTGAAATTTGAAGCTCATCTTTATTATCGTTCTATTTCTTGATCTATATTTTGTTTTATAACATTCCAATAGCAATTGGTAGAAACGTCTGCGAGCTGAAATTTTGAAGTTGGTAGAGCTAATAAATTAAATTTCTAGTGTTAATCGATAATTTTGGTCATCAAACCAATGTGACGTTAATCATAGTAACATTCTGCCTTAGATGCTTGATTAGTTTGAGCGGTATGTAGATTAAGTCGCCGTAGCTGCTTGACTAGTTTCTCAGCTTTCAATTACTTTAGATGCTTGTTCGTGGGATTTCGATTTTGGAAAAGCTGCCTGCATTGCATTAATATGGATTTTTTTCCTTTTCTCCAATTGAAGTTGTTAATTAAATGCAAATTTGGCAATGGTGGATGTGATGATAGTAGTCGTTGATTCTTATGCTCAGATCTTTTAGAATGAAGACTCCTAATAATAACGATGACATTGATGTGGAGACTGGGAAGTCAGGAAAGGACATTGAAAAGGCAATGCGAAGTAGAAGAATACTTACAGTACGCAATCCAGCGTTGTTATCTGGTCTCGCGTATTGTTTTTCCTCCTGCAGCATGATACTTGTTAACAAGTATGTCCTCTCCAGTTATGACTTTAATGCTGGAATATCTTTGATGCTTTACCAGGTTACCTCCTATACAAAATCCTGTGTTATTCATTGCAATAAATTTTCAGTCGTATTTGTCCAACGCTGAATTTACAATAGTTTCAGCTGATTGAAGTAATATTGTGGTTTCCATGGACTGATAATGACATTATTCATGCTTGCAGAATTTTGTCTCAGTAGTTATTGTTTCTATCTTGAGTTTCCTTGGCATAATTACAACTGAACCACTCACATGGAGATTAATCAAGGTCTGGTTGCCCGTCAATTTTATTTTTGTGGGGATGCTAGTCACAAGTATGTTTAGGTACTAATTTCCTTATTTTGTTTTGTTTTATGTAAATTGTTCATCTCAAGTATTTGCTGCTTTTTTTGTAATATTCAAGCTATAAATTTGTTATTCCTGGCTAATGACCGCCTTTGACTTCAATGCCTCCTTTTGTTAATATACACATTCATATACTGTAGTTCTTTGTAGTTTTGAATTTTTCTTGTTCATGGTGTGAAATTTTTTATTTATTACACGCTAATCCACCACATAGAAGTTCGTACTTTGTCTGCTAAATTTACCCACTCAAGCACCTTAAACTATATTTGTTCTTCATCTGAATTATCTACTTCCTGCTTCTTTCTTTGGCAATGCAACAACATAATTTTTCTTCTGCTAAAATTAAAACTCTTGAACTGATCTCCGGATTCCAGGATGGATGTTTTTCTCTTTCTTTCTCATTTTTAAAATAACCTAAGCACAATACAGAAAAAATAAATCTGATCATGTAATGTGATTGATCAGTTGCAGAAGACAATTTTAGTTTCGTCCTGTATTTTCTAATATATTGCTGCTCTTCTTTGTCGAAAAAATCCTGGTTTGCTTGTAGATAAAGAACAAGAAGTGTTGCAACAGTTGCAACAAGAAAAGTTCTATGGATCATTGTTGAGTCCATACAAAGTTTTCGTAAATTCTTCCTCGAAATGTTGCTAACACGAAATCCATGTTTATTGCAGTCTAAAATACATAAATGTTGCCATGGTCACTGTCCTGAAGAATGTAACCAATGTGATGACTGCTGTTGGTGAAATGTATCTATTCAACAAGCACCATGACAACAGAGTTTGGGCAGCTCTTTTTCTAATGGTATGTCATTTGGCAAAGATATAAATAGATGATACCTCCGTTAGGAAGGAACATTCCGTTGAGTATTTATAGATTACTCCCCTTTCATGTGGACAGCACTTTTAGTTGCGCCTAGACTGAAAACCACTTTGGTTAGTTGACTCTAATTAATCATTCTTTTATTTATTGAGAGTTGAATTTGCAAAGCGCTAATTTTTCATCATCTCTGATTGGAGTATTATTGTTGTTTCACATTGACTTACCATTAATCAGTATGTACTTAGCAGGATCTTTTTTTTTCTTTGGTTGTCTTTCCATGTCCTAGTGATAACCAAGTTAAAGTAATCCCTAACTGATGTCATTTACATAATTATAAGTTTTTGATGGGTTGAATCATATGTGAAGCTGTGCATTCATGATATGCAGATAATTTCAGCAATATCAGGAGGAATTACAGATCTCTCGTTTCATGCCATTGGATACACATGGCAGTTTATCAATTGCTTTTTGACAGCATCATATTCTGTAAGTGATCCTGGTTTTTTTATGTCAATTCCTGATAATGCTCCTGAACTATGGGGCTGTATATTTGTTGGGTTCCATGCTCTCTTTTGCGTTTATCTACTTTGTCACATTTTTAGTTATATCCAGATATTTTGTGGTGACCCATCTTTGTTACATGATAAAGCTAAATGATTTCTGAATCTTGCTTGCTTGGACCCATCTAAGCTGTTCGTGACGTACTGGAATTGATAGGTTTTTAGGTGGATTGAAATTCCACCAAGGCTGAAACCTCAGGCTCGTATAAAATTCATGTTTACATTTGCATGTATCACAATCACAAATTGTCTCCTGTTTAACTGTGAAATCGATGGTTTTACTTAGGTAAGCCACCCTGTTTCTACTTTAAGTTGAAGAGTGCATAATATTAGGTAATCTCATCCCTTTGACTTATGGAATCAACTACCAGCCTCTGCATTTGTTTCTTACATCACCGACACTGGTTTCCAAATTTGCGTAATTTAGCTTTATTATTTTAGACAAAATTGTAAGTAATTTCTTTTGCTTCGTAGCCTGTGACTTGATTATCTTTTCGTGGTGCAGTTGACGTTGCGTCGGGTCATGGATACTGCGAAGCAAGTCACTAAATCTGGTGACTTGAACGAGTTCTCAATGGTCATGCTAAACAATACCCTTTCACTGCCCCTCGGAATTTTTTTAATTTTTGTATTCAATGAGGTCGATTATCTTTCACAGACGTGAGTAATAATTTATTATATGTTATCTGAATACAAACTGATGGTTTCTGTCTCTAGCAAATAATTTGTTTTACTAGTTGAGCATCTCTTATTTTATAAATTTGAAGATACAAGTAACGAAATAATATATTTTGAAGGCCAATAAATATTTTATGTGAAAAAAAAAATATATGAAAATATTTGCATCTAGTCTGGTTCTATAACTTTTTGAAAATACTGCTGTATGTTTTTGTTCTTAGATGAATCTCACCCTTTTTGCAAAGTCGTACTTTTTACTATTCTTTAGTACACTTCTGAAAATTTTAGAAGTAAGATGCCAATATTTGTTGCATTGGGAGTTGAGATGAAAATAGTAAATTACAAGAGCCCACTGTAGATATTGTCCTTGTCAATTGTTGTGTGTTATATCAGAACCCCTGTGCACATTTGCCTCCAGGTCTTGATATTTGGTTGGTTAAATGTGTGAGATGGAAAAAGGATGATAATGATCTTCAATATTTACCTTGTTTTATTTGGATCCTTTTGTTGCCAATGGCAGACCACTTTTGAGAATGCCAACATTCTGGCTGGTGATGACATTTAGTGGATTCTTGGGTTTGGCAATCAGCTTCACATCGATGTGGTTTCTCCATCAAACGGGGGCTACTACATACAGGTAAGTTTTTCGAGCTTTCTGTTTCTCCGCGCTCAAGAAGTATGTGTTTGGATTTTTGAATGTGCCGTCTGGTTAGTAAAGGAATAAAATACAGCATCCTATAATGGAATTGTTTGTGTTTGAGGGTTTGGTATGCCCTTATTATGTTCAAATCTTTTCCTGTAAAAATCGTACTGGTGGTATGAGTAAAACTCAAAAAAAAAAAAAAAAAAAAGAAGAATTGCATGCCTGCATCTTGTTATCTGTACGGATCTTTCAGTGATGTTGGGTTTGTCGGACAAGAACTACACAACAGCATGGTATAGGGAACTTATATGGATAATTACAAATACAACCATTGAGGTTTAGCCTAGTTACAGAAATACTTAATTATCTTTCAAAATTAAAAATACCCACTTTTCAAATGTTTCTACTCCTTAAAGAGAGTTATTTGTAAAACAAACACAAGCCTTAAATATAACAAGATTCTTTTTGTAATTAGGCTAACTTCTAGAGTCATTTTTGTAATTTCCCCGAACTTATGTTGTAGAAGGGATTAATGTCTCAACTCTCAATTGGTCCACTTGACTGACCGTAATTATCTTATCACCACCTTCTGTTCATTGTCCTCATGACTGAAAATACCATCTGGTATTTTTGTAGCTTTAGTTTTGCTTAGACCCTATAACTGTTTTTAACCTTCCTTTATTCTTGATCGCTCGGGTTTTGTTTAGCCTTGCTAATTCTTTCTGCATTATACAGCCTTGTCGGGTCGCTGAACAAAATACCTCTTTCAGTAGCTGGTATCCTCCTTTTCAAAGTCCCAACAAGTTTGGAAAATTCTGCAAGCATATTCTTCGGTAAGTTCCTATCAACTGTGCATACCTTGCAATAAACTCACCTATATTCGGAACCCATATAAACCTGATGGTTATATAAACCTGATGGTTGGTCTTTTTCTTTTGTAGGATTGTTGGCAGGAGTGCTTTTCGCACGAGCGAAAATGCGATAAATATTTCAGTTTTGAAGGGTTTAAGAATTACAAATGAGCAGTAAACCAGCTTTTCTGAAGATCAATTTCTTGCTCTGTGCCCTGGAATGATGCCCCTTTCACCTGGGGCTGTTCTATACCATTTTTTCCTTCGAAGATGAGTCAAAATAGCCAAGTGAGGATATAATGCAAGAAATGGTAATAACAGTGAAATTTTACTCAAAAAAGTCTCAGATTATGATGCAACATTTGTTACAGGCTTTAATTTTAAGTGGATGTTGTTGTACCAATTTTTACTGTGTTTTTGGGTCTTATTATTTTAAGTGGTACTTTTTACTTGGTCGTTCATAGTGACTTTTTTTTAACAAATTATTTTGAAGAAAATCTGAAAATGTGAAGGTAGAGAAAGAGATATATAGCATGCGAGGGTAATTTTGTGTATTTTGATCTTCGTTTATGGTTTGATCATCTACTAAGATATAATAAACTTAATTTCATGAATTAGTTGTGAGAAATATTAGCGGGTTTTTATATGTATAAGTATATTTAGAGTATCGAGGGGCCCTCAAAGTATTAAAATATGATTTTATAAGAAAATTCGTCAATATTTTATCTACATTTTTTTCTTTAAAAAATTGTTACGTGTCAAAATGTATTTACTGGTCCTGTTATATTTTGTTTTAATACTTTTTATTGTTGGGTTGTGATTTCCGTCCCTAAATTATGTGGAACATTGGTGTGAATCGATCAAGATGTATATCAATTAAGTCATTTCTCAAAGTTAAGGTACCAACATGAAAATTAAACAAATTTCACATTTCAAAATGACTGACATTGACTTATTTATTTTATAGTATCTGTGAAGTGTTAACTTTTTTTTCTTTTGAGTATAAATATTGAATGGGGAAGGAACTAGGTGAGATTCGTGGGAATCGAACCAAAACACATGTTTAGGTTTCAAATGTTTTACCATTAGACTACCAAACAATTCCCTTCAAGTGTCAACTTATGAAATTATTAATTTGACATTTTTCGTTCTAGTTTGCAATATTGCAATTAATCTTTTTTTAATAATGGGTATAGTAATAAAGGATCAAGAGCAAATTCAGTAAAATGTAAAAATTCTATAGAAGTCAATGAGCTCTTGTCCTAGTGGTAAGAAGACCCCATGATCCTTGTTGTGATCCTTGTTGTCATGGATTCAATAACGTTATCTTGTTTTAGCGAAGACAATCCCACTAAAACCAACAACTTCTTGAAGGAGGCTAAGAAGGTTAACAATGTGACAATGCGTTTCAATAAATATAATATATATATTGGGGGAATGGGGATGAGGGACAATGTGGAGATCCCCGCACCTTTTATCTAAATGGGGTGGGGATGGGGATATAGATTTCAAAATCTCATCCCATCCCCATTATACCCTATTTTGGGAGAATTGGGGATGGATGGGAATTCACATCACCGTTTTGCATTTATTAGTAAAAATATCTTTAAAATAAATTATTTAAAATTGATAATTAAAATCAATAAAATAACATTTTATTTAAAATAAAGAATGGGGACAAGTAAAATTATAAAGACTTAAGGGTTTAATTTTTTTAAATAAAACATTATAAATAGAATTAATATTAATTTTATAATATCCTACGAAGGGTAGTTTTTTAAAGGCGGGGGATGGGGAGATTTTATCTCCATCCCATTCCCACTTCTAGAGAATTGGGGAATTCACATCCACGTCTCATCCCGAATTAATTGAGGATTCCGCTCTATTTTATTTACATGGGGATAGTTTTGGATAAATGAGGGTAGTTTAGGCAGGATGAGATATCCTATTGTGATTCCATACATGGATGAATGACATCATCGACATCACGCGACATATTCATTCATTCATCCAATCCAGGTGTAGTGGAATAGAGAAAGTAAAACAAGAAATCTTAATTAAATTTAGACACATCATGCAATTTACATTCTTTCATACACTAGGAGCGAGGGTTCTAGGGCCACGACTAGCATTCTCAATCTTAGTCAAGCCACTTAAATAGTGCTGAATAATTAATTTTAGTTACTTTTTATAACGGCTTGACTCAATTTATTTACAGCCACCTACTCCTCCTTGTCTTGACTCTTGACTACTCCATACAAAATACAACACAATGGCACTTGAGAAATGTTGGTTGAGAGGTGATTATTTTACCCAACCCTACCATGTAATTTGACCTGTGGTGGGTATAGAGCCAGAATTTAGATACAAAAGTGAGCTAATTGGACATAGGCCCTTGTCATAAAATTCTAGCCTTACTTTTCTTATTTGAAATTTTGTGAACCAAGTAAATGCCAGGGTCCATTCCATTTAATTTGTCATTTTTTGTAGTCCACCACAAGACGACAACCCCCAAGAGATTCTAGAAGTTCCACTTGAAAGATATTTTTTTATTAAGACAATTTTCACTATGTTTTATAATACTATATTACAATTTTCCCTTTTCCCTTTATTTCCCCTTCTAATTCTAGAGTTATATGGCTTTCTATGCCAATAAGGTGGGAATTAAATAGTAGTCGAGTAGTTGAAACTCTCAATTCAAACAAAATGTTTAGAGCTCGATTCCTATTGCCCTCCCCCTTCTAAATTTTGTACTAAAAAAGCTATGCCGAGGTTTAAACCAAAACTACGAGATCTCATTGACCTCTTTACAATATGAATTAATTCACATGCAATATTGGGATTTATTCTTACTTTGGCTTCAATTTGTTATTTAAATAAGACATGATGATACACTCCATCGACAGAGTTCGATTAATTGCGGTTAGTTCTTCTCAATATTTTAGATTTTTTTTTATTTTTGTTATATTTGTTTTAAATGCTTAGAATAAAAAGACGTAATTTCAAGAGACTTTCCTTTTAGAGTTTTTATTCCAACAGGCTTGGACGATGAACATTTCAACAAGAATTAGACCACCCAACTAATCATCGCATGTTCTATTTAAAAATTGTTGTTAAATCTTAAATCCCACTCCATCCAAATGTTAGACGAAAGAGACAATAGAGGGATGGTGTTGCAATAAAACAAAATATTAGTATAGGCAATGCTATTTATTATTTTTAGTAAGTAACTATCATAATTACTTATTTACATAAAATTAATCCATCAATATTTCATTTTAAAAAAAAATCTATCAATATTTATGTTGGGGGATAAAATTGTCATTTCATAATTATCGCCATTATTTTTTTAATATATTTATTTAATCTCATTAATTACCTAATATTATTAATTATTGAGCCGTATATATGATTCTCCGGCCCATACGGCTCAAATTGGCTCTACGTGCCCATAATACCCAAGAGACTCACTTTATCCTAAAGGCACCATGTGACCCATCAACCCGGGTAAAAAAGGTCCACCCATCTTAGGCACCCATCTCATGGATTTTAACAACATCATTTTGGCGCCTGTCTGTGAGAACAACCAAGACACGAGAACGCAGACAAGGTCACGAGTGCACGCGAGTTAATCGCAAGCCGTCAACCCGAGCCGGGAATACCAGGCAAGAAGATAGCCCGCCAAAGAAGTTCGTTGGACAGGGAAGCTCTCATAGTCTACTTGATGGAGCTTGAGCCGCTCCGAGGCCTCAAGCAAGGGCGTGGCCGTCGGGAGACCTCCCTGAGCTCCGCCAGTTGCCGAAGACCCTAACTTTTGGAGGTGAAGGAAAAGAAAATGAAAGATGCGGCGAGAACCACGAAGAGTCGCCCGTGGCTGAAGAAGGATCCAGGAACAGAGCCCATCGCTCACAAGTCTTTACTCACGCACTAGTTGTAGATGTCTCCTTGACTCAAGAAGCCTTCTAGCTCTCATGAAAGAAGGCCGCCAAGGCACTACGGGCATCCCGCCATAGCATGTCACATCACCAATCGTATGAAGACCCTCATAGCTCCACCATCGGTGGATGATCCTAACTCGACTAGAACGGAAGAGAGGAACAACGAACTGATAGATAACTGGACACCAGAGAGACCATCATGTTGCTAGAGAAGAAGCAGGCATAGAAGTCTAGCAAGGACACTCACAAGCCCACCTCCAGGCTCCAATTGAGAATTCAAGAGCCATCCAAGCTAGTGAGGCTAAATCTGGAGCAAGCAACTCCTTACAGAAGAGCAGAACTCCCAAGAAGACCTGCTGATGATCCCTCCTCAATTGAAAGAAGCTCCCTAAACTCTCCAATCATTGGAGAAGTATCTCCCAACATGGAAAAAGAATGAAATTCTCAACTCTTTGGAGGAGACGAAGACCCCTAAGACAAGGAAAATTGAACCACGAAGGAATCAGCCAAATGACCCATTGCACACGGGACATGAGGCGGCCAAGCACTACTTCCCTTGCACTAGCGCACTGACGCGTTTTCTAGCCCCGACTATGCCGCGGAGAGTTTCCACTCGACATTCTCTCTTGACAAGGGTCTCCCTCATGTTTCCTTAGATCTCTCATGTTTCTACTCAAGCCGCTCAAGAGAAATACGTACACACCCTAAGGCCACTCAAGACGACCAGACGCGATCTAAAGCCCTGAGACTCCAAAGCAGAAGAACAATTCATTCAAACATACCAGTGAAACCACTCCCTAAATGAGACAAGACTTCACAACTCTTGTAGAGTAATGGAGAAAGAGATTCTCCAGCGAATGTTTGGCCAAGAACCCTCCAAACAAATTTACATCAAGAGAAATTCACACGTCGCTAGAATTACTAACATCATTTCTGGAAGTCCAGAAAATGGAGACACATGGAGTACACTTAAAACATGCTACGAGGAACGCAATGAAGCCAGCATAGGCACCACTCCCAAGCAGAGGATATTGCACTTCAGCAAAGAGAAGAATGCACCCGCAATATTTGAACACAAGACTACAAAGCAATACAATTCCAAACAAGGGAACTCTTTAACACCTGAATGGCAATCTCAAGAAGACTGGGTTTGAACCAGTTCAGGGCTATTGCACTCACTGTCCACCTAGAGCTTGGGTCCCCAATAAACACAGCGGTTGAGATGCCACTCACGACAGCCCGTGTAAGACAGCACGCTTATCCGCATTTGGGCACCCATCCAAGGCCACCCCACGGGCGCTACATAACAACACTAGAAAATGCTAACTCTCAAGGACGAAACTCATCCAAATTAGTCATTAACGGAATCCTAAAGACTCATCTCTACGCTTTCGAATAACACTCGCCCAAGTAAACTTTGCAGGTTATCACATCCACTAAAAGAGGCAATTGGCCACTTAGCCGAGAGACACCTAATCTCTTAGCCAAGAAGCACATATCCTGTCAGCTAAGAGAATACTACATACTCACAATAGTGATAACTCAAAACCACCGTAAGAGGTAGCTCCACACTACCCTATATATAACAAAGTCCTCAGAGAGAAGCTCCGCTCCGTTAGACAAACAAACATCTCTGAGAAGCTTCACGATCCATGAGGTAGACAAAGTCTTGTAGATAAGCTCCACGCTCCGTCAAACAAACAAACACATCTAGAGAAGCTTCGCACTCCTTGAGGTAGACAGAGTCATGTAGACAAGCTTCACACTCCGTCAGGAAAATAAGCTCCTCTAGAGAAGCTTCGCCCTCCGTGAGGTAGAAAAAGTCCTGTAGAGAAGCTATGTGCTCCGTCAAGATAGTAAACTACTCTAGAGATGCTTCGTAATCTGTGAGGTAGGCAAAATCCTATAGAGAAACTCCTTGCTCCGTTAGGCAAACAAACTGCTCTAGAGAAGCTTTACTCTCGACCGAGCAAACAAAGTCCTGTAATTACACAACTCTTATAAAAACTCTCATCTGACGTCCTTGGGTGAGAAGATCATCCACCGGTGTTCCTAATGAGGCACCCCTCATGTGATCCAGGATGTGCTCTCATTAAACTTCTATCCAACTTGGAGGTACTTCCTCGTAATACAAGAGGCGGTCTCATTAAACTTCCATCGGCATCCCCGGTTGAGAAGATCATCCATCAACATTCGATGCGGGAGAAGGCATCCTTCGCGATCCAGGAGACGGTCTCATTAAACGTCGGCATCCGGGTAAGAATATCCCGGTAAGAATATCTCCACGATCTCATTGAATTCCATCGGGTGTCCCAGGATAAGAAGATCATTTTTCGGTGTTCCCGGGGAGGCACCTATCCAAGGAAGCGGTCTCATTAAACTTCCATCTGGCGTCCCCAGGTGAGAAGATCTTCCACCGGCATTCCCAGGGAAACACCCCTCCCGAGATCCAAGAGGCGGTTTCACTAAACTCCCATTCAGGGTTCTCGGATGCGGAGATCCTCCTCGGGTGTTTTCGGAGGCTGCGCCCTTACCCCCATTCTAGAAGGTGACCAATGAGAAATCCACCTCCTCAACAACTTAAAAACTTTCCACCAATAATCTATACATCAATATGCAACGAGCAAATGCAAAAAAAATAGTAACACATGTGGGGAGAAACATTAACATAACAATCACGTAAAAGAATGCCAACACTCCTCGCAAAGTGAACTACTCCTGCTGAAAAACTTAGTATCCGAAAAAGTTAATCTCATCTGGAACAAGCAAAGTACAGAGTATAACTCAGAGAAAGAAAATATGGACAAGGAAACAAGCCTTATCCGACATTAGCCCACTTCTCGGAGGAGTTTGGTGCCCTTGCACGCTCCTTGGAGAAGTTAGGTGCCCTTGCTCACTCCAGGGATTGGAAGCCCTCATTCGCTTTCGTCAAGTACTTCACAACCAAGAGAAGAATAAGTCTATCCTCCGGTCTCAAAGCCAACATACGGAAAAATGGGGAAACTCCACACGCTCTCTTAGCCTCCATACACAATAAGAAATCACTCTACTCACTAGCTCATAGGAATTAGAGCTCTATATCTAAGAGGCGTCTATTCTAATACTTAGGGTGAGGAGCCTCATCCATACTTTCCCCTCGGACTCCTCTACATGCTCTTCCACACTTGAACTCGAATGATGAAAAATAACAAAATTGTCAACTATATGAAGCCTCGAGACAAATGGGAACGCAAACTCCATAGGCAAAATCAAAGTTGGATGGAGAATACTAAAAACCGCTGTTTGGTAAATCCCCGACCCTTGAATGAAGATGTCAAGATAGGGCTCGAACCTGGCTTGAAACACGTGAAAATCTTGAAGAACGAAGAACTCTGCGTGAAGAAAAATGGATCGAGGATAAGAAACATCCCCCAGGAGCTCTCAGGGGGATCTACTACGTCGCCTCCGCCACCTGGTGGCTCCGCCGGTGATCTATTCCACGATATTTCGCTACTCCCCAAACAAAGAATGAGTCTCAGGATCGAAACTCGACTCGAAATTCGCAAAAACACTAGAGAGAAAAGAAAGTCCACACGACGAAGAACAAATGGGAGAACGAGAAATATCCCCGGGAACGGTTGGAGGACTGGGGTGCCCCGAGGGCTTTCTCCCCTTACTTCTCTCCTCTATCGGCTCCCTATAAGATTCTTACTAGTCATATTTTCCCGAGAAAAGTACATCTTCAAAATGGTGCCGAGAAATCGATTTGTTTCGGGCGTTGCCCCTGACCACCACGAGGTGGTCTTTCGTGACATGACGACTGTTTCATAACGGCAAATATACGAGGACACACACTATCAATCAACACTTTACTAAGTAAATATATCAAGTACATAATATCAAACTTCTAAACACAAGATTTGAATAGACAGGCAGAGAGTGAAGCTAATCTAGCTAAGTGAAGCATTAAAATGCTCAAGTCTTGGGGCTTCGTCATCAACATCCCCTTCTCACTAGTCAAATCCACCAGTTGGCTCTCATGCCTTCCCATGGAGTTCATCAACTCTCATGTATTACATCTACTCCCACTACTCAAGCCCATATATATCTACTGTATCAAGATACTCCTCAACTTGGAAAAAAGCTATCACATCCCGGAAGCGGTATTCTTGCATAAGTTAGTCACATGCTATTCAAAAGGTAATAAGTCTTATAAGAGATGGTTATAGCCCATCCATGACACTCTCCAAGACTAAATCTTGTAAGAGATAACTATATACTATGCAGAGCACTCGTCAAGTACCAAGTCCCACTAGAAGCGACTTCACGCCACCCTAGTCCAGGGGGCGCTCTTCCCCACTCTGGGGTAAGCGGGCGCCCTTCCCCACTCCTACATGGGTGCACTCTACTCTCCACTCTTAACTCTTAACTTTCAAGTCTCGTGATAACTACTCACTCACAAGAAATATTCTTCCTCTAAAAAAGGTTGAATCCCATGAGAACTCGTCCCACGCAAGAAACTCAACTCTTGGGTTTCTGCGAGAGCTAGCGCTTCATAAACCTCTCGTGTTCTATCGACCTCCCGAACTTCGCTCATTCGAACTCTATCCTTCCGAAGACTTTTGGCTCACTGGGACTTCCTCTTTGGGGAGACCTCCTCCGCCGAGGAGACATCCTCATCCTTAAGAGATCAAATCTTCACCGATCACATATTCATCGAGAATCTAACTCTCGCACTCTCTCTTTGACTTTTATAGTCCGGGAGTTGGGGCTTATGTTGGGGCATAAAATTATCTTTTCATAATTATCGCCATTATTTATTTAATGTGTTCGATCGCTAAACATCTAAAATAAATCTAGCGATGCTCAAGAACACGAGATCAATCGAAGGTTGCAAGTTGACCAAAAGTCCCTTCGGAGAAGACTTAGCCAAGCAAATAATTATTAGGGTTAATTATAAAAAGTACCCTTGAGGTTTGACCTAATTACAAAAAAACCAGACTAACTTTCAAAATTACAAAAATATCCCCAAAGTTTAATTTGTCTAACATTTAAACCCATCATAAGCAAAAAATATTTCAAGATCCCCCTTCATATTTATAAAAATATTGCAGTTTACCCCTTAATTTTAACATTGAATCAAACCTCGGGGGTACTTTCTGTAATTTTAAAAGTTAGCTGGATTTTTTTATAATTAGGTGAAACCTCAAGGGTACTTTTTGTAATTATCCCTAATTATTATGCAACACAATTGATAAAATAATAAATCTTAAACACTCTAACTAAATTTGTAATTTTAATTAACTAAAAAAAACAAGTAAAAAGATAAATTAGAACTAAACACAATTAAACTCAGAGAAAAATGATATGGATGAGAAAAACAATATGGATGAAAGTCTAGGATTTCCGAATCATCTCATCAAACTTGCAAGCAGAATATCAGCTAATTGATCATGCGATTAACAAATATAACAAACAGGTAAAAACTAAGCCTAGATCTGATAACTCACGTATTCACAGATTAGAGCTATCCCTACATAATTTACTATTTCATTAAGATAAGTTAGATAATATATTTCTGATTCATACTTAACCCCCTGGATAAATTTAGTTCAGGAATAATATATTCTCTCGATCTCAATTATTCTCTCAAAACAATCAAAAGTTGATCAGATAATCAATTATCAAATAAAGCAATTTATTCAGGAAAGCAAATCAATTAGTCAATATTCATGCTTGTTTGTTCAAATCAAATCATTCTAATCCTAGAACAAGAAAATTAGTTCATGCATGGGGGTGAGATCATAATCTCAATGGAAGGAAAGAAAACAATCATGCAACAATAATAATCACCAAACAATTAAAATTATACAAAAAGAGATGAAGAAATATTACGCTTTCATTAAACCGCAAAAATAACTTCAATGAGAAGAACCCAAGCAATCCCAATATTGAATGAAATAGAAAAATCACAAAAACTAAATTTTAAAAGTGCTAAGTAATAGTGTTCGAAAATATGGGTTCCCCAAGTCTTACTTATAAGTCTAGAGTCTTATACAAGGTGGAAGAGCTAAAAAATAAATAAAAATCAAAAATTTCGTGTTCTGCAAGTCGCCGTGCGCGTTCGCGCACGGTGCCACGCACTCTTGCACCCAAGACACCGCTGCTGCTACCATCTGTTCCCGATCGGCGCACTTTGTGTACGAATGCGCACCCTTGAAATATCAGAATTTGCCCTCGGTATCTTCTTATGAATTATAGCTATATCTCTTAGCTTTCCATAGCCACTTGAATGACTTCATTATCAATTGTTTAGAGAGAGTTATGGCCAAAATACTAAGACGTGTCATTTCCAAAATCTCATTGCTTGATTTCCATTTTCACATGAATTTTAACCCATCCAAACGTATTCATTTGCATTTAGTACCAGAAGTAGACATTGTAGAACCCTCTCTTAGCTTTCTAATGACATAAGAATCAGGTCAATTGGACTTTAGATGAAAATGTTATGTTCTAAATACGAAGATCACATTGCGATTCTTGCGAAATGACTTTTTGACGTTTCTTGCTCCAAAACTTGTTTTTCCTACCAAATCCTAGAAAATCAACAAAATAACACAATGTAATACTAAAATATGCAAACGCAAATAAAACACGCCAAAAATGTGTATAAATTATCACACAAAATACACACAAAAATATGCAAATCATAATGCATTTATTTAATCTTATTAATTACCCAATATTATTAATTATTGGGCCACATATATGATTTTACGGCCTATACAACTCAAACTGGCCCACACCGGCCCAAGCGGCCCACTTTATCCTAAAAGGCCCATACAACCCATCAACCTAGATATAAAAAGTTTCAGACATCTCATTTGTAAGTAAGTTCAATTAATTACCGCGAAGTACATTCATGTGCTCTGGAATTTTTCTCCTTAAATCATTGACTTGAGCGTCGGATAAGTCTCCTTGGGACCACCCCATAGATCCCCTAATCTTGTTATGTTTGTTGCATGCTAGTTCCTATTCCAATATTCTACTAGCTTTGGAGAAGAAGTTGGACTATCATTTACTTGAAGTGATCATGATTTTACCAAAGATCAATTTAAAAGTTTAAAGTAATATATTACTATTTTTCTCGTATAGTATTATCGAACATCAACTCCCAATCTCCCTCACCTCCAACCCTCTCCAATCAAAATAAATGAAATAAGGTGAAACAGTTACTCTTAAGTCTCAACGATAGTAAATGAAAATATATATCTATACATATATAGCTGGAGGACATTTAAACCTCATAAAATTATTAACATTGGGACTGCCAGAATCTATTAATTTAGAAAGATATTAAATAATTGATAAATTGATAATCTATTAATTTATTGAATTATGGTTGTAAAATATTTATTCTATTTATAGATAATTGTCATGTTCATCCAAAAAAACGATTGAATGATTGCAAAAATATTGAATTATACAACTGCAGAGATGTTGAAGTTGCAAAGTTGTTGAACGTCGAGCTAATAATTGAGAGCGGCATTTGAATTCTGAAGTTGAATATAATGATTCTATTATACATCCCCCTTCTCCAAAGAAAGCTCAACAACAATGGCATTGAATAATATTTTGTTGAGCTATGAGAAAACTGCACTAAAAACTCTTCTACCTTAACAAAAGACAGAGGTAAAATTTAAGATAACATTATTTTTAACAGGCACTCCCTTCTCCCTCCCACTAAGATGGCAAAAACTCATATAGGACCGTCTTACGGGTCTCAATTCGTAAGATAGATCCTATTTGACCCGCGGATCCTGTTGACCAGGTCCGTGGGTCAACAACAGCTCCAACCTTTTTTTTTTCTGTTTTTCTTCCCCAGTTAAAGTAACAGTTTTATGAGAAAAAGTATCGGTTATTTTAGATAAATTGTCATATTTTTTAATATAGCCACAGATTATGATTACATTACATTGAAGGACAAATAAATATATCAGAGTTAAAGTAACACCTTTATGAGTAAAAATATATATTTTTGAGACAAAATATCATGTTTTAAGAGTAAAAATATCCGTTTTTCAAATACAGTATTACATTTTTAATAATAAATGCAAAGAAAGTTGAATAATAAATATGATAGAGTTAAAGTAATACTTTTATAAGTAAAAATATTTGTTTTTTAGATAAAGTAACATATTTTTTTAATATAGTCACAACTTATGAATATATTACAATAAATATATATAATGAGTTAAAGTCACACTTTTATACGTTAAAGTATCTATTTTTGAGATAAAGTATCATGTTTTTTAATATAGTCTCAAATAAGAAATGAAGAAAAGAAGGAAAAGTAAAAAATAAATATGATATAGTTAAAATAACACTTTTATAAGTAAAAGTATCCGTTTGTTGACACAAAGTATCAGATTTCTTAATACAGTTACAAACTAGGAATAAACAAAGAGAAAAATAACAAATAAATATGATGTAGTTAAAGTAACACTTTTATAAGTATCCATTTATTGAGATAATGTATCATATTTTTTTAATAGACTTGGGTTCGATTCTTAGCCTTTACATCTATAGGCGTTTTTAATTTTTTTTAATTACCAGACGTATTTATGAATAGGTTTGTATACATTGTTATTCTAAAATTGCACGGTAAGCACTAGTGGTGTAGTGGTAGAATACCACATTAAGTCTGTATAGGTAGCGGGTTCAATTCCTCACAAGCGTTGATGTTGATTTTTTTTTTTAAACTAACAGGTTGGCTGGGCTGGGGGCAGAGGGGCTAGGCTGGGCGGGCGGGGTGGGTTGGCGGGTGGATCCGTCTTACGGAACTTATTCCGTAAGACGGTCCTACAGGAGACCTACTCCACTAAGATAGGCCAACTTTTCTTTTTCGTCTGTCCCAAATTATAGGTTTGTTTCCTTATTGAGAGTATTAATTAATCAAAAATAGACTAAACTACATTTATTTAATTAACTTTGCTTGAGACTAACAATGATATATCTCCATTAAATGTAAGGATAGGGTAGGAAAAATAAGAAAAAAGATTATAATTCCAATTATATTTATTATGTGTTTTCTTAATATGTGTGAAATACTCTACTTGCCTATCTTAGTGGTACGAAGGAATTAACAAATAACAACCGAGTCATTTTTTATGAATTCTTTATAGATGAATCATAAATGTAATTTATATTAAGTAATTATTAATTTATATATAGCATGAGGCCTATATGAATTTTCGTATGTATTATCTTATAAATTTAGCGAATTTATATTTTATTTATCCCTTGAGATTTGCATTTAAGAAAGGACTTCATAAGAGTTACATGTATTAGAAAAGGTTAAAAGGAGGATTTTGAGGACTTCATATTACGTAGATTCAAGATTTACTTTAATTAGTCAAATAATTATTCAAACCAAGAGCTTAAAAATTTGAAATCCATTGTTATATTAAGTTATCCAATTATTATGAAATTTATAAGATTTTTTTAGTGTTTTACATATTTTAACTTAATTAGTCAAATTATTATGATGTAAATTTGTTTTTTTTTAGTACAAGGATTAGTGGGGAACACATCCATTGATATGGGATCAAATCCCACCTCAATAGCTCTGACAACTCAAACTTCTACAACCACAAGCACAAGGTTGATCCCTTAATCTACTTACACTGTGCTTTGGATACGCTAGCTGCAAAAACAATTTAAGATTCCCTTTTGTAATTGTTGCCATTTTGTCTTGAACCAATTAATTCAGCTAGATTCTCACGGCCTGAAATCTGTGTTGTTAAATTCTCTTCAACGTCAACATCCATATATTTCCAATCTCCCGAGGAAAAAAAAAAAGAACTCTTCTCCCACAACAAAAATATTTATGTAGAATCGCAAATTACTTTGAAGCCAAGCTTCTCACTTTATTTGCCTTCAGTTAGAATCCAAAATTCAATTTGCAAATCTCTTTGATTTGTTGCACATATCTCTGGTATCTTCTCCTTTATTTGTTGGATTATTTTCTCACCTACATTTTTTTTTCTATCTTATATTTGGATCAATTTTGGTCTATACTATTTCTCAAAATCAAACTTGTCTGGAACATATATAACAACTAGAGGTGTCAAAACCAGTCTGACTCAGTGGACCGGCCCTGTCGGTTCGATGACAGGATTGGGTTGGGCTGGTCTTTAATTTCTCAGCCCTAAAAAGCCAGCCAACCCAATTGACTTGATATAATTTACTTGTATTTTTAAAGTATAGGTCGGGCTGAGCTCCAAAAATAACGACTCAAAGGAATTTTGGATTTGCCTAACACGACCCATTTTTCCCTTGATCCGGAGGGCTAGCATCGGGTGTGCCTGACTCATTTGACAACTCTAATAACAACTGATCCATCTTTCAAGTTGAAGAAATCCAGTATATGTAAATGGATATAAATATATTTTCATCTAATAAATATCTTTTTTTTCCCTACAATACTTCATCAATAATGAAAACAGTTGAAAGAAGGAAAAAGCAAAACCAAAAGAGAATAATAGAAAAACTAAAAGGAGAAAATTGTTGGAAATTGGTTTTTAAGAAGATTGGGTGATAACCACACTTTGACCAATTTTTTAGTGACTAATTATTTAATTCTAGAGGTAAATATTGGAATGATAATCAACTTTTCGAGTAGATATGTTTAGTATATTTAACTTTTCAAAACTAATTTGTGGTGAGTGAGAAATAAAATACACAACTTAGTTACTTGAAAATGGGATAACGGATATTGGGAAGGTGAAAAATCACTCATCCCACATTTAATATTGATTAAATTCAATATATCAATAAGTGGGTGTGCAAGAGTGTACAAGATGATATAACTATAGACATGTGATGTGTGGTGGGCAAGGCCGCACGCGCTGGGACAGTGTCTGTATCCATGCCCTGACGGGATTTGGCCTAGTTTTGCAAAAAAAATAATTGTTTTTTATTTTTAAAAAAACAAAAAAAAAAAAAAACAAAGGGACAGTTAGCTGAAAAACTAAAATTGTCATATGTTGCTACTAACTCATGGTTTGCCCACTACTTGGAAGTTACAAATTAGTGGCCATTGAAGATTGTCCACTACTTGGAGGTTTATCCCAATAGAGTTATTGCCCTGCATTTATGAAGCCCTCATCTGATTGGAAGTCCTATAAATAGGACTGTATTGTAGTTGTTCAGAATACACAAGCAATTTCTCTCATTTTATTCTTCTGTCATATTGCATAAGTATATACTCAGTTTTTTACACAATTCAGTTTGCCGGAACCTTAAAATTTGCAGTGCTGCTTTTTTAAGGACATTGCTATTGTATCTTTGGGGATAACACGTTTGTTAAAGACTTTGTAAGGGGCGTGTTTTATCTTGGATAGAGTGTAACTCACTTGACATATCTGCAATTCTACTTTGTACTCTATTTTACAGAATACACTTTTAATTCAACAATAATAAAGAGAGTAAAAAGAAAAAAAGAAAAGGATACGAAGAAAATGAATTTGCAAGTAAAATAATAATGTCATTTTAATGGTTGATCATATAACCAATTCATATAGCAATGCGATAAAATGATCAATTATATAATTTATATTTAGCTTCTATCGGTTAACTAGTTTACAAATACTGACGAATGCCAACTTCTCATGCCAAGTATGGGTCTTTCCCATGCCGCAATAATTTTGAATTTAAAGAAATCTAAAATTTAACAACACAAAGAGAACTAAGTAAGAATATTTAGGAGGTTTCAAAAAAAAAAAAAGTAAGAATATTTAGGAACCAAAAATAGTAATAAGTTGGTGCTTCTCATCTTTTGAATTTTAAAAAAAAAAAAAAACACTTTTAGTGTTTGCAAGTACGATCTTATGCTTCTAATTCTTTAATCAGAATCTAAAAGAAGTGAGAGTGGTGTTTCAGATTCTGTTTATACTTTTTTTTTTCAAATTTTATAAATAAATAAGTACTTTTACAATTTTATCAACAAGTACTCTCAACTTCTGAATCTCAATTTTTAATTCTATTTTCAAACACTATCAACTACTTTTATTTTTGCTATAATAAATCACTTCTAGAATAAGAAATTTTTGCAAACACTCCCGGTATCTTCTTCAATAAAAAAAATGTTAACTAATAATGTTTTTTTCAAAAAATAAAAATACTAAGTACCAATTTATGAATTTGAGGAAATTGACCAACTTCCAACTGAAAACAACCTACCACCCTTTCCCACCATTTCTCTCTCTCTCTCTCTCTGTCTTACTATAATTGTGGTGGCGATTGAATTAATGTCTGCACCGCACAAGAAAATTACCACTCCCCCAAACTCAACTACACAACGTTGAAATCACTCTCACATATACAGAATAGAGACAAGTGCAACTACTCCTCATTGATGCTGTTGTACTATTGCGTAGCATATATTATACAGAATTCTCCGTCACGTTTCTGCGGTTTGGTTTCTTGTTCACTATTCTGTCCACATAAACCAACCACTACCCGTCTTCTTTACTTGCGTGTTTTACTATAACACCTAAATCTCCGAAATCCCCAATTGCCGAAAACTCGGAGACTCGAAGAGTTTTTTTAGGAAAGGAAAAAGGGGATTTCGAGATTTTCTGTATTCCTTCTTTCCAATTTCAGAAACCCGGAAATTTTACTTTTTGTTGATTTTAGGTTTTTTTTCTTTTCTTAATCAATTTTTTTCGCGTACTTGACGGTTCAGATTTTTCAGTTCAACTCTGCGTTTTTTTGGAGTGAGAGTTTTCGAGGGCAATATTTGGATCTCTGGTTGGCTTGATTGTTGTTTCTTTCCTTTTTTTTCTTGAGAAAATAGAAGATATATTTATTTATCTTTTAATGGGGAAGGAAATTGAGGGTCATTTGACTTAGATTGTCGGCTACTGTACTTGAGGTTAAGTAGAGAATGATAAAAATTTAAAAGATTTGGGATTCCTACAAGGGACTTCTCTAAGCTTTGGAAAACGGATTTCTGTGTTTAATGTTTGGCATTGGATAATTTTACTTGTTTATCTTGTGTCACACATAGGGGTGTAACAGAACGAGTAGAGTCAAACATGTTATATAGTTCAAGTCTGTTTGGATTTTTTATCGCGTTTCAAAAATTGTGTTTGCGTTTGATTTGCTTATTAATCGAGTAGAGCCTAAATGAGATTTGCTTATTAACATTTTATTGAAGAAAAAATGTGTTCAAGCTTGATTCGTTATGTTAACAAACCAAGCTCATACGAGCTTTTAATTAGTGATTTTTTGAGTAGAGTATCGAGTAGTTTTGTTTTTTTTTAGCCCTAGTTGCACATTGCCTCACATGAAAGGGGTTAGCTATGGTGCACTCATATTGCTACACATTGCGTCTCTTGTAGTTGTTTGGCATACGTTTAAGTGGTTTCTTATGTTTAATTGCTAAAGTTCCGATTACTTCAATCTTCATGATGATATCTTCGACTTGGTTTTTGATGATCAAAGTGATGACATTTATGCCTGAACTTGTATAAGGTTCTGTCAATACCTCACAACTCTGAATTAGGTTCAGATTGGTATAGCATAAGTGGCTGATGTATACTTGCTGATTGATTGTATGTGTTTACTGTTTTTTGGTTATTGTGCTCAATTTATTTTGTTGATTTGTTGGTAGATGATGTCTATTTTTTTTTTACTTTCTGTTGCTTAATATCGTGTAAACAAGGGACAAAGCTTGGGCCTGATAGAACATTATTTTTCTCTTGGAAGCTGGATATGTGATTCCAGGCTACAATAGTTTGTTTAACTGATTCTTCATGTTTTTCTCTTGGACACGTCCTCATAGCAGACTAATTTCCTTTGTGATTTTGTTCAGTTTCTGTTGCGTTCACTTCCAGAATGTCGAGTTTGGAGGAGCCCCTTGGTCTTGACAAGCTGCCAAGTTTAAGCAATATTGATCGGCTTTATAGTTTCTCATCCAGTGCATGCAGGCCTATTAGAGAAGATATGGGAATGGGAAACTGCTGGATTGAAGGAAGAAGTTGCAGCTCATCTAATAGCTGCAAGTATGTATGCTTTCTTCTTTTTTACAATGAAGTTTGAAGGAATCATCACTATTTGTTTTCTGCTTCTATATTTATGCCCCCTTTTTATTGTCTTTTTCCTTGTATATTTAACTCTTTTCCAATTATAAGATTTTTAAGGATCTTACATTATATTAATCAAATAGAAGATTTTAAAATATGGTAAAATTGCATAATTGTTGCCTACCGCACTTTTAGCTGAGATGTTTTGATGTCGCCCAGATTTAGCAAGAGTATATCTGAATTAATGCTTTGTGGATATGGTTATCAGTTAAATTAGAAAATTATACCTATTAAGGTTCGAGCATGAATATTTACTTGTATCAAACCCTAGAATTTTACCGACACTTAACTGCATCTTTTACACGATGAATGCTCATTTTCCAGAAAAAATCTTCCAAGCTAACACAATCATCTATAAAGCATTTCCTAGCCTGTGATTCCCAGTCTTACTGCTTTGGTGATTATAATTGAAAGACAATGAAGCGAATTTTGATATATACACATTCAAAATTTCGCGGTTCTTAATTATCTGCTCTTGTAAATGCTGTTTACAGTGAAGAATTTGAAGAGGAGCCTATTACATGGATAAGACAAACAAGAAATTCATTGCAAAGGACTTCAAGTCTAGGTAGGAGTTCTGTGGCCTGTGGAACCATGAGTGATTTGCGCTACTTGTCCAATTATAAGTATGGCTCCTACCCCAATGGCAATGACACAGGAGAATCAAAATACAAGGTACTCAATTCACTCAAGCTAAAAGTTTCGTAGAGTCCTCAAAAAAGCCATCAGTTTTGAGTGCTCGATATTGGGAGTGTTTGCAATCACTAAAAAAAGTGCTTCTATGCTTTGGTTGAAAAAAACATTTTTAGTATTTGTTAACGCCAACTTCTGCTTCTGATTCTGTTTCATTTAATCGGACTCTAAAAGCAAGGAGATGAGTGCTTTAGATTTCTGATTGTGCTTTGGTTTGACTTTTACAAACAAATAAGCAATGTTACAACTTTTTCACCAAATACTTTCAACTTGTTATTCTATTTGCAAACACTACCAATTTTTGACTCTCGACTACTTTTATTTCTGCTACAATAAATCACTTCTTTTAAAAGCATAAGTTTTTGCAAACACTCCGATTATAACAGTCAAATACGATGCAATTACAACTAGGATTATCAAAATACGTTACTTCTTTTGATGAAAAAGCTTCTTGATTCTTCTCAGATGGATTTCTGTCATCCTGTATTACCATGTTTGCCTCGGTTTAGCTAGTATAGCTTTTTGAGCAACAAATCTTTTTGCATAACTGTAGCTCTTCAAAGACATACCAAGATATGTGAAGATAGTCGAAGTTGGCCCCAGGGACGGGCTGCAAAATGAGAAGACAATTGTCCCGATGTCCGTCAAAGTCAATCTGATCCACAAATTGGTTTCTTCTGGGCTGTCTGTCGTTGAAGCTACAAGTTTTGTTTCACCAAAGTGGGTACCTCAGGTGACTAATGTTTTTCGAGGTCATTCTCACCCATTTGTTCTCGTTGTTGAAACTCATTTATTTTGGCGTTTCCCATTAACAAGTACTGAATGCTGGTACTGGTCAGAATAAAGGGATAATTACAAAAACTACCTTGAGGTTTGGGTTAATTACAAAAAAACCGAGAAGTTTCAAAATTACAAAACAAAAACCTGAGATTTGATTATGCCTTAAATGTAACGGGATAACTGTAAATTTTTACAAATATAAAGGGGTGTTTGAAATGTTTTTGCTTATGAAGGGGCTGAAGAAGTGTAATACAAAATCAAATCTCAAGGGGATTATAATTTCAAAAACCTATTGATTTTTGGGAGTTACCTCAAAACTCGGGTAATTTTTGTAATTATCCCTAAAAAAAAGTGCTGTCTTTCATCTGTTTAATTCCTTTTATTTGACTGAAATAGCTGGCAGATGCAAAGGATGTGATGGATGCCGTTAAGAATTTGGATGGTGTTAGATTGCCTGTACTGACACCCAATCTTAAGGTAAGTGGTACTTGCATTCCAATTTAATCCAGCAATTTCTCTATATTACAAGAAATATTCTGATAATTTATATATAAATAACTGCCAGGGGTTTGAAGCCGCTGTTGCAGCTGGTGCAAAAGAAGTAGCTGTCTTCGCATCAGCTTCCGAGTCATTCTCAAAATCGAATATTAACTGTAGTATTGAAGAGAGCTTTGCTCGGTATCGTGCCGTAACTTCTGCCGCCAAAAAGCTTTCAATTCCTGTGCGTGGGTATGGCTCGTCTCTCCTTCCTTTATGCCTCCAACCCTACAACCCAACTTCAGCTATTCCTAGTAAAACACTTTCGAACATAGAGAAAAGTCACAGCATAATTCTTCTAATGAGTTCTCGTTAAAGTTTTGCCACATGAACTTGACCGTTACTTGGTGCTTAAAGAAATTAGCTGAAGTTAGTACATCACGTAAATTATTCGTTCAAAGTTTAAATCTTGGTCAGTATCTCATTGTATTGACGCCTGAATCCATCAATAAGTGCATGTAGTCCATTATATCATTCTTCTTTTGTCAATTATTAACTTGGAAATTACATTTATTACTGGAACTGTCATGACAACTTGTTTCAAGTTGTATCTTCTTTCCAATTGTTCTACTTGGCCAATACTGATTTTTATTGCCAAGAAATTGCTTTCATGGTAATGGTCCCAACAACTCCTTTTGAGTTGTTTAATAAATGGCTTTATTTGGATCAAACAGCTTTACGAGCGCTAGTCTATCACATTCTGTAATCTGTCCATTGGTTCTGCTTCTGCCTCAGTTTTTAGGAGAATATAGTCAGGGGTATGGAAAACAAAAGAAGGTTGCGGAAGTCGGAACAAATTAGTTCACTTTTTTTTTCTCTTGCCCGAATTTTTCAAACACATTCAAAATCAGAAAAAAAAACATATCAAATAAAGGGATAATTACATAAAAAACCCTGAGGTTTGAGGTAATTACAAAAAAATCCAGATAAGTTTCAAAATTACAGAAACCTCCTTGAGGTTTTGATTCCGTCTTACATTTTTGCCCCAAATGTTGGTTGATTTTGACGGAATTGGCTGACACCATCAAATATCTTAGATAAACATTCCTCAACTTTTCCAAAAATTACAAATAATCCCAACTTTTCTGGTCAGAGTTTTTTCATGTCTGTACCTGAAAAGTCTCCCAACTAATTAGCTACTCGAGAGTAATTCCAACTGTGTAGCAGCATGACATTTAGCAATAATATATCTAAGAAAAAAATAAGGACGGATTTTTCCTTGAAAGTTATTACTCCAAGATTAAGACTATTTTTAATTATATGAAAACTATCCATTCATTCAATAACCATTTTGACAGAATTCTATTTCTATAAATTGTGGAAAACACTTTCAAAAGAAGACAGCGGATTCTGCATTATTATATGTTAAACTTGGTTGATAATATTTACGTAACGTTGAACAGGTATGTTTCTTGTGTGGTTGGGTGCCCAGTTGAAGGATATATCTCCCCATCAAAAGTTGCATATGTGGCAAGGGAACTTCATAACATGGGCTGTTTCGAGATCTCACTTGGAGATACAATAGGAGTTGCTACACCTGGTAATTGTCTAAAGTTTTGAACAACTTATTGTTTTATAAAACTTAGGTACATTATCTTTCTTGCCTTTGCATGCAACTTGTGAGATGATAAGTGATTAGTTACAGTGTGATTATTCAACAGATCTTCCAGAACAGCCAATTTATCGTTTTTAGTTTGTATATTAGACAATTAAAATTGTGAAGATTACCCGTAGATGTACTTCACAAATTTCTTCCATGTTTATGCTTTTAATTTTGTTTCCTGATTCTTTTGCTCACTTGAAGGCATCTGCACTTTATCTTGGCATAGGTACTGTTCTCCCAATGCTCGAAGCTGTGATGGCTGTCGTCCCTGTTGAGAAACTTGCTGTTCATTTCCATGACACATATGGCCAGTCTCTTCCTAATATTCTGTTATCCCTACAAGTGAGTAACTTCTCTCTAATCCTACCCTTGACACTCCAATGAAGATCCCGTTTTAGCCAACCATTGACACTGCATCACAGAAAAAAAAAAAAGAAGAGAATTTTACGCCATAATCATTTCAAATTTGATATTTTTTTAAATATTTCATGCACGTAAATTTTGAATACTCTTGTCATAGCTGACAAGTTATATTTATTCCTCTATTTTTTCCGTTGTAAACACTTGCTCATCGACCTTGAAGAGACAGCTTGCTTTTATGCTCCTATTCAATATTTCCTGCAACAACTGTTTTTACACACACACACGCACAAAACGGAAAAAAAAGGGTTAATTACAAAAAGTACCCTTGAGGTTTAACCTAATTACAAAAAACCCCAACTAACTTTCAAAACTACAAAAATACCTTAGTTTTATTTTGTCTTACATTTACCCCCTTCATAAGAAAAAAATATTTCAAAATCCCCCTCATATTTATAAAAATGTTACAGTTTTACCCCTTAATTTTAACATGAATCAAACCTTAGGGATACTTTTTGTAATTTTGAAAGTTAGCTGGATTTTTTTGTAATTAGGTCAAACCCGAGGGGTACTTTTTGTAATTATCCCAAAAAAATGCATTTTCCTTTTTTTTTTTTTTTTTTTTTGATCGGTAATGCATTTTCCTCTTGCTTATGAGAGTGTTTGCAATCACTGAAAAAAAGTGCTTCTATGTCTTTGGCTGGAAAAAATCACTTTTTAGTGTTCGCAAATGCCAACTTTTGCTTATAATTCTATTTCATTTAATCAGTATCTAAATACAGGAGATGTGCGCTTTCGATTTGTGGTTCGGCTTTCTGGTTTGACTTTTACAAACAAATAAGCATTTTTACAAATTTATCACCAAACACTCTCAACTGATTCTATTTGCAAACACTACCAATTTTTATTCTCAACTATTTTTACTGCTACAATAAATCACTTCTTCTAAAAGTAGAAGTTTTTGCAAGCACTCCCTATATGTGGTTATTGAAGCGACTTAACTAATTTCACCTTAAAATCTCCATTAACAACAGATGGGAATTAGCACAGTTGATTCGTCAGTTTCGGTCTAGGGGTGCCCGTATGCCAAGGGTGCTTCGGGAAATGTTGCCACTGAGGATGTTGTGTACATGCTCAACGGTCTTGGAGTTAAAACCAATATTGACATGGATAAGCTCTTGTCGGCTGGAGAATATATAAGCCAGTATTTAGGCCGTCCATCTGGCTCCAAGACAGCCGTTGCATTGAGCCGCATTTCTGCAGATGCCTCAAAGATTTGAGACATCTCAGGTAACATGCATGTCTACTTGTTAACTGAAAGATTGTGTTGGTGGGAGAAAATCGAGCCCATCTATGTTTTCCACAATGCATCAATATCTTGCTACCATGTACCATGGAAGTACTTTGATTTCTGAGAGACACTATTTATTCTTTATTTTGCTTAAATACTGCAAAAGAAAGTGATACCATATGTAACCATTTCAGAATACTCAAGAATAATTACAACTATTATTATCAGTATTTATGCAGTTGGTTAAATATTTCTTCTCTGATAGGACGTGAGAGCTATTTGAATGTGAGTTTATAACCCTTTAGAAAGCCTAAAAGAACACTTTACTCCTTGAAGTTATTTTCCTTGTAGCATTTCACTCTCCAAAAATTTTTTTTGTTTTTTTTTTTTTTGTCTTGCAATGTTTTCGATTAGGGGTGTTGACGATTAAGTGTACTTGAACGGAGTAGTGTTTAAACTTGTTTGATTTTTCTATTGAGCTTTCAAAACATTAATGAGCTTGAGTTTATAGTTAATTGAATCAAGTTTGGACGAATTTTAGTTAAGTCGAATATGAGTCGAATTTCAATAGCTTGATTTGTCTTTATATATTTTTATAGTTTTGCTAATAACCGAAAAAATATGTTCAAATTTGTTTGTCAACTTAATGAGCTGAGCTCGAAGCGAGCTTTTAACAATCATTCTCGAGTTGAATATAGAGTAGTATGATCTGTCCTTTCAGTCCAATTTTCACTTTATTACCATTTTTTGGATCATTTATTTCCCATTTTTACTGCTCATGTTTCAATTATTTATTCTAGGAACAAAAACTTCCCTGTGATCTTTTTTCGCTATGGAAATCTTGGTCACTGAATGGTTGCAGCCATCATATAATTTTGAGTAAATAGTATTGATCGCTCACCAAGCACCTTATAAAAATTATTGAGCTACTCACAAGAGTATGAGATTGATGTACTGCAGTAAAATTGTATCAAGGTTGTCTCACAAGGAAGACAAAGAAGGGTATGTAATTTAATATTCACATAATTAAACACGAATAAGTTCTAAACATTCTAACCAAGTTTGATTAAATAAAAATAAATAAATTAAATTGTAAAGCAAAGTTGACTAGAGTAATAGCCCAAAATTAGAATCGGATAAAATTCAATTTTAAAAATATTTAGGCGTCAAACAATATCCAAGTAAATATTTATGTTTTTATTTTTGGTCTCGCAATGTTTTCAATTACGGATGTCCACGATCAAGTGTACCTAAACGGGTAGTGTTTAAACTTGTTTGATTTTTCTATTGAGCTTTTAAAACGTTAATGAGCTTGGATTTGTAGTTAATCGAATCACATTTGAATGAATTTTAGTGAAAGTCGAACATGAATCGAGTTTCAATTTCTTGTTTTTTCTATTGAGTGTATATATGTAAATTAATTTATTAAGTTTAATAATATTTTATCGCATAATTTTTGTACATAAATACATTTATGTATATTATTGTACATGATGTATATGTGTGTATGCACGCACAATCTTATACAAATAACTGAATAAGTATGTGGTTCTTTCTTATAGCGAAACTTTATTTTAATTTTTACCCATATTATGTATACAAATTTGTGTGATGAATGAATGATGAGAATGAATTTTACGGTATAAGGTATTTTTTTACGGTATAAATATCAAAGAGGACTTTTATATATCAATAAAAAATAAAAAGCAATTAGAAACACCCAAGTACCCAACCTACTTGTCAACTTTCAACCAAATTTTATTTTTTTTTTTTTTGTTTTGAGAAAACCAAATTTTATTTTAAAGAATCACAAACGAAAGATGATATCTAAATTATTTAAATAGTATTTTTCAGTTAAAACTAAAAACAAAAACTTATTAATTACTTTTTCAAATACTCGCTAAATAATGTTCCACTTATACCGAACACTCAAGAAAAAACTAGTTTCTACTGAGAAAAATCTGTAGGTAATATTAAGATAATTGTAAAGTATATGTAAAATCGTTGTAGATAATATTGTAGGTAAATATTTACTTACATAATCTAAAATTGTTGGTAAATACCTAGAGGATTTCTGTCGGTAAATTTAAAAACTGTCGGTGATCTGTTGGTAATTTGTCGGTATAATTTGGGGAAAAATATTTTTTTTTTATTCTGTCAGTATTCTGTAGATAATTGTAAAATTTAGTGACAAAATCAATTATGTCAGTAATTCTGTTGGTAAACTGGAATTTTCTTGTAGTGAGAAGAATACATTGAATGTTTATTTTACCCACAATTTACATACATTTGTACTTACGCATAAAATTATAAATGTCTAACTTAAAGGTGAATAGCTCCTCGAAACAAAAAAAAAAATCTTAAAGGTGAATATAAATTTCATTTTTTGTTTAAAAAAATTGAAAAGTTGAATGCTACTTACCGTAGAGATGTTAAATGGGTTGACTCTAACGGTTTCGAGTCAGTCCTCGCGAGTTTAGAGCTAAATGAGCTTCAATTAAATGGGTCACTATCTAATGGGTCGTCAATATTACAAACACAACCCTAACTCTATCGGGCATTAAAAAGGAGCACTATCGGCTATGAAGCAAAACAAATTAAAACTTTATATTTAATCTAAATTTTTAAATCAAAACACACATGCCATTAACATTCAAACTAGATATACAAAACTAAATGATCTATAAATATAAAATCACACATAGTTACCAATCAAAAAAAAATCACACATAGTTTATAGTTGCATGACAAAATCTTAAAGTTCAAATACTCAAACTTTAAACTTCATAAATAAAAGCATACAAATACGACTCACATATGCAACAAAGTAACTACTGATAGTGCATCATGTTCCATCATATGTGGTCTTTTCTTGGATAAAGTGTCATCTTCCAATTATTCTTTATCTTAAATATATAAAATAATAAAAACCAATTGTTAGTAAAAAGTTTATCTTTATGTATATATTATTGAATTCAAATTGTAAAGAAACTATAAAAGTATTACACGAGTTATATAAGTAGATCGAGTAATAAAGAATTAAAAGTTCTTTAAAAAGTAAATAGTCACGTCATAGAAACTAAATCATATTGTGAGTTTGAAAATATTTACTAGTGTGAGATAATAAATATATATATATATATATATATATATAATATTATAATTTCATTTATATGTACATATATATTTTTAAAAATAGTGAGCTAACAGGATAGCACAGGTAACCTACGGACTAGCCTAATGGACTTGTGGTTTAACGGTCCAGGCCAAATAAGGCTCCCGATTTAACGGGCAAAAATAATTTAGCCTTAACCCTCTTTTTTCCGGTTTAAAGGGTTGCGGCCCTTTTAACATCTCTACTTATCCCTCTCTGTTGTAAAAATCCCCGCCTAGCCCCGATTAATCCCCGCCAGCGCTAGTCCCCCTTTGTCCGTCTCACGATTTTTCTCCCGATTAGGCCCGCCTAATCCCGACTAGGTTCCGCCTAACCTCGCCAGCACTAGCCCCAATCGCCACCTAGCGAGCGCTGGCGCTTCTTTACAACATTGCTTATCCGACACAAGCACGATGCAATTGTTTCACTTTTATTTTGTTCTAATAACAAAACCTTGATAATCAGATGGATTGTGGTGTAGGTGTTAAGACTCTCAAGCCCAAACTATAAGTATTTATCAATTCCCATCTCCTTCTCCTCCCAAAAAGGGTGTCAATTTTGGACTCGATCGCAAATCCGACCACGAACCTAACACGAAATTAGTGAGTATGGGTGTAGGCTTCATGGATACGAGGCAAAATTGGGTCGAACCCGGATAGTCCACCAATTAAACTGGTCGGATTAGGTCAACTGCTATGAGCCATTTAATCCTATAACCCGTCTATGAATTTAAAAGAAAAATAAATATTTAGTTAATTGTAAGAAAAATAAAAAATAAGACATGTCCTAAAACTTAAAAGCTAAAATCTCCTTAATTATATATTTTGTTATTATTTTGTATGTTTTTTTGTAAGTTGCCCTCAAACTATGATTAGTATGTATGCTATTTATGTAATTATGTTGTTAGTTGTAATATTTTTTATTGGTTGAATAATGTGTTATAGTGATTGGTTTTAAAATTTTAAAATTTGTTGATTTGAAATTTTTAATGTACATAAAAATAGATTTATTAGACGAGTACTTAAACATATCGGGTTTGGGTTGATATATTCTGACCCGTGTACCCATGAACCCGAACCTAAGAACCTGGACCCAACCCAAATTGACACCTCTATCTCTCAAGATATGACTCAGAATAATAATAACAATAAAACCTTTATTAGAAATTATCCTGTTTTTAATCAAATGGTCGATTTCAAACATCCCTAGAATTACAAGTAGCAAGTTAAAGCATCTTTCCCCTTATAATAACCTTCTCAAAAGGAAAGAGGGAAAGGACGATATTATTTACACCCCATTTTCTTATAAATATACCTCCTCCCTATTTTTACAAAATTATAATGACTTAAAACGACTATTATGCCCTTACTATCATAAAAAAATTCTAAATACACTTCATCTTTTTTTTTCCGAAATTTTTTCTTCTCCTCAGGGCTCAAGAGATAATTTTTTATGTTTTTATTTTCCGCTATTGTTCTATTTTAATTGTAGAATTAAGTGCGAAAATGTGTCATTTTTATAGATTGAAGGTTTTATAGATTGAGTTCGAAATGATGTTACAAATTTTGGGTTTTTGTTTCACGTTCGTGCATTTTTTCGAACTCAAAATTTGTAATATCATTTGAACTCAACCTATAAAACCTTGATCTATAAAAAATGACACATTTTCGCACTTAATGCTATAATTAAAGTAGCACAATAGCGAAAAAATAAAAAAAAAAAAATCTCTTGAGCTCTAGAAGGAAGAGGAAAAAAATTTTGGAAAAAAAAGACGGGGTTGTATTTAGAATTTTTATGATAGTAAGGGCATAATAATCATTTCAAGTCAATATAATTTTGTAAAAAAAAGAGAGGTGGTGCATTTATAAGAAAAAGAGAAATTTGATAAAATACCCCTTCCCCTAGGGGTAGTTTTGATTTTTGCCCTCATATTATTAAATTGATTTTTGGCCCTTTTCTTATCCCAAAAGACCAAAATACCCTTTTGCTTGAAAAAAAGCAAATGAAGAAAATGAAAAGGTGAAGAAAGAAAACCAAAAGACACACATGCACACATCTTCTATCGACCAAACCCTAAAAACTCCAAAACTCACAAAATCAACAAGCTTTAGAGGATGAGAAGCAAGAATCGGCCAAGATCGCAAAATAAGAGGAAATCCATCTACTAGTGCTAAAAACGGGCAACACAAAAATTTAAAATTTGTTCTTGATATTTGGACTGAAAACGGGCAAAAGCGGCTCGATAGTCAGCGGACATTTGGATCAAAATTATCTATATTGTGTAAGAAAGTTATGGATAAATGTTAGTTTTCATGGTGTTTATGTTATTCATTGAATTGAAGCTTATTTCTTTGAAAAATGTTACATTTAGCCAACTTTGTTAGATTTTTGCCAACTTTGTTAGATTTTTGGAATGGGTATAATTTGTTATTGTTAGATATAGTGTATAGAGCGAATACGTAATTGTAATTGTTGTTTAAATCGTCAAAAATATGGAATCGTTGTTTTTGGCCAACAAAAATGGGTGGGCGGGAGAGTGGGCGAAATGTGGGCGAAAGGTGGGCGGTTGTGTAGAATGTCTAATTAATTATCTCATGTCATGGCTTTATTTGCGGGTGGTACATCATGTCCTATATTGATTGTGTGGGATGAAATTTGGGACTATGACATAAATACTTATCGTTGGAGGCTTGCGGAAAGCAATCAAAAATTGTTCTCTTCCGTGCGATGTCACGTATTCTCAATTATTGGAGAAATCTTATGCATTGTGTAAAATCAATCCCGATGATTATGAAATAGAATTAAGCGATTGGTTTGGCTATGAACAGATTGATCCATTCGCCATGTCCACTCACCGATGATGATGATGTCGAAGTTCTAGTTCGTATGAATAAAGAGAAGACTTTGTTGTGCCTCTTTGCTTGATTGCTAGGAAAAGAACAAGAAAACTTTTGAGTCGGCTAGTAATAATCATTAGGATCTTGTGGCCATTCAGACAAATGAAGTCGTTGTTCCAGAGAATATGCCACGTCTCACATACCACTTTGATAAAGGCAAAGGCATTATGGAAGAGAAACCTCATCGTCTTTATGATTTCGGTTGGCCTCTTTCGGACATTTTCGAACACCCTATGTTTTGGGATGACGTTGATAGTACTCCTACTTTGTCACCGTCACAATCTCAAGAAGACGACAGGTGAGAAGTATGGTAGGCAAGAAGACGTGGAAGAAAAAGACATAAATGAGTGTGGGCAGAGAGGTGGGCAGCATGGTAGGCAAGAAGATCTGGAAAAAAAAGACATACATGAGTGTGTGCAGAGAGGTGTGCAACATGATAGGCACGAAGATGTGGAAAAAAAAGATATACATGAGTGTGGGCAGCATGGTAGGCAAGAAGATGTGGAAAAAAAGACATACATGAGTGTGGGCAGAGAGGTGGGCATGAAGGTAGGCAACAATATATGCAAAATGAAGGTAGGCATGAAGGTGGGCAGGGAAGTGGGCGATATGGTCATGCAATAAAGAACTCTGTGGGAACATGTCAAAGTGGTGTGGGTCCTCGTTCAAGTATCCAAACAAACGTTGTAACTCAATTGCAGTAGAAGATGACATTGAAGAAGGCCAAGTTTTTCTTACCAAGGACGAACTATGTCGGCATCTTGCGATAGTATGTATGTTGAAAAATAGGCAACACGTGGTGAAAAAGTCGGACAAAGTTAGATTTGTGGCGGGGTGCTCGGATGTAAATTGTCCATGGATGATACGTCTACTAGGCGTCGAGATGGGCATATATGGATGTGGCCAAATATCGCAATATTCATGAATGTTCTATTGACTTAAACAACCAAGATCATCGTCAAGCTAAAAGTAAGGTGTTGGCCGATTTGTCATGTATAGATATAAAGAACCTACACATGCATACCCACCCCAAGCCATTATTGCAGAAGTTAAAGATAAATTTAATGTGCACATAAGCTATGACAAAGCATGGAGAGCGAATGAGGAGGAAATTAAATTGGTTAGAGGCTCTCCTGAAGAGTCTTTCAAACAATTGCCCTAGTACTTAGAGCGAGTTCGACAAGTGAATGTTGGAACTGTGACAGAGATCAAAGTAGATGACTTTGGTTGTTTTAAATATTGTTTCATGGTCGTTGGTGCTTGTATACGTGGATTTTGGACTTGTATTCGCTCAGTCTTAGCAGTGGATGGTACACACTTGAAGGGAAAATATAGAGGTGTATTACTAGTGGCTATTGGTATGGACGGGAACAATCAAATTTATCCTTTGGCATTTGCCATTGTTGACTCAGAGAATGATGATTCATGGAAATGGTTTCTTCAAAATATAAATGGTTTCTTGTCAGAGAATAAGGATTTGGTTATAATCTCAGACCACCATCAGTCTATTGCTAACGCCGTGAAGGAAGTTTTTCCCGATGCACACCATGGAATTTGCATCTACCATCTCAGACAGAATGTTGTTGCCAAATTTAAGGATGTAGATGTTTCAGCTTTACTCTATACCGCTGCAAAGACATATAATGCCGTAGAATTTCGACATATCATGAACGAGATACATAAAATATCTGTTGATGTGTACAACTACCTCATGATTGATAACATTGAGAAGGAGCAATGGGCTCTTGTGTTTTTTCCCAGCAGACGGTATAGTATTATGACCACCAACATCGCAGAGAGTCTTAATGCAGTGCTTAGGGATGCGAGGGAGTACCCTCCAGTAGCCCTGTTGGATGCAATCTTGATGATGTTAATGAGGTGTTTTTCTGAACGGCGTGAAGTAGCAGTGAAGATGAAAGACAAGTTGAAAAATTGGGCTGAAAAAATTGTGCGGGGGCGGGATGAAAGGAGCAGGAAGATGGATGTGCAAACATCGCATCACTACACATATTATGTACTTGATGGTGATAGAAATGCAGAGATTGATTTGAACGCAAGGAAATGCACAAGCAACGTGTTCCAACTGGATCAATTACCATGCGCTCATGCACTAGCCGCAGCGAGAAAACTTAGTTTCTCAAGGTATGAATTAGCTTCTCAGTTTTACACCACTGATGCTCTTGTGGCTGCATATGCAGAAGCTATAAACCCGGTGGGCCATGTGGACTTTTGGAATACACCATCTAAAGTATCAGCTATGGAGGTGATGCCCCCAGTTATGCGTCCTCCTAGTGGTAGGCCAAGAAAGATGAGGATATTGTCCCAGGGCGAACAAAAAGTTGCGAGAAAGTGTGGGAGATGCAAAGGCATAGGGCATAATCGAAAAACTTGTAAGAAACCCATTCCAGTGAATAGTCACATGAGATAGGATTTGTGATGAATACTCTAATGTATTAATTAAGTTGTTGTGTTGAATGTACTTCTTCTTTAATTAAATTGTTGTGTAATGTATACTTCATTTTTAATTAAGTTGTTGTGTTGAATAATCCCATGTATTATCTTATTTTACTTCTAATATAATGTATTAAGTTGCATTTTTAATTTAATGTACTTCATTTTTATTGAGAACATATAGTATATGTGGGGCAGACAAGTGGGCGGATGGGTGGGCGGGGAGGTGGGCTTGTTTTTAACATTGATTTGAGTGTATTTATATAATAATATTTCTATAAAAAGATTGGTTACCTTATCCACATCTCCGGAAGTAAAGTCTTGAAAACCAATTTTGACAATGTGTCAAATAATACCTGATTTGGCTTGTTGTCCAGCGTAGAATATGTGGCACTCTATTCTTATTTTTTGAGCAGTTTTTCGCACATATTTTGGCAACATCCGGGATAGCCTCATATGCCCAAACTTGAAGAGCGGGGTGGAAGCCGTATATATCAATATGCTCAAACGGATGGTTCGGCTTTTGCATCTTTCTTTCACGGTAGCCCTTAACTCTATCTTTCATACAAGTACGGGTCTCCTTCACCAAAACTCAAAGGCTACCCGACCCCAGGGATATGAATTTAAAGCATCTCCCTCAACCAACTGGATATATTCACTGTCAATATTTTTGCTTTTCCGATCTCTAATGAGTAGATCACTTTGTAGAGAAAATACAATAAGGCCAACTTCAAAGTAACATCTCCATCACCTTTAACCTTTCTCGAGCAACTAACCAAAGCGTCTTCCACATCCGATAGACACAATGGTTCAATCCTTCTAAAAAATTTATTAAAAATAGTGGAAGTAGAAGGAATAATTGACTTAGGACCAAAAGAAAGTTCTGTAATCAGCGCGAACTCGTTTACTCCAAACTCAGCCTCTTTGTTGTTGATATGGAATATTATCTTATCGGTTGACTTGGATGTATCTTGCCTAAAAAGCAAATGTAGGTAAAGTTGGCCTTGGAACTTAATCTTTGCCATATCCAAAAAATGACCAAAACATGATTTTTGAATCTGTTGATGTTGTGATCATGAGACTCTCTCTAAATTTTTCCATCGTCTTGGTCAAATTGCAACGAGCACTTAGCTTTCTTTGGGCGATCATTCTTGTAGAGAACAAGTGCCATTTTATCAACCTAAAAATAAAATATAGATTTGTTAGTAATTGTAAATAAGAAAATAAGAAATGAGAGTAAATTATGAAGTGGGCATACAAGTGGGCAAACATGTGGGCTAATTAGAAACTAACATGAAAGTAAATTATGAAGTGTGCATACATGTAACAGAAGTGGGTATAACTGTGGGCAAACATGTGGGCAAATTAGAAAATCACACATGAATACATTATGAAGTAGGCATACATGTGGGCATATTAGAAAATAACACATGAATAAATTATGAAGTAGGCATACATGTGGGCAAACATGTGGGCTAACTAGAAAATAACACATGAATAAATTATGAAGTAGGCATACATGTGGGCAAACATGTGGGCTAACTAGAAAATATAGCAGCAAAGTCAAAATCCCTATCTAGCAATAAACAAGGAAGAACAAATATAGCAGCAATATAGCAGCAAAGAAATAGACATTCATATCTCAAATCAATCTCTCCCATTTTTCATATTTACCAAGAAGCTAACTGTAAATTGAAGCTGAAATTGGTAAGGGAATAATTCCTTATATATCTAAAGAAATCAAGAAGAAAACATGAATAATTATCAATATCAAACATCACATGAAACAATTGTCTGCCAAACACACTTACACAAGGCTTGGTGACTCATTGCATGTTAAGATGAAATATTAGCCTACTCGATTTCACAACCATTCTTTTCCACCTCTATATAGCAACAATATAGCAATAGTACATAAATGCAAAAAACATAAACTTTTCCACCTCTCCATAGCAGCAATATAGCAGCAAAATCAAAATCCCCCATCTACCAATAAACCCAAACCCTAGTTTTTACACACCAATTTTACAAAAACTACACGCAATCACTATACACACACACACACACACACTAAACATACATTATAGAGGAAGATAAAAATACCTTTTTTGAAAGAAGAAGAAATGTGAAGCTAGTAGACGAACGAGGTGCTCGAGAAGGGGGCGAATCACGCGACTCGTGACGTTGGCGGTCGACGGATGGTCGGTGGCTATGGCGGCGGGCGTCGCGGGAGTCGGACGGTAGGCGGGAGATGGTCGGACAATGGTGTTGGTTGAGGGAGAGGGTTTTCTTCTTGCTTTGAATTTTTGAAACCAAAAGACGTCTTTTGGTTTCTTTTGCCTCTTCATTTCCTTTTGTTTTTGTTTTTCAAGTAAATGGGCATTTTGGTCTTTTTGGTACAAAAGAAGGGGCAAAAATCTGATTTTAATAAGAAGGGGGCAAAAATTCAAGGCTACCCCTAGGAAAAAGGGTATTTTATCAAATTTCCCAAAGAAAAAGGGGTGCAAATAGCGACCCCAGAAAGAAAAAGAAAAAAATCTTCCCTTGTGGTCTTATAACAAGAGCGACTTCATTGAAACTGGACGACACAGTAGACAAAACCACAAAACCAAACCGCAGAGGCTCCGCACACTATTTCCATATTTCCATTGTTCGATTTGGGTAATTGCTGCAAGCGGCGAACGAGAAAGCAAAGCCCCATGGATGAGTCCGAATTCCGACAACTCCTGGAGCTCTTCCCCGTCGTCCGATCTCGAGATTATCATGTAAGCCTCCGAATATATAATAAACCTACACACTCATAGTATTGATTATGTCTCTGTCTGTGCTTTTTCATTATTGATTTGGCTGTTTTTTGGCAATTTATATGTTTCCAGATTAAGGGAAGTGATTGTGGTTTTTTTTTTTTTTTTTTTTTTTGAGTTACTTCATAACTTTTTCCTTTATTTTTGCATGTATAGCACATCTTAAACTATTTGTTGTACCCGTCATTTTGTTCGATTGAGTGGTTGAATTTTTGAAGTTTGATCTTTTTTATATTTCGGATTTGTTATGATTCATTATAATGTGTAGATGTATAAAAGTGCATTGCATATGAATGGTGCTTAGTTTCGATATTGCTGTTCTGTAATTTAAGTAAATCGTGGTCTATTTTATTATTAGTTTGTTGGGGTTAGGTGTTTCTATTGGAATTTTTCTTTGGTTCTGTGTAATTATTGATGAAAGAGTGTCTAATGCCAAAGAGGGGGAAAAGATAAACCAGTGTCTCTATTTCTGTTCTGTGCAAATTTTTGTGTTCATTTCTAGGAGCTCAAATTAGTCTGCTTTTTATAATTTCAGTGTCTTTATTTTTTTTTTTTTTTTTTTTTTTTATTTCTGATTAAATTTCAGTGTCTTTGTCATTGCATGTAGCCTGTGATTTACTTTGTTCTTAATATGAGCTTCTTTAGAAATTTAATCAGAAATAAATATTTTGACTAAATAAATTAATAGCTTCACGAAGAGTGCATACTGTGTATTATTGTAGTTTGTCTTAAGTTGTCCCTGTCCATATATTGTACAGCAGATTATAAGGGCATTTTACACGGCATGGGTTGCTAAGGCCAGTATGCACCTTCTATTTGTTTCTATTTTCGTCCTTGGACATCTAAATGCTCAACAGTCGTGTGTATTTTCAGGCAGATTCGGATTCGTCAAGACAAGTAACTCGATCTGCACCAAATGAGGAGGTGCTGCATAATTTTGCTGCACAGCGCTGTCAGTTTTATTTGGCTTGTGGTATCTAATATTAGGATATGCTCTCAGGTAAAGGAGTGGCAAGATGCATGGAATACCGAGGATAAAAGAGGTTCAGACATATCTGGAGACGACATTCATGGTGCGTAATCTGGTCATGAGATATTACTAGTTATTCTAACCATAATTGACGATTTTAGTGAGGAGATTCTCATTTTTCATGGCAATCCAACTGTATGCATTAGAGCAAATTCAATCTTTCACCTTACATTTAATTTTCTTATTTGAATAACCTGCAGCAAAATGCTCGTACAATTGTCGCTTTTGTTGCCATCATTCCTTCAATATGGCCAATAAAAACCATTTTTGGGCTCCTCCAGAAAGAAATTCCTTATGAAAATTGTTAAATTATTGATCATAATAAGCAAGGGAGCATAAGGCTAAGCAATTTATCAGTTTTCACTCTCTCCCAGTCATTGATATAGTTTTCAACCTGCTTTAGTAATCAGCCATACCTTCTGTTTCATTGCTGTCTTTTTCCCTGAACTTCACTGTATGTGTTCACAAATTTCCTCCTGTTCATCCTCATGATGATACTAAAATTGAATGGAGTTTACTCCTTATTTTTGTTTTTCATATTTACAAAGCCATTTTCCTGAAAAATGTGGAAAACGGTAAGAAACATAAGCAAGTTGGCATTATTAGCATGGAATTGAGATGCTGTTGAGTCGGAGTTTTGTTTGTTGTGGAATATTAACTGAATCATGTTTATGTTGATTCGCAATGACAGAAGCATTTTGGGGAAAATTAAAGTCAACTGCTGAGAAGAAGGTATGCCTTGTACTTTGGCAACTGGCTTTCGTGTAACAAAACCCAATTAATACCAATGTGTTTTTTTAACCTAAGGTTGCGATAAGATTATTTATGGGTATACTTGAGCCTAGTTTTTGGAAAGTTTCTAGGCTCAAGCTCGAGCTCAATGAGATTCTTCGTATTCTTTTATTTTTTTTTTTTTGCAACAAAGTATAATATATATAGAATTGGGCCATCCGTTTTTCTACTTTGGGGAAACCAAAATAAGTCATTACCAACAAATGGTCAAAAGCATGTATTGTAATTGTTTTGGAGTTCTTTTTTGTAGGTGGGTGCAGCTGATGCAGAGAAATTTTGCAAGGCATTTCAACAAGTTTATAAGAAACTTGTAAGTGTATTAATTTGATCAATTTTTGAGATGGCGATTACAATCAAGTGTAGTAATTTATTTCTGTTGATTTCTTTACAACTCACCTTGAGCCCTCTTTATGTTATAATAATATTTCAGGTGTACGAAGACTTGACATTGGATGCTGCTAGGAACATTATAAACTCGAGGACTTAGTGAGGAAAAAAAATGTTGCTTTAATGCTGCCATACTTCATGCAGAACTAAATCAAAATTATGGTGCTGTGATTCATTTAATATTGTTGTCAAAGCCTTTGGAGCTTGGCTTTGATTTCTGATGATTGTTCAGTCCATGTTGTTGCTGAACTCATGATGAAATGTGTTTTCCATATTGCATCAATTTCCATCAGTGTTTTCTGTGCTTATTTCCATCATTTACTATAGTGCGTTGTTTTGTTCAGTCTATGACATATATGTTCAGATAGATTCATGGTTTATCCTTTCTCAGATTTCATTTGTTTCTCATCTTTGTTACCTTCCCAAATTAATTGCGGTTAAATAAACACAATAAATTTTTGCCGTTGTTCAATCTATATGTAGTATTGAAACCCTGTTCAAATTACGACAAGTCTGAATGTTAAGGCCCTGAGAGTCTGAGAGTAATATACGGAATATGGTGCCGTAAATTAACAAATTGATGGATAAGGAGAAGCAAGAGACACTGATTACATTCCCCCATTGATTGTATACATCTGTTTTTTCTCATAAAAAAAACCGGCTGCTTGGCGACTTTACAGAATTACGGTGTGTAGATTCTCAACTTCTACCTAGAAAATATAGTTATTTTTCTTAGTGGAAGCTGAGAATCACTTTTTACAAAATTTGCAAGCACCCTTGAATAGATCTCTTTCCACCCAGAAAGAAAAGAAAGCGAGCAAGACAATATCATTAGCGTAAGAAAGACTTGGAAGGTTGTCACACAAACGAGAGTATTGATAAAAAAGGATCAGAGGACTCTTCTACAGTTACTCTTACCCTTTGGAACAAATTTAGAAAATCACAGGTAATAATATCCAAATAAACAAAATATTCTAACACTATCTGGTGTATCGTATATTTGTAGCAAGAAAACCAAGCAAAATCACAGAGCCCCCTTCGTGGTCGAGAAATAATCACCAACAGTCAAGAACACATGTTCACCCAACACCACATCCACAGGAGACAGACCTTCAATGCAATTAACCTTGATTTTACCTTTTCCGAGTTGAAACTCTGCCTTCAAATTATGGTGATCTCGCATCAACAAATAGACTTGTAAACCATTCGCAAACTTGGTATTGCCAGCATACAAAGAAACAAGGGCATCTGAGTTGAATACTAGAGTTGGCCTAACCAAAGTGATGGCGAAAGATAGATTTGAAATCCCATGGAAACTCTCTTCAGCAAGAACCACAGCATGAGGCGGAAGCAAAGCAGAAGGAAGCAACGCAGACCCAAGTGCGTCTTTGATGTAAAGTCCCTGTGACTCTAAAATTTCTCGTGAACTTTTTTCATCTTCATCCAATGATTTAAAGAAGACCTCCACCAAGTCTGTGGGTTCAAGTGCAGCTTTCTTCCGCAATTTCTGAACTCGGTTCACAATCTCACGAGCAACTCCAGCCTCATACAAAGAGTCATCTTGACGCAAATCCAATACCACCAAGACATCACCATCTCCTTTAGCATCCATATCTTCTATCTTAACATTACCAGGAGGCTTGAACTCCCGAGTTGTCTTGATATCGCTAAGCTTCAAAACATGTGTTGCGATAGTAATCTCTCCCGTTTTCTCAAAAGCCAAGATAGCTTCTGTTGACATAGCTTTCACTTCTTTTGCAACAACTCCCATTGATTTACCAAGCCTTTTGCCAAGTACACTGAAATCAGGTTCGGCACGCAAGGTAGCATATTTCAAAGTATCGTTGCATGGAATCAAAGACTTCACATTAAGCTCCTCGAGCACATATTCCCTTAGCTTACCAGCGATATCGTCCAAGAAGTCTGCATCAGGATGTACAATTACCATCTCCTTGAGTGGTGTTTTAAGAGGTTTGTTGTGACGCTCACGAATGTTGCGTGCAAGATCTATAATTGTCATCATCCGATTAACACTTTCTTCGACACGTTCCCCTCTCTTTCCTTCTACGGTGGGGAAACTGCAATAGTGAATGCTTTCTTCTGATCCATTGCTTGCTTTCCTCAAATTCTGATAAAGAACTTCTGTGAAGAAAGGCGTGAATGGGGCCATAGATTTACATGCTGTTAAAAGCACGTAATAAAGAGTCGAAAGAGCAGTTCTGCAATCCTCTTCTCCAGTACGACCTTTCAACCTCTTTCGATTGAATCGGACATATATATTTGTCAAGTTGTCCAAAAACTTTAATAGATAAGGAACCACAGTGTACAATCTATAAGCATCCATTTCTTGCCGCACGAAATGGACTAGACTCTGAGTTGCCGAGTTAATCCATTGGTCAAGGACATTTGAGGACTTCTGAATAATTGTTTGATCAATTGGTGTAAATGGTGCTAGTCCCTCAACTTCAAGTCTTTTAGCATTTTGCACGAGGAACCTATAAGCATTATACCATGGCAAGAAAACATCTTTTACAACACCATACACCCCATCCTTTTTGAAACGCAAAGGTTCAGCACGAACAACTGGAGAGTTTATGATGTACAATCTTAATGCGTCAGCTCCATAATCATTTATGACTTCGGAGGGCGGAGGATAGTTCTTCAATCTCTTACTCATCTTCTTCCCATCCTCAGCCAACACAAGCCCATTGCAAATGAGATTTCTGAAAGCAGGTTTCCCAAAAAGCGCAGTCGACAGAACCATGAGAGTATAGAACCATCCACGAGTTTGGTCCAGTCCCTCAGCCACGAAATGCCCAGGGAAGTTGTTCTCAAATAGTTCAACATTTTCAAATGGATAATGGATATAAGCATAAGGCATGGATCCACTCTCAAACCAGCAATCAAATACATCCTCCACTCGTCGAAGAACACCAAATTCAGGCCCGCGACGTGAAGGGATGGTAATATGATCAATTTTATGACGATGTAAGTCAGTCACCTTGGCACCAGAAAGTTTTTCCAGCTTTTCGATGGAATCCATGACCACAATCTCCTCGCCATCCTCACTAATCCATAATGGAAGTGGAGTACCCCAGAACCTACTTCGACTGACGGCCCAGTCTCTAGCATTCTCAAGCCAGTTGTGAAAACGTTTTTCCTTCACGAAGTCCGGGACCCAGTACGTCTGTTTGTTGTTCTCGAGCAATTGATCTTTAATCTTTTCCACAGCCACAAACCAGCTGGGTACGGCTCTGTATATTAAGGGAGTATCAGATCTCCAACAAAAAGGGTAGTTATGAGTAAAGCTTCCAGATTTGACGAGCCTGCCTTTCTCTTTCACTGCTTGGATAATATCTTTATCAGCATCCTTGACATAGCGCCTGCTAAATTCAACAATTCTTTCAGTAAAACAGCCATCATCATCCACTGCTACAACCAGGTTTTCCCCTTGTTAATTATGCCATTTTCCAAACAAACACGGTAATCATCTTCACCAAATGCGGGAGCACAGTGAACAATTCCAGTACCACTGTCATCAGTTACATAGTTGTCTGCAACGACTCTAAATGCCACATCAGAGAAGTCCTTGAAGTAATCAAACAAAGGCACATACTTCTTTCCCACGAGTGAAGCTCCAGGGTACTTCTCTAAAACTTCATATGTATCAACATTCTTAGCTTTACCACCAGAAGATTTTGGTTTTGAATTTAAATTTTCAGAACCACCAACAGCTCCATCAGGTAAACTTTTCTTTGCCTTTTCAACTGGAAGCTCTGTCAAACGTGATTCAGCAACAACATAAATTTTCCCATTGAACTTGTTGCGGACCTTCACATATACAAAATTAGCATTGACGCAAAGTGCAAGATTGCTAGGCAACGCCCAAGGTGTTGTCGTCCATGCAACAAAACATGCACCATCAGGATCATCAACTACTGGAAAAGCTACCATTATTTCAGGGTCAGGTACCTCCTTATAGTTGGAGTTGGCTTCAAAGTTAGATAATGGCGTTTTGCAACCTGTACTATATGGCATAACCTGCAAAAGTAACATACAACAAAGCCATTTAAGGCTAGCAGATAATATGAAAATACATCTATATATGTTTGAGTACTAGTATAAAAGTACAAATAGCTAAGGATTTTTATTCTTACCTTTTTGGGATCAATAAAATAACCTTACATTAATTGTAACATGACAATATACATTCTAAAATAGCAAAATATGTTAGCTAAAAGAGCAGCACCAGAGTACACCCTTTCAGAGATGCTACACGTTCCATTGTTTGTAAAAATAATTATTAGGACAAGCAACTGAATATTATTTCATTTATCATATTTGTTGTTTATAATAATATGGTGTATTGCATTCTATACCATAATTTCTGTTATAAAAGTATGATAGCTTGGGATGTTTCATGGGAACATAAGTTATCCTATATAAGTAATACATCATAACCTGGATAGTAACAAAATAAGGTTAGCAGTAAATAAGCAAAAGTCAGTTAACAATTATGCTTGCTCAGGAACGGGCTGGGCTATAGTAGAACCGATGCCGGAATATTGGTTTACTGCGCCAATGATGTGCCGAGTTGACTTAATTTACAACTCTAACAATCGATAATTATCCTGCAATTCCAATGAGCTTGTGTTCTCACATCTAGACTGTAATTTAAGTCCCATAATTGAGAATATGATTCACGTGAGAATAGAATTTAATAATTAAACTAATCATGCATATGCCTGGTCATTACACTTAAATAAGTTAATTATTAATTATGTGGACTATGTTCAGTTAGAACTTGCAAGAATTGCAAGTAATCTATGAAATGTAACGTTTATCTAATCTTAGCATATATGAACTTGCAATAAATATTGAAATTACATTTGATGGACATGCAAAAATATCATAGCTTTTTTTTTTGTAATTTAAAACAACATGCTTTCAAATGATAAACTTCAAAACTGATCGTCTCCCAAAACTACTTGGCAATCCATATGCAGTAGAAGTATATTTTCCTTCTTGAGTTTTGAAAATTTCAAATTTTTAAAAAATGTGAATTGTGTAGCATGTAGCATACAAAATAGTACGTGATTTAGTCTTCCTTCATTGTGATTCAATTCGAGTATGAGAACAAAAAAATTCTTTTGAGTGAACCCAAAGAAATAGCAAATAATACAAGACAACTTTTGGTTTGATCATTAGGCATTAATTTAAATGGGTGTAAATAGGGAACTGAAACAATACATTTCTTAAGACACCTATGCAACACCCAAGGTAATGTTTAATAGAAGAATAAATAAACATATTTGAGGATATTATAAATATAGTTAAGACAATTACTATGTTACCAAATAAACTTTTCCAATTTATAGTGTATCAAAATGAATGAAACTACTCTAAAAGAACACTTATAAAGGAATAAAATCTTAATAGTTGAATTATGATTCATCACATAGTAATATAAAGAAAATATGTTATAAGTTTTTATCAAACCACACTCTTCTATTAAGAATTTTAGTATTTAATAATTTAGTTTCATTTCATAAATTTGCAAAAGGTTCATATTAGTTCGACATTTTGTAGAAAGAAACAAAAACGAACATAATGAATCCTCATGTAACACATCCTTTTCACTAATATCACTAAAAACAAAACAAAAATCTCTAAAATGCTATCTTCCAGTTCAAAATTGACTAAAGTATCATTTCAAGTGACGTCCTTTCTTTATTAGAGAAATCGAAACCCACTTCATAGACAAACATCGAAAAAGTAGAACGCATATATAGAGAAAATATCAACAAAATTAGAAGGATGAAAATGTTAACAAATCTATCCCCATCCCTTTAGCGAGCCATCAAAAATTTCCACTGTATACTCTTTAGTTAGGTCCTTTAGTGGAACAAAACTATCATACTACCAAATGGAAGTTACATGGTAGCTTGTGGTTCACTGTAAACAGAAATTATCATAAAGGTACATTGTACACCAATAAACATTTAAACAATGTTTGTTTCATTTTGGGGTTAAGTGTTTTCGGAAAAATGCTTTAAGGAAATTATAGATGATGTTTTGATGTATATTTTTATTTTGAAATGTGTTTTGGAGTGTAATAATTAGGAGGTAAATGTATTGGGGAATGTGTAGTAAGGGTTGGTTTTATGTTGGGAGAATGAAAGAAAATGAATATTTTCTCAAAGAAAAAAAAACACTGCCTATGACTAAGAATGACTATCACACCCAATTGTTAGAACCATGAAGTATGAGGAAAGAATCAATGCAACCATCTCTGGGAAAATTTGAATAAGTTATTTGATTTCAGTTTTAAATGCAAAAGCCAATCAAGCTTTACTAAGAGTACTTCATAAAAGCTAGTCCTCAAAATTGATCCCTTAAACCTCACTTCTATTTTTTCCAGTGTATGACCATCAAATGCCACACAAATGTCCTTAAATTATAAGTCACTCTAACACCATAGCAGAAAGTACCAGACTTCCAGTACATACAACTATTCATGATGCAAGAGTTTAACAAACAGAAATATAAAGATTATAATAAGAGCAAAAGTGAACTTTATAGGTTGATGGGCAAAAGTAAAAGTATAAAACAAAATAATAAAAATACTTCAAACCTTGAAACCTCTATAGACAAGACCCTTCTGAAACAACTGTGCGAACACCCACCACACAGACTCCATGAAATTCAAATCCATCGTTTTATAATCGTTCCTAAAATCGATCCACCTTCCCATTCTAACCACAGTCTTCTCCCACTCATTCACATACCTCTGCACAATTCCTCTACACTCTTCATTATAATTCGCAATCCCCATGTTAATCACATCCTCCCTGCTCTTGATCCCTAGCTTCAGATCAATTTCATGCTCCACTGGCAACCCGTGGCAATCCCATCCGAACCTTCGGGTCACGTGATGACCTGTCATCGATTGATACCGCGTCACGATGTCTTTGATTGTGCCGGCCAAAATGTGGCCATAGTGAGGAAGACCGGTGGCGAACGGCGGGCCGTCGTAGAAGATGTACTCGGGGAAATGTTTGGTGCGCTCGAGTTGGGTTTTGAAGGCATCAATTTCGTCCCACCATGAGAGGATCTTTTCTTCTTGGGAGGGGAATGAGAAGTCCTTGCCTTCGCAAACGTCGTCCATTGATGGATGATCGCCGCCGCAACACCACCGGGCTGTAGTTGATAGGGTTTTGGGTGGGGAGAGCAAAATATTCTTTGCGTTTCAATGATGTTAGTATAATATATCTCCTATAACTTTCCTAGTTATATGGGCTTGAGCCCAATTTTAGCCGTGGGCCAAATAATACTATACCTCAGTTAAACTTAACGAATTGGTCAACTATGGACTTGAGCCCAATTATGGCCCTCGGCCCAATTATAACTACGGGCTCAGTCAAAATGGATTGGTCCACCTCCGTGATCTGCAATTAGAGGTAGCAAAATCAAGCCGGACCATGGGCCAACTCGACCGGCCTGAGATTTGGGTCAAGTTGGGCCATGTTTTTTAGGCCTGAAAAAGTCGGGCCTATTTGGCCCGGCCTGATGGACCGGGGTTGGCCCGACTTTTTGGTCCAGCTCGGCATTTTTGTACACAAAGTATATATATGAGCTGGGCTGGGTCAATCATTTCTGCGGTCATACCAAAATTGGCCCAGCCCGACCCGAATTTTTTGGAAAACCCGATGGGCTCGGGTCAGACTGGGTCGGTCAGTCCATTGCCAGCTTTATCTACAATGTGCATATAGCATACCGTAAGTACATAAAATTGTTAAATTAGTCTGGTAGCTTGGCCACTTCAGAGTTTTAGTCCGCTAAATTGTCAAAGTTTGATCTTAATCAAGTAAGTTTTAAGTTTTGGGACATTTAATCTAATTTGACTGAAAAGTTCACAGACCGCCAAAAATTGCTTTATTGGAAGGGATACTTGATGACATGGACGGTATGTTTGTGTGCAAATATGATTTGGAGTCTTCTCTCTGATTATGCGAAGGATAATCAAAAAAGTATCTCGAACACGAGAGATAAAACAAAATAATGGAAATGGTGGTTTTGTCCTAGGAAAGCACCTATTATTGAAAACAATAATGAGAAGGATAGGGATAGTATGCCTATGAAATCAGATGACTATGTAACACAAATTCCCTTTCTGTAAAATTACGAACACGAAAAATAATATAAATAATAATTTTTATTGAATCAAAAGGAATAAATGTGAGTTACAATCTCTACGAATCCTCTTCTTCTTCTCTCAAAGAATAATTTTTGAAATTTTGAAGGTAAATTCATCGACTTGATCTCCTTCGAGCTTGAATTTGGTTTCCATTAACATTAATTCTAGGGCTTGACAGCTTAATCTCGAATTAAACGTTATCTTCGAGTTGAATCCACAATGAACGCCTTGAATTGCGCCTTGAACGTTGTGGACTTCCTTGGATTTGGACTTCTTGAGTTGGGAGAATTCCGCCTTTTACTTAAACTTCTTCTCTAGAATTTGTGTGTTTATGAATTATCAAGAGGAACTTTATTTATAGGTGTAGGATGGGGAGTCTTGCCATAATTGCTGGATAAAACGGGGTGATTTGATTGACCGATCATGATTTATGTTGCTTATATTGTCTTGATTGTCTAGATTCAAAATTTTGACACTTGGCAACATTTGACAGTAAATTTAGGTGTCTACAGACTACAAATGCCCCTCGCGATTTGTTCACGGACAACATGTTTTAGAGTGAATAAATCGCGAAAGCATTTCATTTGGGAACAACTTGACGCACACAGAGAGTTTATGCTCATATAAAAGAGCTCTTCACTTGTATTTGGATTTGTAGATAGTTTATACTTTTATCAAGGAATTCTTCATTTAAATTTGGATTTGTAGATAGTTTATACTCTTATCACAGAGTCTTAATTGGACTTGTATTTATAGGCATTTTATACTCGTGTCAAGGAGTATTGTGCAATTTTATCTCGTGCGGAAGAGTTTCATTTAATTTGTAGATCTTTTATACTTGTGTCAATCAAGATTATAGTACACTTTAATTTGGAGACATAAATAGTTTATGCTCATATCAAGAGCATTATAGACAATTTTAGCTCTTGTCAAGGGGCTTTATTGATAGTTTATGTTCATATTAAGGAGCCTTATTGATAGATTATGCTCGTATCAAAGAGCTTTATTGATAGTTTATGTTCGTATCAAAGAACATTACTGAAAGTTTGTGCTTGTATCAAGGAGATTTATTGATAGTTTATGCTCATATCAGGAGCCATATAGATAGCTTACACTCATACCAAGGAGCCATATAGATATTTTATGCTCGTATCGGGAGCCATATAGACAGTTTACGCTCATATCAAGGAGCTATATAGACAGTTTTAACTCTTGTCAAGGAGCTTTCTTTGCCGAATTTTTATGAGTCCAACTTTCTTTGCCTCCATGCCCAACTTCATCTACATCGTCATCGATATCACTTGGGTATTCTTATTCATCGACATATAAGCTTATTCTATGACATGCGCACGAGTTGCTAATTCTTCAAAAGTTTTCGGTTTGATCCCTTGAAGAATGTAGCATAGACCCCAGTTCATTCCTTGGATGCATATCTCAATTGCAAATGCTTCTGACAATTAATATTTGCAGTTGAGGCTTAGGTTTCTCCAACGATAGATGTAGTCTATGACAGACTCTTCATTCAACTGGCGTGAATTTGTGAGTTCAATCATGCTAACGGTTCATCGTATGCTATAGAATCGGTTGAGAGATTCTCGTTCCAGTTTTTACCAATTGTCAATTGTATTTCCCCCCAATAGGGATGGCGGCGGGGACGGGGCTGGTATGGGACATACCATCCCCGTCCCCGAATCCCATTTCAAATACCATCCCCGTACCATTCCCCGTTTTGGGCATCTGGTACGGGGATGGAGAATCTCCGTTCGGGGAACGGGGTCCCCGTTTTGTATTTTTTAATAAAAAAATATTGTTTTTACTTAAAGTAGTTAATAATTAAAATAGATAAAATATCATGAATTACTAGCTAATCTTGAAATAACTCTACAATATAAAATACTTTAACAAATTGAGCTAAATACAACAATTTTCGAATACAAAATCTTGTATTTTTAAAAATTAAAATCATTATAGTATAAAACACATATTTTTTAGGGTTTAATTTTACAATTTAATAAAATAAAAAATATAAACACAATTAATATTAACAATATATATGCACATATATATATATATATATCGGTGAACGGCGACGGGGACGGGGAATCCCCATTTCATCTAATCGGGGCTGGGACGGGGATATAAATACCATCCCCGCCCCATCCCGGTTTTAGAAAACGGGAATCCCCATCCCCACTCCCATCCCCGAATTAATCGGGATTCCCATCCCAATTTAGTCGGGTACCAACGGGGATGGGTTCCCATGGGATTTTGCCATCCCTACCCCCAAGTCGGTGTACCAATCAAATGTGTGGAGCTTCAAAGATCGACAAATCGTTTCACTAATTGATCTCCATAAGTTCCAACATTATTGCATGTTTCAATAAAATAAGCCACATGTTGCTTTGAATTGCCATTGCTATCAAATTGTTAGAACTTTGGAGGTTGATAGCCGATCAATATACCCAAGTAGTTGATCCTTGATGTGTATAACTCAAAGATAACGAGAGATGGTTTGGAGCTTCCATCAAACTTGTCTTTGATTGTCCCCATGATGAAATCTTTGGTGGTCAACATGAATCAAACCGTCGATGAAACTTGCAACTCTTTGATTAAGGACTTTCTCTCCTACATATTGTTCCTTCAAAGATGTCTCGATTTTCACAATCTTCTCGCTTGTTTAACCATGAGGTGATTTGGTTTCAACATTGTCCACCTTGCTCATCAGCTTCGTGATTTAAGAGTCTTGTTCTTTGACATGTTTAGTGATTTATTCGATAACCATTGTCAAGCTTGTGATTTGCTCCTCTAGACTCATGCATTTGTTACCATGACGGGCGCCACATTCGAGGTGAATGAGTAACTTGACAATAGTCAAAGTTGCAACATCAAAAGTTGTTACATCAAAAGGTGACAATTAGATTTAGGTGCCTACTGGACTACAATCGCCAAATTGAATGCTATGATGGGTTAACTACAAAAACCGATTTTTCTTTTTTCTTTTTTTGGTTGATTTTCCCTCCAAAATCTTAAAATCCCCAATTTTGTAGCCATATCACCAAGCATCCCTTCCAACAAAAAACAAAATCCGGCAATCAGTGGATTTTTGAATCCAAATCGGACCAAATGTCCGAAAAAAATAAACTTAATGTATTAAAACCAAAATTTGACAACTTAGAAAACTAAAGCTCCAAAGTGACCAAGTTATCGGGCTAATTTAACAATTTTCCCTACAAATAAATACACGCACAATCGCACCCACACTCGCAAACGTATATACATATACACATATTGATGGACCAAAAAATAAAACAACAATAATACATATACATTGATGGATATGTTTTATTTTATAATATGTAAGCTTAGTAGATATCAACCCTATATACTAAAAGACAAAACAAATATGACATATGTCATCACCTTACTATTTTGAGACATATGTCAACTCCTTATTCTCTCAATTCTATGTGGCGGCTTCACATTTATCCATGTGGCAACCATATATATGGTGAGGTCTCTTGGGAGACCGTTTTACCGATCTAGATCCGTGAGATCGAGCCCCAAATAGCAAAACCCGCTACTAATTACCCAAACAACTGAAAAACTCGTTGCTTAACCCTAACTCTTTGGAAAAAAGGCCCAAAAGCCCAAAAAGAGAAAACCCTTAGCTGACGATCTCTCTCTATCTCTCTCGCTCGGCGTCAACTCACCAACACACCGTGGGATACCGATTTCTCCACCGCCGACAACTTATATTTAGTTGTCTCTTCATCTACACAATCGGTACAATTATAATTGTATGTTTTCTTCTTCTTTCAAATTGTGAATAACAAGTTTGTGGAGTTGTGTTTGCGAAATTGTACCAAGTTTTTGCATTTGCATTTTGAAATTTCATCTAGATGATATTACGTATAATTTTGGGAGATTGCATCTTGAATTTACTGTTGAGACATATATTAAGTACTATTTTTTTTTTTTTGCAAAATATATGAAATTGGTGTTTGTGTTAGGGATTGTATGAATAGCCTTCATCTCTAATGATTTTTCGTCCAGCTCCCTGTGTAATTGTTGATGAAGAGCAAAAGTGGACCATATTAAAGAGCCGCGCAATGAAAGTATGATTTATTCCACAAAACGTATTAGTTTTCTAACTAAAAGCATTACCTTGAACATCTTTTTATCTGTATATTTTCTTACTTGTGTGTATGTCTCTCTATCGTAGATCAAATTCTTGTTGTAACTCCTAGTAGCGAGAAATGAGCTACTATATTAAATGAGGGTAATGACTCTGCTCATGAGAATGATGAAATCAATATTGCCACACAGAATACAAGTGATGCAGTGCTCCAAGAAGCTTAAGGTATATGCTACTCATTTTTTGTCACTTCAGTTTTGAAGTATCACTTTTCCAATAAAAAGTATTACTTTTTCAATACAAGTATCAGATTTCTAACAAAAAAGTATTATATTTAGATGTTATCACAATTATTGACTCTAGTGATGATGGTGATGAAATCAATGTTGCACATTGAATGCAAATGATGCAATGTTCCAAGAAGCTGGAGGTAATATGCTACTCATTTTTTGTCATTCCAGTTTTGAAGTATCACTTTTCCAGTAAAAAATATTACTTTTTTAATACAAAGTATCATATTTCTAACCAAAAGTATTACATTTAGATGTTGTCATAGCTATTGACTCCAGTGACGAGGGTGATGAAATCAACAATGCCTATGAGTCTGGAAGGGATACCTTGTTCAATAAAGATAAAAATGGGTTTGATGTGAGTGGCTATCTTCTCCAATTAACAAGGAAAATAATTAAGGATATGCATTAGTTGTACTGTCGTCATGCTCATACTATTGGGTTTAGTGTATGGAAATCAACTACTAGAAGATCTACAGGTGAAACAGGTGTTGCCATTGAGAAATATTATGTGTGTTCATCTGCTGGATTTAAGCAATGTACTAATACATAAAAGAAAAAGATTAATGTTACACGCACGGAATGTAAAGCTTCATTGAGAGTAAAATTAAATGGAGAGATAGAACGCAATCATCTACTCACTAGAAAGGAATGAAGCCATCTACATCGTTTTAAAATAGTTATTTCAAATAAAAAAGGCAAAGCTATTGAGGATATGATATCTTGTGGGATGAGAGCTACTCAATCTTACCGTTATATGGTGCATGATGCAGGAGGAGAACAATGCCTTGGAGATACTTTGAAAGACCATTTGAATTTTGTTAATCTATTGAAAATGAAGGTAATAGAAGGAGGCGGTGCACAAACATTAATCGATATCTTATATCAACAAGATGTCGAAGAGGAAGACTTTTTTAGAGTGAAATGGATGAAATGGGCGATTATGTAATGTGCTTTGGAGAGATTCTATGATGAAGGAAGACTACAAAATATATGGTGATATTTTGGTATTTGACACAACATATCATACAAATAAGTACAATTTGATTTGTGCGCTATTTGTTGGGGTCAATAATCATTGGAAAAATGTCATGTTTGGTTGCGCTTTCTTATCTGATGAAAAATCTGAATCGTTTGAATGGTTTTTTCAAGTTTTTGAAAATCAATGGGCGGCAAATATCCTATAACTTTGGAACCGATCGGGACCAGCAATCAACAATGCAATTAGAGCAACGGCAATGGGCGAGCCACCCAACCCGAGCCCATCGGACATTTGCAAAAATTCGGGCCGGGTCGGGCCGCCAAAATGATTAGCCCAACCCAACCTAATCCAAATATATACTTTATGTACAAAAAAATCGGGTCGGTCTGAAAAGGTAGGGCTAGCCCGGCCCATCGGGCCGGACCAAAAATAGGCCGACTTTTTTGAGCCTAAAAATATGGCCCAACTGACCCAAACCTCGGTCGATCCGCCGGCGGGACATGGCCGGGCTTGATTTTGCCACCTCTAAATGCAATAGAAAATGTATACTTTATGATAGAAAAATGATACTTTAAGAAAAAACACAGATACTTTTCCTCAGAAAACATATGCTTAATTTTGGTTTTCTTTCTTCTGTGTACGTAGGCTTTCCCTCAAACAAGACACATGTTATGTATGTGGCACATTCACGAAATGCTATATACGTTTGTTTGGATGGTTGAGAAAAAAATATTTCAAAGAAGCATTCAATAAATGTTTGAGTAGTTGCATTGATGAAACCGACTTTGAAGCTTGCTAGAAGTCTATGATATCTCGATATGAGTTGCATAATGATTCTTGGTTTCGACGTATGTATGATTTGAAGGAGAAATGGTGTATTGCACTAAGCAAGGATATTTTTTCTGCGAGAATATTATCTTCACAAAAGAGCGAGAGTACAAACATCGCAATAGAATTCAATGCAAAGAAAACAACAACTTTGATCAATTTTATGGCATTTTCCAGGGAACAATAAAATGTTGGAGGAACAATGAAAAAGAAATTGAATTACAATGCTCAAGATCAATATCGACGCGTCTGTTTACCATTAAATGGAATGTTGAAACATGTAGTTGAGGTATATACATTGATGCTTTTTAAAGACTTTGAAGGTAAGTTTATTAAAAGTATCTCCACTCAATGCATCGATGTACATGTTCAAGAAAACATCATGGTTTATAACATTTCATTGTCAAGTTAGAGGATCATTCTTTATCATATCATGTGGTGTATGATTGTTTAAATTAATATCCTCATAAATTGTTCTTGTAAGAAATTTGAGGAGTGTGGATTCTCGTGTTGTTATAGCTTAAGAGTATTTTATTTACATTCTATCTCCAAGATGCCATAGTGTTACATTCAAAAGATGGACAAAATTTGTCAAAACAGAGTTGTGGGAAAAATTCAACAAGATGGTTGAAAGTTCTCATAAACCTAATGATTGTGTTTCTTGGCGGTATGAAATGGCATGAAAGTAATACAATCTTATTATAAAATGCCACGACAAATGAGGAGGCAAGAAGAATTATTGAAGATGGCTACAATAGAGATTCAATAGCTATTGATGTCTTTGATGGATACACCGAATTCTCCCAAGCCAAATGATGTTTATAATTCTTCTAACACTATATCTTTGGATCCTACACGTTCAATTACGGGGGAGAGGCATTTTCAAAAAAAAAAAAAAAAAACAAGAAGAAGAAGTATTGATGTGACAAACTCAAATCTCTCGAAAGAGTTTGATTCAAAGACTCCTAATCCTCGACTATTTTAGTAATAATATTTGTATAAAAACATGATACTATTGTTGCATTCATTGTTTTAGTATTAAATTCTTCAGCCTCAATATTTGAATCTCTTTTTATTTAATACATTGGTAATGAGAAAACGATACTTTTAATTAAAAAATTGATACTTTTTCATAAGAAAGTGATACTTTAATCAGGTAATATTTCTGCAATTTTATGTTCTTAATTTTTTTTATCTTTTAAAACAAAAAGAGATACTTTTAACCAAAAACTTATACGTTTTTATAGAAAATGACACTTTAATAAGATGATGCAATTTTGTATTATTTCATAATTATTTATAATAGGAAGTGATAATTTTTGAAACAAGAAGTGACACTTTTAACCCAAAACCGATGCTTTTAAGTAAAGTGATACTTTAATAAGGTGATGCTTCCGAATTTATGTTCTTTCATAATCATTTATAATAGGAAGTGATAATTTTTGAACAAAATGTGATACTTTTAATTAAAAAATTGATACTTTTCCAACATAAAGGGATACTTTAATTATGAATACTTCTACAATTTTATGTTCTTACTTTTATAATACTATATAACATAGCGTGATACTTATTGATCAAAAAGTGATAGTTTTAACCCAAAATCGATAATTTTTTGAATAGAAAGTGATACTTTAATAAGGTGATGCTTCCGCAAATTTATGTTCTTACATAATCATTTATAATAGAAAGTGATACATTTTGAACAAAAAGTAATACTTTTAATTAAAAAATCGGTACTTTTCCAATAGAAAGTGTTACTTTAATTAGGAATACTTATGCAATTTTTTGTTCTTACTTTCATAAAACTAGATAACATAATGTAATACTTTTTGAACAAAAAGTGATAGTTTAACCTAAAAATCGATACTTTTTAATCAAGGTGAAACTCTAATAAGGTGATGCTTCGCAATTTTATTTTCTTTCATAATCATTTATAATAGGAAGTGATACTTTTTGAATTAAAGGTGATACCTTTAATTATATAATCGATACTTTTCCAAAGTAAAGTGATATTTCAATTAGGAATATTCCAACAGAAAGTGATACTCTATACAACATAACGTGATACTTTTTGAACAAAAAATGACACTTTTAACCCAAAAACTAATACTTTTTGGAAACAAAATGATACTTTAATAAGGCGGTACTTCTTCAATTTTATGTTCTTTCATAATCATTTATAACAAAAAAAAGATAATTTAATTAGGTAATACTTCTGCAATTTTATGTTCTAACTTTCATAATACTTTATAACAGAAAGTGATATTGTTCAATTAATGGTTCTCTTTATATCCACTTATCCAGTAACATAATAGATAGACCTATACAACATAAAATTTCACCCCATCATACTACAAAACATACTACTTGGAATACTAGTTAATACTTGCAATATAACATACACCAAACTATACTATTTGCAATACTAGTCAGTACAGAAAAATGGTATGTTTCTCCAATTTGTCTGTCATCCTCTAAAGAACCCTATACATCCATCATTTGGCTTGTTCATTTATAAATTGAAGTATATCATTCTCGATCTGCACTTTCATTAAATTGAAAAGACTAAGAACAATTCTTGTACAATAAGAAGCCCATGCATCGTTCACCAACCTTCAATGAAACCAAAATAAAATTAAGGTAAGTAAACCTTAATTCTTATATAAATATATATATATATATATATATATATTTGGAAGATATATTATGGAATACTCCATTTTCATTCCACTCCATTTTGTAAGAATATACTTAGAAAACGTTAAAAGAAAAAAAATAGGATTAATTTCTTTTCTAAATATATATTTTTTTCTATTTTTTGAATGACGCCCATGTATTACAAGCGATTTGTCAAAAGACAAAGTCTGTTGTAGTTTATAAAGAAGTTTTTCAAAATTTGAAGTGAAAGATTTGTATGATACTATTTTCAGAATAGTATGGTGATGATATGTGTCATTTTTATTTTTTTCTAATTAGTATCATTGTTACGAACAAATTTGCAACACCAAAATTTTATCTCTTGACAAATCCCGTATAACACACGGGTGTTATTCTAGTAGTTTAAGTCTAATTGACTAATTCAAAGAAGTTACAAATTATGTCAAAAGATTTATGGTTTATTTTAAACATGTACAAATACCCCATGCGATAATTTTTATAGACCGTGTAATTTACCTTTAATTTGGTGCTTAGATGGAACTACTCCTATGAAAACTTAATTCTAAAAACTACTTTGGATGTGAGTTAATCTGTCCACACAGCACAAACAAATGGTTAAGGAGACCTAAATTTTTCCCAGTGAAGCAAGTTAGGATTTATTAGATGCTACACCTAAAGCATTACACTTGGTGTATCATCTACCATTCATATGTCATGCTTAATTTGTGGATGAATTACTAGTGTCATACTTCCTAAAAATATGATACATGGATGATAAATAATAGAGATACCAATAATGGTCGACACGCGCGGCCCCGCTCTAAGCTCTAAAAGGCCCTAACTCTTAAGGGCTATGGCTAAAAAAGCCCTAAAGTCATTAGTGTTTGAAAAGTCTAGGCCCAACCCTAACCCTACAGGGCCTGGACTGACCCTATACTTTTTTTTTCTTTTTTTTATTATTTTTTATAAAGTCATTATAAATTTAATATTTCTAATCAAATCATACTAACATGACATAAACAATAAATGAGGTTTCTCCAAAATAAGTTTATGAATCAATAAATTAACATCAACAATCTAATGTTCCAACAATAGAATCATGAATCATAATATCATGTTACTTCATCTTCATCAATTATAATTTGTCAAGTTTAAATGGTAATTGTTAATGAGACCAAAAATTAGATATGATAGTATTATAGGTAAAATCAAATATATATCTATAAAATACAAAAGCTTTACTTGAGAAAAAAACCATAATGGGGGCCACCCTAGCTTTAGTCCGCTCTAGGGCCAATTAAAGCCGAACTAAAAAGCTCTCATGTAATAAGGGCCTATAAAATATTGACCTAACTCTTAAATTTTTAGGGCGGGCCAGGATCGACCCGTAAGGTTGGGCCCTCTTTAACATCTCTAGTAAATACTACACAAGTATAGTGCTAGGGTTGATCATAATTTTTCAAAAACCGCACGAACCGCCCAAACCGCATCACATCCCACCAGTCATAGTGATTTTTTTGATTATAACCGGATTTAGAATATTTAATGAAATCGTGACCGCTTTATCGGTTCGATTATGATTTTGGAACAAAACGGCGCCACCCTTATACAATTTTAGTGTTAAAATATAAGGTTTAATAATCGCAGACAATCAATATATTAAAAACTAACTTGGTGAATAATAAATTTGGATTTGTATTTTAGATTCTAAATAAAATGTATTTTAATCTTTTTCTCTAATGCTATAAATATACATTATGTTTTGCATTCATAGTAACATAACATTAAAATATATTATGTTTTGAATGTAGTTGATCAAAAGATAATGCAAGGTGCATTGCATTTGCAAATTCATCTTGTTTATTATTTCATATCTTCAATGTTTCACATTTTTTGAATATTTTTCTTAATATTCTAAAGAGATATCATATTTTATCAAACTTATAATATTTTTGTTTATTAAAACCGCCAAACCACACCGCAACCACCCACCACCACCTAAAACCGTACCTTTGATTTTACTTAATAAAACTGCGACTTGATTTTTTTTTTTAATAGGAAAATCGGATAAGGCAAATCGGTTTATTATTTAAAAAAGCCGTAAATTGCACCGTGATCACCCCTATATAGTGCTCTAAGTGTAGCATCTACAAAACCGCAAGTCAGTGTACAAGAAAGCATAATTATTAGCTAAAAATAGAAAAATAAAATACGTAATTAAATAAAGTACGTATTTTGTAAATACATGTTCACATAATAGTTTGAACATCACCAAAGTGCTATCTCAAGCTTTATGGCCAAAATATTAAAAGTGGACCAGACCATTATAAATTTCTCATATTATTATATACATAAATAACTATTTTAAAAATGCCCAATCTAACATATTCTCATTGCAACTCCAATTTTCACACGAAAATCAATAGTTCTCAAAATTTAAATTTTCAAACGCTAGAATCTAGAATGGGACTATGGAAATATAACCAATGCCACAATATCAAAATTTTGCTTTTTCGAAAGTTTCTCCAAATTTTTCAAGATACACTTAAAATTAAAATTTATAAAATAAAAGAAAAAATGTATATCTTATTTATTATATATATTTTAGGAATATGAACAAATTGTGAGACAACAAAAGAAAGAAGGCACCCATGAAACCATGGTATTTACTTCTATATACACATACTTTATCCACTTTGCCTTTTTAATTATTGGGTGTTAATTACCTGGAGTAGTTCATCATATCTTCTTCCCATCAATATATTTTTTTTAACTTTTGAGTTGGATTTTGGTTCAAAATATATAAATTGTGGTGTAAGTTTGTTTATGTGGTACGGACCTCACAAGAAAATTTCGGATCATTAGTTGTTGAAATGGTTTGTGCTTTAGTATTATGCTAAATGAACGGTTTGCTCACTAAAATGGTGCAAATCTGGAGATATTTTTAGGCAGAGGAAGAAAGTTCATTATTTGTGGAAAATATCGACATTTATAGAAGCAAATTTTATTGTACTTTAATGATATTGAGAAATATTCCAATCTGTCTAGATGAGGTTCTAGTTTTTTGGTTTGTCGTCTTTTTTTTATTATTTATTATTCTTATTTTTTGTTTGTGCGATATAGGCTCCCTATTGACGTCATTTTCGTTTAAGATAAGGGAACTTTCACTACAAGGACACTAGGATAGTACAACATTTATTGAAGTTTCAACATCAAATGCCAAACTTTGCATATGAAGCACCTTGATAGCATCCTTACTTCTTGGTGTAGTAAATTATATATATATATATATATATAAGTTCCTTTTCTGCAAATAAAAAACTGAAAAAAGTCTATATACACAATTAGTTATGTGAAAAAGGACAATTAATTTAATCAAATGTTATAGAAGCTTTATGGTTAGTATCTTACTAATTGGCAGTTTATTTCTAGACCACCATTTTTATCTATTAGAGGTTTCATTATCTTTGCGCTGAATCGTATTGATGATACATGGCGCATCATTCATGAAGTCCAATGACCTACATGAAGAACCAATCATAACCGTTGCATAATTATGTCATGTGAAGTCTTTATTGTTGATTTGTCCAAACTACGTTTTCCTTATCTTTTCATCATTTTCTCAATCGATCTATAATTTCTCAAAATGGTCTCAAACTACAGCTCCTTTTTTTGACCTTCTTACTCTTTGCCATTGATGTCTTTTATTTTTTTATTTTTTAGAATTTAGTATTACAAAGGCAAAATAGGTGTTGGAAATCATTTTTGACAGATAAATGTTAACTAATTAATATAATTTTTATGTCCTTGCTTAATATAAAGTTTTACTTACTATTTAAATCCACTAGAAATGAAGCTAAGATATTTCAGCTTGAATAAATCCACTACACGCTTAGCTGTAAGTGTGTGTGCAAGTAGTGATTTACTTCATGTTGGTTTTCCTTTGGGAAAATTGCGATTTAGTGTTGAAAAAGAAATATCATTGTCCATAGGAGTGAATAAACAACATGAACTCAAGTTCAGGGCAAGAAGAGTATCACTTTATTGCCGACAAGTACTTTGCAATTTGTGGAAATATGTCACTTGTGAGTTGTACTCAGATGTGATTAATTAGGGGAAGATAGCCTAATTTATAAAATAAGTGAGTTAGTTCTCCTATCACCAATTGATTTTAATATGGAACCTCACTTGGTGGGCTGGAGATCTCTCTCAGATGGACACACCTCATGGTGTGGGTCATACCAAGTCCCCCGAATTTAACATGGTACTGCAGAGCGAGCATGTCACGTGCTTGACCCGAGTGAGCCGCCATTGATATGATGGAGCATTGAAACTGTGATGGTGATTAATGAATTAAACAAGGATTGTGATGATGATTAATAAATTGACGAAGGATTCACAAGTCGAGAGACGTGTTGAAATATGTCACTTGTGAGTTATCCTAAATTGATTAATTAGAGGAAGAGAGCCTAACTTATTAATCAAGTGAGCTACTCCCCCTATTCGCCAATTGTTTTTAGGATGAAACTCACTTGGTGTGGTTGGCCTCTCCTTCTATTTAGTACACTTCATGGTGTGGGTCTTACCAAGTCCCCCGAATTTAACACAATTAACTTGGATCGCTTCATTGATTATTTTCTCGCCAAGAAGTTTCTATCACACCTCATGACCACGAATGTAATTCACCTAGTCTTTAGAATACATCCGGAAAATTGTTCACTAAGTGCATTTTATCAATTAAAAATGTGTTACTTATTGAGTTCTTCCTCTTTGAATCGCCCATGATAAATTTAAAGCACTTGAATTGATTAACGTGGCAATAGTAGACATTTCAAATGCGAAAGCTCAATGCGTAAAAGAGAACCTTTCTTTGAAAACATGGTAATTTATTTGATGGCTAAGTGAGCTTGAACTCTCTTTTGGACATATAAGTCTACCGTGGTTGACAAGAAGTTTCCCCTTTAGAATTAGTATGGCTAAAGAAGCAGTTTGCATTTTCTTCTTGGAATTTGGAGTCATTTTTAACAATCTTTTTGGCATTTGTTTTTCACAGGAAGTGATTAGTGTCATTTACTTGTCTTGGTTATCATACTTGCATATTTCCATACCTTTTATGCAAAATGGAAATGGATTGGTTCTTTCGATCAAAATATACTTTACATAAAAGCTGGTTTTCAGTAGAGCTGGTTATTTACATTTCCCATTCTCTATCGTTCTTCTTTGGGGTCGTTATAGCTATCTACTATGTAGGGATCTTTCTTTTATAATACCAGTACTAGTTGCAAAATTATGTTTCTTACTTATATAAGTTTTATTACTCTCTGTATCCTATATTATGACTCCTATTTATCTGAAATTTGAAGATTACGTGGGAGTTGAATTTTTTTTTTTTTGTATCTTTATAATATTTTGCCAAAAAGTGGTAAATGATAGTTAGTATTGTCATCTTCTTCATTTACATGCGGGGTATAATTGAGGAAATAAAGCAAATTTTAGGATGCTCTAAAAAGAAAACAGAGTCATAAATTTAAGAGTTTAATATGTTATAAGGGGCTAGGATCTATATTGTCACCAATTTTCACTATGACATCCATGTTTTCCTTTTCCATTAAATTTCCTTTCTTTTGATGACTTTGTTTTGAATTTTGATGAACTCTGATCTCATTTGTGTTTTGTTTTAAGTTTAGACTATTAACATTAACTTAATACTTCATCTTGTAAACAAGCAACATTTTTGTTTGATATGAGGATGCATGCATGTATATACACATACATATCACTGCTAAGAGAGAGATATATAATATAAATCTATAATTTTTAATTTCCTTTTTTCTTTTTTAATTTTTTCCTTATCCTTTTGGATGTATATGAATATTTTGTATTGAATAAAAAGCAAATAAATATTTTATCAAATTGTAATTAAATTGTCAATTGTAAAAATTGTTGTGTTTATAATTGAGAAGTGCATCAATTATCACTCAATCCACATATTTAAATTCCTTCTTTTTTTTTTAATTTTTATGGAGCCTTTTTGAAATTTTGGTCTGGTTTGACAACTTTCAACAACTCATTATATCAAAGGTCATAAGAATTGTGTCAAAGAGTTCTAGACACATTAGCAAAATGTGAGTCTCTCTCACTAGGTCTCAAATTTTAGTCTTGAATGCATGAGTTATAAAGCTCTTCTCTTCTCCTAATTATATGTCTCGTTTTTGTTGGGACTTTTCTTATCTAATTATTGCTACTTTAATACTCTAATCTACTAAATTTTGTACTTTTTAATTATTATATAAAAAATATAGATTTATTACATTATTCCACATTTCCACCCCCCCCCTTTTAACCCCCTCCCCCGCTCATAAAATAGCTAAAAGAGAAGAAGAAAAATAATAAATAGTAAATGTTGAAATCGATTATTATACTACAAGGAAGTGAAGTGCAGCCCAAACCTAAGAAAAGAATTATAGAATAATTAATAAACGTAAGTTATAAATAAAACTTAAACGTTATTGTGTTGTTATGGAAATAACACGTTTAATGACGTTGGTACCATAATCACGCCATATATAATGCTCCTACTCTAGTCCAAACATGGAGATGAGCTGGCAGGGCCGATCCTATCAATTTTTTGGCCTGAGTCGAATTTTAAAATTGGACCCCCCTTTTTTTTAACAAACTAAAATACTACATAATACAATAAAAGAAAGAATAATGTACAAGATATAGAGCAGTTCGAATATAGTTAAACTAATATGACATCTATGTTAAAAAATCCAAGTAGTTATTTAAATATAACTCGCCTTACAGTTTTGGCAGCAAAAGTATTAATAAAATCGATATAATCAAGTTGTTCAATAATTCCTTTCTCAATCGATAACATAGCTAACCCATTCAATCTTTCTTGTGACATGGTTGACCGGAGATAAGTTTTGATGAGCTTCAACTTCGAGAAACTTTTTTCTGCACTTGCTACCGTAACTGGTATCGTCAACCGGATTTTATAAGCAATGTAAGTATTTGGAAAACACCCATCCATTTCTTCAAATAATCAACCACATCTATTGCGGATTTTGTTTCTCTCGGTAAAGAATACTTCATAAATGATAACTCAAAACAAATCACTCCCATCAATGTCGAACAACCATTATGGTCGAGAATTTTCGAGATTCTTGCAAGACTTCAACAAGCTTTCATTATCTGCACGTTGCAACCTCTCCAAATTAAACAAAAAACCAAAAGTTTCTTCATATTTTTTAAACTGTTCAAATTGGGTTCCTATAGATGAGCGAGCTTGATCAATTATATAGAGAAAGTAGTTAATTCAAAAAGATTCCTCGATTGATTGTGTTATTTCTTCACTGATACTTTCATCAAATTGCTTCTTTCTTGAACAATACGTTTTTCTCGAAATACACACTTGCCATTTGTTTAGCCTCGTTCATGGCCTGGTCAAAGACATTTTCTCTATACTCTTCAAGAAATGAAATAAGTCCTTGCAAAAGAGTGATAGCAACATCAATTTCCATATTTTCAGATTGAAGAAATTTATTCACAGTGTTGATTGCATGTAGTAACTTGTACCAAATAACCACACCAAGCAAGAACTCAAAATTCTCAAATTCATGTAACGCCAAGTATTGACTTCACTCTTTGTCTTTGGATCTTCTTGATCATTTGTCAAGTCAAGTAAAGTTTCTCTTATTTGAGCAATTGTTCTTTTATAGCTTTGACACTTTCAACATGACTTTTCCAACGTGTTCGAGACAATGGCTTAATAGTCAAACCCTTCACACGATCTTTAAAAATCTTCCATCTCTTGGTAGAAGAAGAGAACAAAGTGTAGATGCGTTGGACCACTCCAAAAAATGACATAGTATTTGTGAAGCCCCGATTTTTCCGAACATATAATTGATTCTTATTGTTGTCTAAGTATTTGATCGACTATTTTACCGCGTCACTTTGACGGGTAATTATCATTAATATATATATTTTGTATTTTATTTTATCTTATTTATTACTTGTGATTATGATTACTATTAATTCAATTTTGCATTTATGATCACTTGATTGATCATTATTACTATTTTCGTATTTATTAGTCACCTTAGAATTTTAAGAGACTATTTATTTTAGAGACTTTTACCTTATAGAATTAAGATTTTGACTTAGATTAAGTGATCATGAGACTTATAAGTGATCAAGGAAATCACTAATTATTTTGGAGATTGATATTATTCATCTATTATCTCAAATTTGGGACAAAAAAAATATATGGAATTACCACAATACCCCTATAGTGGACGGCATTGGTGATGAATTTTGGTGTAGAAATATCATCCAACTCTTGTACACTTACACCTTATATTAGTCATCTTGTGTATAATTATACCATTAATTCAAACATTATACACATCATCTCATACATCAATTCTTTATTACTATTTTTCCCAACATGTTGGAGTCTTCCCAACATTCCTTCTCTTCCCATACCTTGCCCATACCTTTGACCACCCTTTTGTCTCCATGCAAGAGATAATTTGCAAGACACAAAATTAATCAAAAAAATTCCTCCCCTCTCTACCATGGTGGACGACCAAAATGGCATTTTTACACAAAAAATTCATTTTTCATCCAACACATTTTAATTCTCAAGCAAATTCTCCTCCTTCTCTGTAACCTCTGTCTAAAATTCATTCATATCTTCAAATCTCCAAACACAAAATCATTCACATCTTCAAACCTTCAAACACCAACTCTTCACATCTTCAAATCTTCAACATAAGTTCTTCATATCTTCAAGTACCACTTCTTCACATCTTCAAATATTCAAATACAAGTCCTTCACATCTTCAAACCCATCTTCATATCTTCAAGAACATCTTCTTCCTAACATCAAACATACTTTCTTTCTTCAAACATCTAAACCAAAACAAACAATCTTACCACTTAAACACCAAAAATTCGAACACCCCTATCTTAAGGTAAGAAATTTCACTCATCAATTCAACTTAAATTCTTACTACTCATCACCTTCTCCTCTTAACTTAAGGTTATATTTTGGATTTTGAGGTACTTAGAAGACCACTTGGAGACATGCATGCATGGTGGTGAAACTTGAAGACTTGAAGAATAACTAGTAGAGAAATTTGACTACAAGGTAAGAATTGGACACTAGAACCCTTCTTTCTTTCTTCTTCTTATTTTTTCAAATTTTAACACCCCTTTTTCATTTTTGAGAAATAGGGGCTGACCTTAGGTGATTTTGGAGTTGAACCAAAATTTCCAAATTTGAAGCTTCAACTAGTTTCAAATCACTTACTACACAAGGTAAAAGTGTAGTCTTTCCAATTTTCTTATCTCATTCTTTTTCTCCTTAATTTTTTCTCTCATTTTTCTAACTCCAAATTTTAATATTTCTTGACTTAGGGGCTGACCTAAGTGACCTCATCCAAAGTTGTGAAATTTATCCTTTTATTTCACAATTTTCCAATTTAAGGTGGGTGGAAAAATACTTTCCAACTTCTAGGTGTTTTTATTAAAATGCATGTAGATATTTGATGAGCCCTTGAGATATATAATCTATGTATTGCATGTCAATTTTATGTATCAAATCATGAAAATTCTCAAGAGTTGCTCAAAATTGCTATTTATTGTATTTTAGGTGCATGCATGTACAATTTAATGTTCTATTTGATGAATTCTTGTATGTATTGGACATGCATGTGTATGATATTTGAAATCCATATTTTGGATGACTTATAACCTGGACAAGTCAAGCATAATTGATTAAATTTTAATTTTGGACTTAAAAATGTAAAAATGGAAAGTTGGTGGACTAAATTGCAAGAAAATGAAAGTTAAAGGACCCCTCTGCAAATTTCGATTTTTGGGACTGTACTCAGGTTCAAAAATGACTTTTGACATTTTAATAAAGTTTTAAGAGTTTTAAGATAAATAAAATCAACCTTTAAAAGCCCAAGGACTAAATTGAATTTTTTGAAAGTTTAAGGGCTACTTTGCAAATTTTGAAACTGTACCAGACCTTAATTTTAAAATTTGAAATTTTCACTCTTAAGGTACTGGAAATTACATATTTTAAATGTATTCCAAAAATCCAAGTGTTTAGGGTTTGGAAAGTAATTTTTCTAAAATTGAGGGACTAAAGTGTAAAAGACTAAACTTGAGGACCCAAATGAAATTTCCAGGACTTATGCAGCCCATGCACCTGTAAATACTAACTTAACTTAACTTAATTATATTTTGGACCCAAGGTTCAAATTTCATAACAATTGGACCCCTAAAAGCCTTAAAGACAATTATTTCAAAATGGGACAAAAATGAGATTTTCAAAAGTTAAAGGACCTACACTTATTTATTTTAAAACTGCTTTTGTCCCAATATCCTACTAAACTTAGTGACATTTTCCAACTAGAATCACATTAAAAGCCCTTCCGGTTTGTGAGTTCCGATTATTTTAAACTTAAGGTCCGAATTGGCAATTTTTACAAATTTGGGGCCAATGTGAGAATTTTATAAAAACTCGACCTCAAAACTTTAAACACCTGAATCTCTGAATAATTTGGAGAATTTAGGAACTGACCTCATAATTTTTCAAGGTCGGGATATTTATTTATTCAATTTTTAACCCCAAAGGTTTTGTTTTTACAAAACGGGGCTAAATTGTAATTTTTCTTTTATAAAGGACCTAACTCAAATTATTTTCCCTTTTACTAAAATAGCCCTGGACCCTCTGACTTGGAGATTTAATTAAAGTATCTTATTTTCTCAAAAAACCCTTGACTTATCGGACCGATTCGATCGATTAATACCGATCGTGGCGACTTCCTGCCTCTTGCGGTTTTGGATCTATAACGGGACTTATGTTCCACCTAATCTTTCAAGATATCGAAGATTGCTCATCCTTCGATAATCATCTTCATCCAAATAACTCCACCAACGCCATATTTGCTACTCGTGAATTTTCAAAAATTTTCCGAATCGCTTCCCAATCAATAATACTCATTGCTGGATTTCAGACTTGTATTTACTTTCCGCTGAGTCAACTTGGTGTGTCGAGCTCACAATCGAGAATGGATACGCCGGGGGATGGAACCGGGCAGCTCACCGCTATTCCACTCTTCCGCCCCATCGCCCTAATCCCACAACCGAGGGGCGGAGTTTGTCCAAGGGAAGCGGGTCATAGACTTGAGGTATAATCATGATTATGACAGATCCGAGCCTTGCAAGCTCCACGTGGATTTTGTCTTTGCCTATGGAGCGATAAGGTGACCGGTCTTGGACCATCTTGCTCGGGAGTTACAAGGAAGAACGAAGGAATCACCTGCCTGGTCCACACGATTCGGAGTTATCGGACCCATTTGGTTGGCGCTACAAATCCGCACGCAACCGCTACTTGTTTTGCATTGGTTCCGCTTACTTGTTTTGCATTGGTTGGCGCTACAAACCGTGACGCAACCATTATCTGTCTTGCATGGGATTGACGTTACATTCCGCACGCATTCTACCTGTCTTGCTCGAATCACATAGTGCATGTGTGACCACGAATTTTTCTCAAACCGTATAAGTATATTACTTAAATATTTTATCACGACGCTTGTGGGTGTGTGTGAATTCATGCTTCATATATCACGCGTTTTCATATAAGCTGTTTTCTCGCTTAAACTATATATTGCGCCACACTTGCACACAATCACCCCATCCACCGAGATTTGTCTCATCCCCACCTATTTTCTAACCTTTAGATGAGGACTTCGTTGAAGATCTTTGAACCGACCACGGATTGAGCCCTTGTACTCCGCTTGTTGGACTTACTACTTCTTGTTGTTGTTGTTGGACTCTTTTCTTGTGTTTGTTGTTGGACTCTTGTATTTCTTTTCATCCCGAGGTTTTGTAATCGAAGGGCGTAGGACCCTTTCTTTGACTTTTAAGTCGTTATCTTTAGATCATACCGGGTATGTATTTGGATTATGGATATTGTGGACTCGTAAGTTGTAATTTGTACTTGTTCTTTATTTCCGCTATTGACTTTGTTTCATTGGGTTCTCGATGATATTCGCTGCAGATCTGTTTGGTTATTTTTATTTAAGTTGTGGATCATCGTCGCGTCCCGTTTGGGGCGTGACAATAGCTCTAGGACAAGAATTCGCCATATCACATAATGTCAAATTAAGACTATGACAACCACAAGGTGTATAAAAAGCTCTCGGATTTACTTCAAGTAGTCTTCTTTGTACACCTTTATGTCTTCCTTTCATATTAGATCCATTATCATACCCTTGATCTCTTATATCATCAATATCCACTCAAGATTGATCAAAGCACTTTTAAGATGTGTAAAAAGTCCAAGTCCCGAAGTGTCATCCACCTCCAAAAATTGTATCCAATATTTCTCTACTTTTGCAGAATTACCTGAATCATCCATACATCGTAAGATAAGTGACATTTGCTCCCTGTGACTAGTATCTGGAGTACAATCAAGGATGACAGAAAAATATTTGGCATATTTAACTTTTTCAAGTATTTTTTTCCTTACTTCATGTGCCAACATCTGGATCAATTCATTTTGAATTTTACTACCAAGATATGTAACATGAGTCTCATGATCATGAATCCGTCGAATGTGCTCTTTCATTACTGGATCAAACTCAAAGAATCATTTCAATCATTTTCGAGAAATATACCATTATTTTCTCGCATAAAGCTTCTCACAACTTCCTCGAAATGCCAGGTTATTTTTGCCAAAATTAGTACAATGCGATTATCCTTTGTAACACTTGTTTCCAATGTTCTCTGTCTTTGTTGAGTTGCACTTGTACATTCGCATCAATTGTCTTATTGCTTGTTAATCTTCTTTCTAATTCAAGCCAACTAGTCATACACTCCATATGCTCCATACTTGCTTCATGAGTCATTAAACAACGACTCAAATTATGCCAATCATTGTATCCTTCATTAACTAATTGATGACTCCAACTTTCTTCTTGAACAACTTGCAAAGAAAAATAAAATGTTTTGTTCAAAAGTTTAGTATAACAACCATCTTCTATCAATTTCATCCCCATTTGATAGAATTCTTTTATAATGTAATGTATCAAAATGTCTTTTGGCACTATCTTTAGGAAACGAGTGCGAGCATCTCTCTTTGGACCTCTTTCCACTAAAAAGTCTCTAACTATTTTTTTATCAATTTCACCCCGCTTTCCGGATCATCAAAGCAAGGATCTTGATTTGGACTTTCATGTGTAACATATTCATCGTCTTTTGCATTCTCATTGAAGTCAACCTCATTGGTAAGTTGAAGAACTTCCACATTGTCATTCAATTCATTCGTATTGACATGTTCAAGCGTTTCTTCGTTATTATTCTTGAGTGGTTCAAGTACCTCTTCCAAGTTATCATCTTGTTCGTTGAACTTTCTACGGTTGCTCTTTTCTTAGATGTAAAATACTTGTTAATATCTCCGGCTTGACTTTGGACTAATTCTTCTATCCTTGATTTATTTTTTCTTTTTTAACATCCAGACTTATACTTGGGAAGCATGGTGATACTAAAAAAATGGATAAATTAAAATTAGAAAATCAATCAAACAATTATAGTTTATCATTTCCCAACAAGAAATAAAAAAGGCATACATGGATTATTATGAAATATTAGGGTTAGGGTTTCGAAACAAACAATGAAAAACTAAATAAATTAAAATTAGAAAACCAGTCAAATAATTCATAGTTTATTATTTCCCAACAAGAAATAAAAAAAGGCATACATGGATTATTATGAAATATTAGGGTTAGGGTTTCGAAACAAACAATGAAAAACTAAATAAATTAAAATCAGAAAACCAGTCAAATAATTCATAGTTTATTATTTCCCAACAAGAAATAAAAAAAAGGCATACATGGATTATTATGAAAAATTACCTATTTTTGATGATCTTGTGGTAGTTAGGGTTTTGAAATTGGATGAAAACTTCAAATTGTTGAGCACTAGCGGTGATCACGGTGCGGTTTGGGCGGTATTTTCAATATTTTCAAACCGAATTGCTAAGTGCGGTTCGCCACAAGTTTGATTTCAAGTCGCGTTTTTTAGAATAAAACAAACATACGGTTTTCAACGGTTTTGGCGGTTACGGTCGGTTTTGCGGTTTTAACGCACAATAAGTGAATATTATATAGAACAATCAAAATGAGCAAAAACAACTTATCAATTCGATAATTGAAAAGTTAAGAATATGTTGTAATTGCCTAAATGAATATTATAACAACTTCAATAACATATAATAGTTGAATCTAATAGAAATATGGAGTTTTTGCAATCACTAAAAAAAAGTATTTCTTATATTTTTGGCCTTACAAACCATTTTTTAGTATTTTCAAGTATCAACTTTTGCTTATGGTTCTGCTTCATTTAGTCATAATCTAAAAGCTTAATCTAAAAGTATGGAGAGGGGTGCTTTAAATTTCCGTTTATGCTCCTAGCTAGTTTAATTTTTACAAATAAATAAGCACCTCTACAAAGTTTTCATCGAACAATAAATTGACTAATATGCTCTCCCATAACTTGAATATTTCAATCTCCAATCTACATCCATAACAAGAAATGAAGGCTTTGATGTTTAAACTATTGAGTAAATTGACTAATATACCTATAATACACAAGTGAAAATAATTAAATATGACAATACATAATTATACACAAATATACTATAGATTTAGAGAAATGTAATGACATATATAAAAAATATAATATATATATGTAGTATTCTACTTGCGGTGCGGTCGGTGCGGTTTGAGACTTCAAATTGTAATTGCACCATCTTATGCGGTGTGGTTTAGACTAAAAATATTAATCGCGGTTTTTCCAATAATTAAGCAATTGCGGTGTGGTGCGGTTTGGTTCGGTCGGTTTTTGCGGTTTTCGGTTTTTGTTGATCGGCCCTATTGAGCACTCCTTCACTATTTGCTTTAGATCTTCTTCCTTTTTAACCTTTTTTTCTTCTTTCTTCTTTTTTCCCCTCTTTTTTTTTCTTTTTTCTCCTCCGTCCTCTTCTTTTTTCCCTATTTTTCCTTTATTCAGTTTTTCTCGAAAAAAAACTCACGAAAGCTTTATCCATCAAGCACGATATGTTTGCACAAATATAACTAAGCCTCACCTTTCCTATTATTCTAGGATTCATTGTTTTCAAATCTTTTTTGCCTTTTAAATTTTTAAATTGGTAAAATTTTAACTTTGGTCCTTAAGGGAAATAAATTTGAGAATTTGTTAGAACCTACAAGAATTAAGGCTACAAGCCCAAGAGAAATGGGCCCTCCATTCTTGGTGAATAGATTTTAAATTTTTATTTGAATTAAGGGAAAAAAACAAATCCACTGCTATGCAGTTTCGAACAATGGACCTCGGGAGAGGCGGATAGCGTGAAATGGTAATAACCGGCCGGGACAATCACCTTAGTTGTAGAAAGTCTTACTTTTTTTATATATGTACTATATATAAAAGGTATACACAAATTCTGGGCCCCTAAATTTTGTAATTTTTCGGCCCGAGTCGACCGACTCGCTCGACTAACGTCAGGAGCGGCTTTGTGAGCTGGGATATAGGGTTATTAGCCTCCCTTGCCGAATGGGCTTTGCCTTATACTTCCATCTACATACCAGACCAAGAGGCAATATTTCTCCTTTATGTTTATCTTTCTATCTCGTATCTATTAATATAGCTTTATTTGGATGTTCTTGTAGAAATAATTGATTGTTTATGCTAGTTGATCGACTGTCATTTCTCCTTATCGGTTGTATTTTTCTTATGGGATGAATTTATTTCCTTGAATATTTGGTGATTTTTGTTGACTTTACTTTAAAAAGATGTTATTTCTTTAATTTTTCAGGATGGATTTAATTTAGGGTTAATTAAAAAAGCCCCTAAGGTTTGGGGTAATTACAAAAAAACCTAGAGGTTTCTTAAAATTACCTAGGGTATAACTGTAATAGTTTGATTGGTTTAAAGAGAGCTTTTGACATGTTTTTTGCATTTGAAGGGAGAAAATATAAGACGGATCAAACCTAAATGTTTTTTTTTTATAATTTTCGATAATTTCTGGTTTATTTGTCATTAACTCGAACCTCAGGGATTTATCTAAAAGTTATAGTAAAATTATGTTACTGATAATTATGTTAATGTTGCGTCTTGTACTAATAACGCGTCTACATATTTTGATAATTATTTGGAAAAATGGTTGTTACATCTCCGGGAACTTGATACACATTAGTTAACTAAAATTTCATATATATTGTTCCTCTAATAATTTGTTTGCTTGATCCTACATGATCCATGGTGATTCAGCTTGAGCTAAAGGCTCGAAAGTTTTTGGGCTCGGTTTGTTTCATTTGCAACACTAGTAAAAGGGCCTGTTTTTTTAGGGATGAAATACTATTTTGATTGAACTTAACCATTCATGTGATTGTGGAACAATTTGATTCCCTCCATCTTTCTTTTACCTTGTGTATTCTTATGCGCAGGGCCATTTCTATTGTTAAAGCATACAATGAACTCAATATAATAAATATTATTCATGAACTGAAACTCAAGTTTACATCTGCAGTTGAGTGGGGTATTTATAGATGAAAGGGAATGGGAGGTTATCTACTAACATAAACGTAATGTGGACTAACGTAAACCATAACAGAGTTAGTTGCTAGAGCCTCGGTGCTTTACCCCCAAGAGTCGGCCGGATGATGAGCGGATGGCAAGAGAGCACAAAGCGACGGGAAGCGGGGCGGATAAGGGCTTGGTGAGGAGGTCAGCCACTTGATGTTCAGAGGGGATGAAACGAACATCAAGTTACTTGTTACGAACTTTGTCCCGCACAAAATGTACATCAATTTCAATATGTTTTGTGCGGGCATGGAACATGGGATTTGACGCTTGAAGAGCAACCGATTGGTGTTGTCACACCAAATCGAGATGGGGAGGCAAATTTCAAGCCCAGCTTCTTTCAAAGAAGGAGCATAACCAGATGATGTCCGAGGTCAGACGCAAGCGCACGATATTGATTCTAAGATCGCCGGACACGGGACGGATCGCTTCTTGGAACTCCAAGTGATCAAATTTTGCCCAAGAAATACACAATGACCACCAGTGGATTTGCGATCGTCTAAATTACTCGCCCAGTCAGCGTCCGAGTAACCTTCCAACAAGAAATGTTGAGTGGAGTGAACCGTAAGCCAAGAGTACAAGTCCCCTTAAGATACCGCAACAAGTGTTTGGCAGCAAGCCAATGTCTAGCAGTAGGATTGTGGAGATATTGACTCAGTTTGTGGACTGTAAGTTGTAATTTGTACTTGTTCTTTATTCCGCTGCTATTGACTCTGTTTCATTGGGTTCTCGATGATATTCGCTTAGATCGCTGTTTGGTTATTTGTATTTAAGTTGTGGATCGCCGCCGCGTCCCGTTTGGGACGTGACAGTTAGAGTGGTATCAGAGCTCGGTTAGTAAGATGGAAACTTACACCGAGCTGACCCAGGATAGGACCCTCGGTCTGTGTTTTGGGTAGTACCGCGACTTGACCAATTAAGTGTGAAATCGATTTCAAATTGTCATAGAACCGCCTTATTGATGTTTGAACTAAGCTAGAACGCATATTTTGAGATTCCATAGTCATACTTGTCTTGACTTAGTTGATTCCTGATGACTTTCTTTATTCATTCTTTCCTTATTCTTTTCTTATCTTTCCTTTACCTTTGGTCGATCCGCCTTAGTTTTGTTTGATCGGGATGGAGCGCCACCTTCTTGGTGGGACGTTTTTCATGCCCGTCTTTGAGCGGGAGTACTACCGAGCACCGATGATTCACCGCACCGGAGAGTGATCGAGTGACCTCGAGCTATCCAAGGAGCGCCGCGTAACGGGGATCTCGACGGCGCTGGCAAGGAGCCAAGATGAAAAGAGCGAGTTGACCACTATCATTAAGGACCGCGACAACACCATACGAGCGTGGGAGGATCGGATCTGAGAATATCCGGAGAGCCTAGATAACATGCGAGAGAAGATGAAGAGGGCAAGTGATGGCCGCAGAAATGGGAGATTGACGCCCGCCTATCCCGCGACACCGTTGAGCGCTTGAAGGAGACCTCATCAAGCGATGACAAGTAATAGAGGACCTTACAGTGCCCTAGCTCGAGAGACGCCGTCTTGGCCGGGAGGTCGCTCTGGCAGCTAATGCACAACCATTGCTACCACCCGAGGTGGAGCCCGTACTGACGCCGAGGAGGATCCGAGGAGGATCCGATCGAGGTCGGAGAGCCCGAGGCACCCGAGGTCGCTCCACTTGATGATGCTCGGGGATTCGAGTAGTGGTTAGATTTCGTTGATTGGCCCGAGGTCGAGGCGCCACCTCGCCCGACCAGGCCCCGATTATGGACATAACTATGAGTGACGATGATGGCGATCTCACCGATTAGTTAGCTTGATTGTCATTGTACTTTCGTTGTTGTAGACGCTTACTCCAGTGTTGTACCTTACTTTTATTGTACTAGATTGATTGTATTTTGGTTCGATGTATCTTGACTCAATGTTACTATTATTGTACTATGGGTGTATTCAAGTTTTACATTAATGGATATGCCTTTTGCTATTTATTCAATGTCTTGTGTTTGATGTTACTTTCCCTACGATATATCTTGGTTTACGCGAATAATTATTGTATCATTTACTCGTGGATCGCAACTAACACTTCAAGATACAGAATGGCCGAACATCGAGGACGTGGGAGACCTCGCGCGTTCCCGGGGATGACGACGTACCCGGGGGACCGGGTACCCTCCCCCCGAATTACCACCGCCTCCTCCACCGCTTGTAGGAGACAACTTGACCGTTGTGCGGGCCCTACAACAAACATTGGTTTTCATGAGGCAACAAGCGAGATCCTCAACACCGTGCCCCGAACCCACCAGAGGCGAACGATCGCACGTTGAGCGATTTCTATGGTTCGACCCACCAGCCTTCTTAGGAGAGCCGGATGATTTGAAGGCGAGAAAAATGGGTAGAGAAATTGGAGAATATCTTCAATGCTCTCCAATACTCGAGATGAGCAGTAAAGTCACACTCGCCGTATTTTGTCCGGAATCGGCTGCTAGAGACCGGTGGAGGCGTTGAAAGAAGGTGGGAACAGGACCGAGTAGCGAACATGGGGAAATTTCTTGGCCGAGTTCAATGAACAAGTACATTCCACAAAGGTTGTGAAAGAGGCGCACCGGGATGAATTCCACAGATTGAGCGGGGAACATGATCGTAGCTCAAGACGAGTCCGAATTCCATCGATTGTCCAAGTATGCTCGGGACAATTAGTACCGAAGAGGATAAGCTTTACAAGTTCACTCGAGGATTGAAACCGGAACTTCGAAACAATCGTTGATTGTTGAATTGACAACCTACTCGATCGCGGAAAAGGCAACTCTCCGCATTGAGTCGGGATGAACCGTATTGATGATTCAGCAGAGTAGGCCATCAAACAGTCTCGGGAGAAAACATGAGGATGACCCATCTAAGCGACTGCTAAGTTTTGAAGGGACCAGCTAATAAGACAAATAAGGAAAGGGACCAAGATACAAGGAAAGTCGGGTCAATTGTGTGCACATTGCCGGCGGGACATACCGCCAATGATGTTGGCGTAAACAAGGAAGGTGTTTGTGATGTGGTAGTAATCGGCACCGGTGAAAGATTGCCCGAAGTACGAGGATCGAACCAAAAGTATGATGCATCCGCGAAGGGAAATGGCCAGGGTAATCGGGCGAGGATGCCCGCCGAGCATTTGCACTAGCCGGACGGGAGGCTCGAGGCAATGCGGAGGCGTGGTGGAAGGTGCGTTTCTAGTATCTAACTACTACGCTAAAATATTGTTCGACCCTGGATCAACGATTCATTTGTTGCACCGCATTTTGTACACAAACCGCATGCATGCATGAAACATATGCCTATATGTCTAGAAGTGTCAACTCCTATGGGTGCTAGTCGGATAACATATATTATCTATAATGCATGCGAAGTTAAGATTCTTTGAGATAAACTTTCCTACCGATTTAATCCTATTACCTATATCCGAACACGACGTGATATTGGGGATGAATTGGTTATCGCACACCATGCACAAATGGACTGCCATAACAAGTCCATTAAGCTATGTGAACCTAAAAACCCGAAGTGGAAATTTCGGGAAGGGCACGAGTTAAGATTGCCCCAATCATTTCAAAGAATGAAAGCGAGGAAGGCGATCACTAGAGGGGCTCAAGGGTACTTGGCGTTTGTAATTAACAAACCCACGGTTGAGACACAAATTAACCAAGTACCTATAGTATCGAATACACGGATGTATTTCCACAAGAACTCACCATTGTTCCTCCGGATAGGGAAGTCGAGTTCACCATCGAGGTGTTCACGGGGACCGCCCGATTGCGTAACCCCGTATAGAATGGCTCCTCTTGAGTTACAAGAGTGAAAACGCAATTACGTAAACCGATGGATGTGGGATTTATCCGACCGAGCACGTCTCCGTGGGGAGCACTGTCTTTGTTTGTCAAGAAGAAAGATGGCACATTAAGGCGTGTATAGATTATCGTGGTCTTAATAGCATGACCATCAAGAACAAATATCCCCTCCCGAGGATCGATTTAATTGTTTGATCAACTCAAGGAGCGACGAGTGTACTCAAGTTTGATTTACAACAAGGATATTACCAATGAAGATCCGCAAATGAGACATTTCCAAAGCGCATTTCAAACCCGATATGGACACTACGAGTTTGTAGTGATGCCTTTCGGTCGATGAATGCACCGGAAAGCATTTATGGACCCGATGCATCGAGTCTTTCAACCTTATTTGGATCAATTCGTAGTGATATTCATTGATGACATACTCGTATACTCTAAGTCTAGAGAAGAACATGAACGTCATTTGAAAATCGTTTTGGAGACACTACGAGAGCATAAATCGTATGCCAAATTCAACAAGTGCGAATTTTGGCTTAGTGAAGTCGCGTTCTTGGGACACATAGTATCGGCACCGGATTGCAAAGAAATCCTTGAAGGTAGACGGTGGTTGAATGGAAACAACCCGAGTCAGAATCTAAAATCGGGAGTTTCTAGGACTAGTTGGATATTATCGAAGATTTATCCAGGATTTCTCCAGGATAGTAGGACCACTCACTCGACTAACCGGAAGCAAGTCAAGTTTGAGTGGAATGATAAATGCAAGGCGAGTTTCAAGAGTCAAGAAACGACTTACTACGACTCGGTGATGCATCAAAAGAAGGACTAGGAGCAAGTGCTCATGCGGGGAAGGAAAAGTTATCGCTTATGCATCACGAAAGCTCTAGCCGTATGAAGCCAATTACCCAACGCATGACTTGGAATTGGCGATAGTGTTCACGCTGAAGAAATGGAGACACTATCTCTACGGAGCAACATTCACGGTTTTCACGGATCATAAGAGCTTGAAGTATCTATTCTCCGAGAAAGACCTCAACGAGGCAACGGAGATGGATGGAGTTGATTGAGGACTATCACTTTGATATTCAATACCATCCCGGGAAAGCTAACGTCGTAGTAGACGCTCTAAGCAGAAAGGCGAGCTTAGCCAGACTTATGATTCGAGAGTGGGAATCATTAGAAGAGCTGAGCAATTGGAATCTGACAAGGACCAATACTCAGATTTCATGTGCTAATATTTCGGTTAAACCCGAACTCTTGAATGAGATCAAGGAAGCACAAGAGAAAGATGCACATCATCGAAACTAAAAGAGAAGATACTTAAAGGAGAAAGATCGAATTCTCGGCACGAAGATGGAGTTATCGATTTCGGAATCGAGTTTGTGTACCGAGTGATGAGCAGTTAGGAATAGAATCCTAGCGAGAGGCACACCGCTCGAAATACACTATACATCCTGGAGAAAACAAGATATATAAGGATTTGAAACGGAGTTATTGGTGGGTAAGCATGAAGAACCAGGTAGCGGAATTCATTGCGAGATGTTTGACTTGTCAACGAGTAAAAGCGAGAACACCAACGACCATCTGGTTTACTACAACCATTGAGAATTCCTGAGTGGAAATGGAAACACATAACGATGGACTTCGTGACGGATCTACCAAGGACCAGATGAGGCCATGATACTATTTGGGTAGTTGTAGACCGACTCACGAAATCGCACATTTCTTACCCATCAAGAAAAGCGATAGCTTGAGAAACTTGCACGATTTATATCCAGAAACCATTCGATTGCATGGAGTACCGGTCGACATAGTATCCGACAGAGACCCGAAGTTTGTATCCAGATTTTGGAAGTGCTTGCACGAGGAATTGGGTACCTCGCTAAGTTTCAAAGAGCAAAGAAGACATCCACAAACCGATGGGCGATCGGCGAACAATTCAAACCCTTGAAGATATGTTGCGAGCCTACACATTGGATTTCAAGGAAGTTGGGATTCGCACTTACCATTAGCCGAGTTTGCCTACAATAACAGAGTTATCAGGCCACGATTGGGATGGCACCTACGAGGCATTATATGGGCGAAAATGTAGATCCCCACTACCTTTGGGAGATTGATGACCAATGGACTCGAAAGAGAAACAAAAGTCGCCTCGATTCCAAAGGTCGGCTTAGTTCGGAGGCCATGGAGAAGGTCAAGCTGATCAAGGAGCGGATTCGCACGGCTCGGAGTCGCCAAAAGAGTTACGCGGACAAGAGAAGAAAGGATTTAGAATTTGAAGTCGGAGATGAAGTATTTCTCGGACTCTCACCACGGAAAGGATTGATCAATCCGAAGAAGAAAAGAGGTAAGTTGAGTCCGAGATATGTTGGACCTTACAAGATTTTACAAAGGATCGGGAAGTTAGCCTACCGGCTCGAGTTACCAGACACCATATGTGGGAATGCATGATGTATTCCATGTGTCGAGCGAAGAAGTATCAACCGGATCCCGAACACATCATCACTCGTGATACTCCTCCTCTAATGGAAAATCTATCCTACACCGACAGCCGATCCGGATCATTGATCGTGAGATATGATTGATTGCGTAAGAGAGAAATTCCGATAGTTAAAGTTGTGTGGCAGAACCACAACCGAGACGAAGACGCAACGTGGGAGATGGAAGAAGACATGAGGAATCAATATCCAGAACTGTTCTGAGGAGAATTTGGGGACCAAATTCTTTTAAGGAGGGGAGGATGTGAAGCCCCGATTTTTCCGAACATATAATTGATTCTTATTGTCGTCTATGTATTTGATCGACTATTTTACCGCGTCACTTTGACGGGTAATTATCATTAATATATATATTTTGTATTTTATTTTATTTTATTTATTACTTGTGATTATGATTACTATTAATTCTATTTTGCATTTATGATCACTTGATTGATCATTATTACTATTTTCGTATTTATTAGTCACCTTAGAATTTTAAGAGACTATTTATTTTAGAGACTTTTACCTTATAGAATTAAGATTTTGACTTAGATTAAGTGATCATGAGACTTATAAGTGATCAAGATAATCACTAATTATTTTGGAGATTGATATTATTCATCTATTATCATCAAATTTGGGACAAAAAAAAATATGGAATTACCACAATACCCCTATAGTGGACGGCATTGGTGATGAATTTTGGTGTAGAAATATCATCCAACTCTTGTACACTTACACCTTATATTAGTCATCTTGTGTATAATTATACCATTAATTCAAACATTATACACATCATCTCATACATCAATTCTTTATTACTATTTTTCCCAACATGTTGGAGTCTTCCCAACATTCATTCTCTTCCCATACCTTGCCCATACCTTTGACCACCCTTTTGTCTCCATGCAAGAGACAATTTGCAAGACACAAAATTAATCAAAAAAATTCCTCCCCCTCTCAACCATGGTGGACGGCCAAAATGGCATTTTTACACAAAAAATTCATTTTTCATCCAACACATTTTAATTCTCAAGCAAATTCTCCTCCTTCTCTCTAACCTCTCTCTAAAATTCATTCATATCTTCAAATCTTCAAACACAAAATCAAAGACATCTTCAAACCTTCAAACACCAACTCTTCACATCTTCAAATCTTCAACATAAGTTCTTCATATCTTCAAGTACCACTTCTTCACATCTTCAAATATTCAAACACAAGTCCTTCACATCTTCAAACCCATCTTCATATCTTCAAGAACATCTTCTTCCTAACATCAAACATACTTTCTTTTTTTCAAATATCTAAACCAAAACAAACAATCTTACCACTTAAACACCAAAAAATTCGAACACCCTCCTATCTTAAGGTAAGAAATTTCACTCCTCAATTCAACTTAAATTCTTACTACTCATCACCTTCTCCTCTTAACTTAAGGTTATATTTTGGATTTTGAGGTACTTAGAAGACCACTTGGAGACATGCATGCATGGTGGTGAAACTTGAAGACTTGAAGAATAACTAGTAGAGAAATTTGGACTACAAGGTAAGAATTGGACACTAGAACCCTTCTTTCCTCTTCTTCCTATTTTTTCAAATTTTAACACCCCTTTTTCATTTTTGAGAAATAGGGGCTGACCTTAGGTGATTTTGGAGTTGAACCAAAATTTCCAAATTTGAAGCTTCAACTAGTTTCAAATCACCTACTACACAAGGTAAAGTGTAGTCTTTCCAATTTTCTTATCTCCTTCTTTTTCTCCTTAATTTATTCTCTCATTTTTCTAACTCCAAATTTTAATATTTCTTGACTTAGGGGCTGACCTAAGTGACCTCATCCAAAATTGTGAAATTTATCCTTTTATTTCACAATTTTCCGGTTTAAGGTGGGTGGAAAAATACTTTCCAACTTCTAGGTGTTTTTATTAAAATGCATGTAGAAATTTGATCATGAGCCCTTGAGATATATAATCTATGTATTGCATGTCAATTTTATGTATCAAATCATGAAAATCCTCAAGAGTTGCTCAAAATTGCTATTTATTGAATTTTAGGTGCATGCATGTACAATTTAATGTTCTATTTGATGAATTCTTGTATGTATTGGACATGCATGTGTATGATATTTGAAATCCATATTTTGTATGACTTATAACCTGGACAAGTCGAGCATAATTGATTAAATTTTAATTTTGGACTTAAAAATGTAAAAATAGAAAGTTGGTGGACTAAATTGCAAGAAAATGAAAGTTAAAGGACCCCTCTGCAAATTTCGATTTTTGGGACTGTACTCAGGTTCAAAAATGAATTTTGGACATTTTAATAAAGTTTTAAGAGTTTTAAGATAAATAAAATCAACCTTTAAAAGCCCAAGGACTAGATTGAATTTTTTTGAAAGTTTAAGGGCTACTTTGCAAATTTTGAAACTGTACCAGACCTTAATTTTAAAATTTGAAAATTTCACTCTTAAGGTACTGGAAATGATATATTTTAAATGTATTCCAAAAATCCAAGTGTTTAGGGCTTGGAAAGTAATTTTTCTAAAATTGAGGGACTAAAGTGTAAAAGACTAAACTTGAGGACCCAAATGAAATTTCCAGGACTTATGCAGCCCATGCACCTGGAAATACTAACTTAACTTAACTTAATTATATTTTAGACCCAAGGTTCAAATTTCATAACAATTGGACCCCTAAAAGCCTTAAAGGCAATAATTTCAAAATGGGACAAAAATGAGATTTTCAAAAGTTAAAGGACCTACACTTATTTATTTTAAAATCTGCTTTTGTCCCAATATCCTACTAAACTTAGTGACATTTTTCAACTGGAATCACATTAAAAGCCCTTCCGGTTTGTGAGTTCCGATTATTTTAAACTCAAGGTCCGAATTGGCAATTTTTCCAAATTTGGGGCCAATGTGAGAATTTTATGAAAACTCGACCTCAAAACTTTAAAAACCTGAATCTCTGGAAAATTTGGAGAATTTAGGAACTGACCTCATAATTTTTCAAGGTCGGGATATTTATTTATTCAATTTTTAACCCCAAAGGTTTTGGTTTTTACAAAACGGGGCTAAATTGTAAATTTTCTTTTATAAAGGACCTAACTCAAATTATTTTCCCTTTTACTAAAATAGCCCTGGACCCTCTTACTTGGAGATTTACTTAAAGTATCTTATTTTCTCAAAAAACCCTTGACTTATCGGACAATTCGACCGATTAATACCCGATCGCGGGCGACTTTCGTCTTGCGGTTTTGGATCTATAACGGACTTATGTTCCACCTAATCTTTCAAGATATCGAAGATTGCTCATCCTTCGATAATCATCTTCATCCAAATAACTCCACCAATGCCATATTTGCTACTCGTGAAATTTCAAAAATTTCGAATCGAATCCTCTGAATCAATAGTACTTCATTTTGGTTGATTGCTGTACTTGTATTTACTTTCTGCCGAGTCAACTTGGTGTGTCGAGCTCACGTCGGAATGGATACATCGGGGATGGAACAAGGCAGCCACCGCTATTCCACTCTTTTCGGCCCCATCGCCCTAATCCCGCAATCGAGGGACGGAGTTTGTCCGAGGGAAGCGGGTCGTAGTACTTGAGGTATAATCATGATTATAACAGATCCGAGCCTTACAAGCTCCACTGTGGATTTTGTCTTTGCCTATGGAGCGATAAGGTGACCGGTCTTGGATGATCTTGCTTGGGGAGTTACAAGGAAGAACGAAAGAATCATTTTGTCGATCCACACGATTCCCGGAGTTATCGGACCCGTTTGGTTGGCACTACAAATCCGCACGCAACCGCTACTTGTTTTGCATTGGTTGGCGCTACAAACCGTCACGCAACCATTATCTGTCTTGCATGGGATTGGCGTTACATTCCGCACACAATTCTACCTGTCTTGCCTCGAATCACATAGTGCCTGCGTGTGACCATGAATCTTTTTCTCAAATCGTATAAGTATATTACTTAAATATTTTATCACGGCGCTTGTGGATGTGTGTGAATTCATGCATCATATATCACGCGTTTTCATATAGCTGTTTTCTCGCTTAAACTATATATTGCGCCACACTTGCACATGATCACCCCATCCACCGAGATTTCTTTCTCATCCCCACTGTTTCTAACCTTTAGATGAGGACTTCGTTGAAGATCTTTGAACCGAACCCCACGGATTGAGCCCTTGTACTCCGCTTGTTGGACTTACTACTTCTTGTTGTTGTTGTTGGACTCTTTTCTTGTGTTTGTTGTTGGACTCTTGTATTTGTTTTCATTCCGGTTTATGGCGAAGGGCGTAGGACCCTTTGACTTTTAAGTCGTTATCTTTAGATCATACCAGGTATGTAATTTGGATTATGGATATTGTGGATTGTAAGTTGTAATTTGTACTTGTTCTTTATTCCGCCGCTTTATTGACTCTGTTTCATTGGGTTCTCGATGATATTAAGATGTTTGGTTATTTGTATTTAAGTTGTGGATCGTCGTCGTGTCCCATTTGGGCGTGACAATAGCTCTAGGACAAGAATTCGCCATATCACATAATGTCAAATTAAGACTATGACAACCACAAGGTGTATAAAAAGCTCTCGGATTTACTTCAAGTAGTCTTCTTTGTACACCTTTATGTCTTCCTTTCATATTAGATCCATTATCATACCCTTGACCTCTTATATCATCAATATCCACTAAAGATTGATCAAAGTACTTTTAAGATGTGTAAAAAGTCCAAGTCCCGAAGTGTCATCCACCTCCAAAAATGGTATCCAATATTTCTCTACTTTTTAATTACTCGAATCATCCATACATCGTAAGATAAGTGACATTTGCTCCTGTGACTAATATCCGGAGTACAATCAAGGATGACAGAAAAATATTTGGCATATTTAACTTTTTCAAGTATTTTTTCCTTACTTCATGTGCCAACATATGGATCAATTCATTTTGAATTTTACTACCAAGATATGTAACATGAGTCTCATGATCATGAATCCGTCGAATGTGCTCTTTCATTACTGGATCAAACTCAGCAATCATTTCAATCATTTTCAGAAATATACCATTATTTTCTGCATAAAGCTTCTCACAACTTCCTCGAAATGCCAGGTTATTTTTTGCCAAAATTAGTACAACTGCGATTATCCTTTGTAACACTTGTTTCCAATGTTCTCTGTCTTTGTTGAGTTGCACTTGTACATTCGCATCAATTGTCTTATTGCTTGTTAATCTTCTTTCTAATTCAAGCCAACTAGTCATACACTCTATATGCTCCATGCTTGCTTCATGAGTCATTAAACAACGACTCAAATTATGCCAATCATTGTATCCTTCATTAACTAATTGATGACTCCAACTTTCTTCTTGAACAACTTGCAGCAAAAATAAAATGTTTTGTTCAAAGAAGCCGAGTATAACAACCATCTTCTATCAATTTCATCCCCATTTGATAGAATTCTTTTATAATGTAATGTATCAAAATGTCTTTTGGCACTATCTTTAGGAAACGAGCTGCGAGCATCTCTCTTTGGACCTCTTTCCACTAAAAAGTCTCTAACTTTTTTTTATCAATTTCACCCCACTTTCCTGGATCATCAAAGCAAGGATCTTGATTTGGACTTTCATGTGTAACATATTCATCGTCTTTTGCATTCTCATTGAAGTCAACTCTATGCGATTTTTTCTTCATCCGGTGATTGGACCACATTGGTCAATCCAAGAAAGTTCAACATTTCGTCTTCTTCTTCAATGAATTCGGTCTTTGAATGTTCCCTGGATCGACTAGCTTCCATTTCCTCCATTCTCGCAGACAATTTTGGATGTCGGATATGGTGGGGATAGGATCATCACATCATCATCCTTGTCATCTTCTCCCGATGTCCCTCGTGCTCGGGGATTGAGGGTAGCAAATTTTGGTGCTCCACACCTCAATAGCGTCTGTTGCGGGAGGGGATACAACCCTATCAACAGGAGAGTTTGCTTTCTCATTTGTCTTTTTCTGTCTCATTGCTCGCGACGATTGTGTCTTCAATGTGCCTCTCGCTGATCGGCTTCATCGGACTTGGCTCTTTCATCAATGATTTCGGAGACTCTACTTCTTCGCAGTCTCCGGTATTTGTTTGGTGAGTGGCGGACTCGGCCAATTTCTTAAGCTCTTAACGCTTGAAGATTCTACTTCTTTTAGTCCTTACCGCAGGGATTTCTAGCTCGGATATGGTTTCTTCGAGTCCTGGGCGGCGGGGGCCGTCTTTGCCGCTGTCTTCTTCTCGAGGAGCCGGGTCGTCTCGGCTTATCGGTTCTCCTTTTCTTGACAACCGGAGAAGGTATTTGAGGTTCCTTCTCGCCTGCTGCAGGGCGGGAGACACGGCTGCGAGGCGGTGACTCTACTGCGCAGGGGCGGGGCATCTTTCGTTTTCTTCTTTCTTTTGCAGGGCTGCGATCTTCTTAGCAACGCAGGGCAACCTTCTTTTGGGGAGAGTAGGAGACAGTTGTTTCTTCAGGACGGTGATTCCCCTCACTCGTGATCGACTCTCTTTGCATATGCTCTCTTCGTGCTCAGGAAAAGTTAGATCGGAACATCTTCTTGTTTACATGGAACGCCTTTCCATGTCGAAAAGGAACTCCTTTTACTTCCATCATCCGCCAATCACCAGGCCGCACCCGTGGAACCTCCAAACGCATTTGCCATCCTCCTTGAAGGATTTATTCCCAATATTCCGCGAGTCCGTGTATACAAACTCGGCCGATTCACATTCTTTTCTTCAATGATCGCGGCCATTACGATCGACTTAACTTTGGATACCGGTGGTCAAAGCTTCCAAATTTGATGTCTATGCATTTGGCAACAATGTCCAGCAATTTGTGGTAGTCCTCTTTCAACAGCTTCTTGTTAGCTGTGTAGACCACCTTCGCAGCACAGTCGGACTTGGCTACTTCCTTCCAAGCGGCCAGGTCAACATCGCCTTCATAAATCTCCGGCGACTCCTTCCTGCAGGCAACAAATGATGTTCGCGGATCATGGCGCTAATGGTGAAAGCTTTTCCGTGAACAGAGGACTTGATGCCCTCATCGTGAACTTCCGCGTTCACGTAGAAGCGTCGCGACCTCTTCCACGTAGGGTCGAAACTCCATCGTCAAAAATGGTTTCGGCCGGACTTTTCCAACTCGTGCTGCTATCTTCTTCACAAGGGTGTCGTCGGACCTGTTTGATCATCGTCGAAGTCCACAAAGTAGACCCAGTGTGGATTTGCTTTCCCAACTCGAAGTCATGAGTAGATGTCATTTCTCGATGTTTTACCGAACGAAATTTTGAAAATGAACTTGAGAATTTGTTAGGGTTTTGAGAGAAAATTTCTTTCTTTGCCTTCGAGAGAGATGAACAGGTTTTGGTAAAGTGAGAGAAAATCGGACGAAATGGTATAAGTATGGGTTATGAAAGGGCGTGCGGGTGGTTTTGAAATTTGATCAAGATCAACGGTTGATTTTGCACGCCAATTTACACTTAACTTCTCGTATTTAATGCGGCAAAGCATTTATATCCAATCATAAGCTTTGTGTGCGACTTTTGACTATATGCGTCGTAATTATCCGACGTCATTCTTAAAAACATTCCCACTTAGTAAAAACGATCGCATTTTTGTCACTTTGCTCATAAATGACTAGAACTTATTCCTTAGCCGATTTAACTCTTCTCTCTTTGCACATAAATACTCATTTGTCACCTAACTCGATCTGGTGATTTTCCGAAATCTGGTGATTCACTTAGCTGATTTAAGAGTTCAAACTATTTTTCATCTTTTCGTGTTTCATCTCTTTTCTTTGAGTCTTCCGAGTATCAACTCAGCTCAATTAAACCTAATTCATGTTTGAGTTCTTCAAATCTTGATTCACATAATGGTTTTGTGAATATGTCACTAATTGCTTATCGGTTGAGATATATTCCAAGGTGATGTCCTTCTTTTCAACATGATCTCTTATGAAGTGATATCGACATCAATGTGCTTTGTTCTTGAATGCAACACGAGGATTTTGAGTGATTGCAATTGCACTTGTGTTATCACACATAATTGGAATTTCCTTTTCTTCAACCTCATAGTCTCTCGACTCTTTGTCTCATCCATAAGACTTGGGCACAACAAGCGCCCGCATGACTATGTATTCCGCTTCAAGTTGTGGAGGTGGCTATTGAATTTTGCTTCTTGCTAAACCGGAAATTAGCCTATTTCCAAGCATTTGACATGTGCCTGGGGGTACTCTTCGTCAACTCTACATCCAAAGATAGCATAGTCAGTCCGAGTAACCATTTAGCTTGAATCCACCTTCCTTTGGATACCATAAGCCAACTTCTTGGCTTCCTTTCAAATATCTCAAGATTCTATTGGCTGCGCGATCATGTGACTTTCTTTTGGTGCGATTGAAATCTTGCACATACTACAACAAAGGTGATGTCCGCTTCTTTGTGAGATAGAGCAATGATCCAATAAGTGCTTTGTATCCGGTTTGATCTACAGGCTTGCCATCCGCATTCATATCCATTTTGGTGATGTATTCATTGGTATTTTCACGTAAGACTTCTCTTCCATACCAAATTTCTTCATTAAATCTCTCGGTGTATTTTGTCCGACTTATGAAGGTTCCATCCTTCGGATGTTTCACTGGAGTCAAGGAAGAATGTCGACTCTCCCATCATGCTCATTTCAAATCGCTTTGCATAAGATTTGAGAATTTATCACACATGACTCTTTGTTTGTGGATCCAAAGATGATGTCATCCACATATATTTGAACAAGCAAAGATACTCTTCCCATCTTGAATTACGAAAAGTGTTCTATCCACTTTGCCTTTTGTGAATCCGTTTCGATCATGAATTGTATACCTTATCTCCAGAGTCTCTACGCTCAAATCCGGAGGTTGTTCAACATATGCTTCTTCTTCCAATAACCCATTAAGGAATGCACTCTTTACATCCATTTGATATACAATAAAGTTCTTGTGAGCTGCATAGGCAAGAAACATCCTTATAGCTTCCAATCTTGCCCACAGGAGCAAAAGTTTCATCAAAATCTATTCCTTCTTTTTGGCAATACCCTTTGGCTACCAATCTTGCTTTGTTTCTCACCACAGAACCTTCCTCATAAATCTTGTTTCGAACACCCATTTAGTGCCAATAACATTTTGATGGGTAGGTCTTTGAACCAATTCCCACACTTTATTCCTTTCAAATTGATTGACTCTTCTTGCATGGCTTGAATCAATGTGTGTCATCCAATGCTTGTGACACATCTTTTGGCTCTATTTGTGAGATGAAGCAAGTAAACATTGTTTCTTGTTGAGTTCGATCTAGTTTTCACACCTTCTCTTACATCTCCAATGATTAGTTCGGTGGATGGTCTCGGCCATCTTACATCCCGGTTGGAGTAAGTTAGTGGATTGATCGTCTTGCGGTTGTGTTATTTTGATCAGCTCTCTCATCATCACTTATTTCTGCAGATTTTCCATTGTCTTTGAGACTCGGCTATCTCATCTTCATCCGGACTTATAATTCCGACGGCTTCAACATAGGGACTCTTCGTATGGTTGGTTGATTGACTTATCGGTGACTCTTCAATGTCTTCTCCATTTACGTTGGGTTCATCAAACACCACATGGATGGATTCTTACGTAACCATTGTCCTCTTGTTGAGCACTCTGTAGGCTTTGCTTTGGTGAGTATCCTAAGAAGATACCTTCATCGACTTTAGCATCAAAAGCCTTTAAATTATCTTTACCATTGTTATGGATGAAGCATTTGCATCCAAATATTCTAAAATATGCAACATTTGGCTTTCTCCTGTCCAAATCTCATAGGGAGTCTTTGTCAATTTGTCTGTTTTATCATGCATCTATTTTGAGTATAGCATGTTGTGTTTATTGCTTCAACCCAAAATCTTTTAGCGAGCCTTCGCTTGACTAACATGGTCCTTGCCGCTTCTTTTTGAGAGTTCTATTCCTTCTTTCGTAACTCCATTCTCTTTGTGGAGTCCTTGCTGCAGATAATTCATGACCAATACCATTTTCAATACAATACGAGTTATTATACCATTGACAAACTCGGTTCTCATCACGATCTTATTTTGATAATGGTTTGACTCTTCTCATTTTGGATTCTCTTCATTAGTTGTGGTAGTTTTGCAGAGTTTTTTCTTCTTACACATGAATGTTGTCCATGTATATCTTGAGTAGTCATCTACTACCACCGGGGTGTATTTCTTCCCACTTATCTTTGTTGGTTCAATTTGGACCAAATAAATCCATATGTAGCAGTGCAATATTCTTGTTGAAGATGGACATGTCTTTTCTTTGAATGATGATTTGATCTGTTTTCCCATCCGCATGCATCACATATACTCTCCTTCTTGTATATCGAGTGCGGAAGTCCTTCCACAAGATTACTTCTTGCAAGTTTGTTAATAGTTTTGAAGTTCGGGTGACTTAGCTTCTTGTGACACAGACCCAACTTAATTCATTTGTGCTCTTTTTTAGACAAGTGCTTGGTGTTGCAGATTGACCAATCTACCACATACATGTTCTTTTGTCGCATCCTTGCAACACTATTTCATTAGTTTCGAGTGTCCTTGATTTGCACACTCCCATATTGAATCCAACATTGTAGCCTTTGTCACGAGTTGATTTATGCTTAGCAAGTTGAAATTGAGGCCTTCAACATATGCAACATCCGTAATTTCTAATCCATTTTTCTTGATGGATCCAATGCCTCTTATTTCTCCTGGAGCTTCATTTCCTCCAAATATGACTTTTGCACCTCTAACCTCCTTGAATTTTGATAGATTTTTCTTGTTTCTGTCATGTGTCCGGAGCAACCACTATCCATGTACCAGGTTCCTTGGCACTCACCGCTCCTTGAACCGCAATCAAGGAAATTAGGTTTTAGGTACCCATACTTGCCTGGGTCCGAGGGGTTAGTATTGTAAGATGATCCAACCAACCTATAGCCACATGATTTGGCTCTAAGAGGTTGCCATCTATCGATGCCATAATCATAATTAATTTTGGCAAATTGCTTGGGGGTTCTAGGTTCATACAATTTGTCTCTTTTGTCTATATATGCTGTGCATGTGTTTTAGCAATTGCCTTCTTTGGGTAGTTGTGATATTTCGAGTGTAGTGCCTAGGTGCATATGTGTCTTTGATGATAGCTCTTATGCCTTTGGAATAACCTTTCTTGAGTTCTAGGCCTTTGCCACTTAGGCTTATATTCCATAGGTCTTTTCGATAGTTCACATTATTCCAATCGGCTTAGCTTGGGTACTTTCTACCATTCCAATCATATGTGTTTCTTTTATAGACCTTCCGGGGCTTTGGTAGCTCTGTTTCTTCTTTATAGAGTATCTCCTATTTGGAGTTTTTGAGAACTCGATTTGGATTTCTTCTCTTTGTCCTCTCAAAGATACTCAATCGGTTGTTTTCCTTTTCCTTTATAACCAAGGCCAGTTTGCTTGTGATTGTGCTTTGGAATAAATGTGTGCACCATTTGGAGTTTTGGATTTTAGAGATGCTTCATTACTTGAAGATCATTTTTCCAAAATCACTTTTGGAGCTTGACATAGTACAGAGGAATTAAATCCACGAGCCTGTCTTATCTCGCATTCTCTTTGACTCATAATAAGATCATCCAAGGATTTAGATGCCTTAGTGAATGAGGCAATCACATTTTTGAGGTCATTCTCCCTTTTTTCTATAGCGACTATCTCTGCTATTAACTTAGCATTTTTCGGCCTTTATACTTTTATTCTCATCAACTATTTGACTTAGAGTACTCGGCTCCTTAGTCATTTGTGAGTTTGGCTCTTGAGTAGGCTTTTTCCTCATTTAGTAGTGTGTGTGAGGATTTAATGTATTCAAAATCTTTCATCATTTTGCCTAGTGAATCATAAAGATCGTGGGTGATGAAGTGTGTGTGTGTCACAATCACTATCACTAGTATCCGAGTGTGATGAGTTAGAGTGTACCTCATCTTCTTGGTCAGGTTGGTTTTGTTCTTTAGCCATTAGGCGGATCAAGGCTTCTTCTTCGAGTCACTTGAGTAGTCGGTTTCACTACTCTCCGAGTCTGCTTGTGTCTTTTGACTTGATTGTCTTAGTAGTTTCTGCATTAAAGACATTGTCTTTCTCTTTTCTGTCTTTTCTCTCAAGACTTTTCTTTTCTCTTCATTCATGTATTTGTTGACTACAGGATATGGGCATTCAATGGCATAGTGATCAAGGGTTACTGCGGTTCAGATAGATTTTCAACTTTTTGATCGATTCTTTCCATCCTCGATTGTCGACTCTTTAATATTCAACTTTTTGATGCTCGCTCTCTTGGGTGGTCTTTCTTCCTTGACTTGGAGGAGCAAAGTGTCTTCGGAGGATTCACCTTTACTTCTTTTGTAATTCTTATTGAAGAACTTGTTAAACCTTTTAACCATCGGTCACGATCTCCTCTTGGTCAATGACTTCTTTGACCTCACTCTTTTGCCATCCTTAACAATTAGAGCACTTTGTTTTGGGCACAATGCTTTCCTCTTGGTCTTTTCTTCTCTCGGCTCAAATTCGTAGGCTTGGAGATCCGAGAATAGCTCATGGTTGCATGTCTTTGATAGGTCCATGGAATGTCTCATGGCCATGACTTTCATATCCCACTCAATTGGGAGACTTCTTAGAATCTTCATACACATTTCCTTTTGTGTATATTCTTTTCCAAGTACTGAGATAGCTCATTGGTAATTTTCGTGAACCGAGCATCCAGTTGATCCAAGATTTCTCCGCAAAACATCTTAAAGTTTTCAAATTTTTGTACAACAACGGATAGTTTATTTTCCTTGATTTGCTCGAGCCTTCACAAATCAAGGTTAGCTTGTCCCTGCATTTCTTTTGCCGTTTTGCATGATTTGACTTTGTTGAACATGGCTTTGTCTAAAGTTTTGTAAAGAATGTCCTTGGCCACATTGTCCAAGTTATATATTTTCTGTCATCATTTGTCCATTTAGCTCTTGGTTTTTCAACCATCGCTGGTCTAGAGCAACATCCTCTTCCTCTTCCAGTGCAGCTCTCCTTTGCAGTGTGTTCACTTTAAGATTTGGAGTGGCCCATCTTCTATTACTATCCATATTTCATCGTGTAATCTTTGATAGATGAGCTCGCATACGAATTTTCCAATCATCAAATTCTTCAATTGTGAACATAGGGATGCGCGTCAAATTTGCTTCCATGATAATAACTTTTCTTTGAATAAAAGAGTTTTGAAAGATCAAGTCTTAAAGCAAACTTTGAAAAATTTGGAGATCTAGTTCGGTGACTAGTGCGGAAGGCTCAATGAACCAACCGCTCCGATACCACTTGTAGGTCCCAAGGGGTGTGAGTGTAAGGTTTAGAAGGGGGTTGAATAAACCTTACCAACTTTCGATTTAGTCCTTTTAAAACGTTGAGTTAATACTTCACAATCGAGTCCTTGATGGACGGCTAAGTTAGTTAATCGGCAAAGTTGGTCACTCAATGACTCGGAGAAATTTGTTGATAGAATAACTCAATTTGTTTTGACTAAAGACTTAACTCGACTATGATATATTTAAATGGAAGACTTAACACCCTTGAATTTGGTTAAGTTTGTTTTAATACTTGGTTTTAGCACTTTGTTGATTATCAATTGGATAGCAAATTTTATCGTGAGATATTAAAGTAATATGCGAGAAATTAAAGTGTTGAAATGTAAATGACACAATAAGTTTTTATAGAGGTTCGAAGATGGGGTAATTCTTCTACTCCTCTCTTCTCCAACTCCTGGAGGAATCCACTAAGTATTGATCAATATACAAAGTGGTTAATGTCCCAGATACAAGTCTTGATCACACGGTGACTTGATCCTTTGGGACTCGATCCGGAGATGCCTTGGTCACACAGTGGCTTCTCGTATGACTCGAACTTCTTCACAGGGTATTGTCTTGCTACTACAACCCACTTGCTCAAGCTTCTTGGATTTGATCACGAAGCCCTCCAAAAACTTGAGACCTGGTTCGACCTTGAACCTTCCTACAATCCTCCGTGGAATGTAGACCCTTGATTCTTCAAATGTTTCCTCTTCAACTCGATTGAAGTCGTCTTTCCTTCACATGTGAGTGTTGGATTGATTTCCTTCATAATGTAGGCTTGAGGATTGAACTTGAATGACTTGAGAATGTTTGGTTCTGATTCGAATGTTAGCTTGAATGTTCGTGGTTCGTGTAACCTTCTCTCGAGTGATTCTCGGCCTTTTATAGTGATCTTTTAAAAATCGCCCGTTAAAGAGATAGCTTATTTTCAAAAGACAATTGTGGTCGTTGGCTTGTCTTGTTGCGATCCTTGGAATTGACATTTCCTCGTATGAATGATTCTTGACTTTTCGAGTTCGACACAGTGCAGTGATTCCCATTGGTTTATTCCTTTTGCACGCTTAAGGGATGAGCACTTTAAAAGATAGTATGGAGGTATTACTTGGTTAAGTAATTTATTGACTTACGGCAACGGATCTCTTTCGATTATCTCGACTTGACCGCATTTCCTTGACTTCCCAGGTGACTTCGAGTCGCCTTCCAATCATGGATGACTCTTTTGTCACTTCAACTTGAGACTTCGTCTTGAGTTGACTTGGATCGATACTTCACTCACCAGTATCTCACCGCACCTTGATCGAGTTCTGTCTTCTCTTCTTTGCCACACTCACCGCCTCAATGAGTCTTCCTTCTAGTCTCCGGTTTGTCTTCTTGCATGTTCAGCATAGCCGACTTGACTCGATTCGACCGACCATTTCTATCTATTACAATGCAATTTACAACAAAAATGGGGTGCCAACTTTCTATTCTAAGTTTTACATGACATTCATCAAAATCTAAAAATAATTTCCCAACATTAGCCACTCAATGACTAGAATAACTCAATTGTTTAACCCGAAACTTAACTTGGCCATTTGTGTTGAGTTTTTTTGAGAAGACTTAACACCATTTGATTTGTTTTAAACTTGTTTTAACACTTGATTTTAGCACTTAGTTATTAATCGGTTTGATAACAATTTATCGTGAGATATAAATAAGTATGCGAGAGATAAAAGTGTTGAAACGTAAATGACACAAATAATTTTTATAGAGGTTCGAAGATGAGGTAATTCTTCTAATCCTCTCTTCTCCAACTCCTGGAGGAATCCACTAAGTAATGATCAGTTCACAAAGTGGTTATCGGTCGCCCAGAGACAAGTCTTGATCACACGGTGACTTGCTCCTTGGACTCGATCAGAGATGCCTTGGTCACACGGTGGCTTCTCGTCCGACTCGGCCTTCTTCACAGGCGGTGCGCTTTACTACTTCACCACTTTCTCAAGCTTCTTGGATTTGATCACGAAGCCCTCCAATAACTTGATCTTGGTTCGACCTTGAACCTTCCTACAATCCTCCTTGGAAAGTAGACCCTTTTGATTCTTCAAAAGTTTCCTCTTCAACAGTTTGAAGTTATCTTTCCTTCATGACTTTGTGTTGGATTGATGTCCTTCGAGATTTAGGCTTGAGGATTTTGCTTGAATATATTGAGAATATTTTGCGAGGTTATAGTTTGAATAATGTTTGCTCGTTCGTGGTTCGGTGTAATCAAGGTAACCTCTTCTCAATGAATTTCCTCGGCCTTTTATAGTGAACTTTCAAAAATCATAGTTGAAGAGATAGGTGATTTTCAAAAGACATTTGTGTTCGTTGGCTTGTCTTTTCTTGGTCTTCAATCTTGAGATGTAGACCTTACCTCGTATTAAATGAATGTTCGACTTTTCGAGGTTCGACACGAGGTGCGATGCTTCCCATTGGTTTATTCCTTTTTCACGCTTCCGGGACGAGCACTTTAAGACTGGCAAAGATGGAAGTATTACTTATTTAAGTAATGTTCTTGACTTTCAGGCAACGGATTTCTTTGATTGACTTCTCTTCTGTCACGCCAATTTCCCCAGGTGACTTGAGTTTGCTCCAATCATTTGAAGACTAATTGTCACTTTCAACTTGTGACTTGGCTTCTTGAGATGACTTAGACCGACACTTCACACAAATTGTTCACCGGTGATACATCTTCACCAAGCTCTTGATCTTCCTTGGCCATACTCGGTTGTTCCACAATGAGTCTTCACTTGATTTTAGTTGACTTCTTGTATTTCCAGGCTTAGTGACTTGACTCGGCTCATCCCATTTCTATCTATTACAATGAAAGTTACAAGGAAAATGGGGTGCCAACATTCTAATCTAAGTTTTACATGGCATTCATCAAAATCTACAAAATAATTTCCCAACAGTACAAAAAAAAAGGAGTATCTACTACCAACTAGGCCACATTTTCATTGTCATCTTTGGTAAACAATTTTATTGTTAAGCTTTTAAGCAAAGCGATAAAAAAAGAAATCTTCCGCTGCTGTCAAATTCAAACCAGCGACCTCACTTCAAAAGAGAGATAATGTCTACCACTAAGCCGAGCAACTTCATTAGCATTTTAGATAGCCTTTAATGTACATATTTCAAAGGAAAATATTTTAAACAATTAAAAAAATAGTCGTCGAGGGCCTTTGCTGGAGGGGGGCCCTGTGCGGCGGTGCCGCCTTGACAAAGATGGCTATGCTTATGCGTCACATTTTGATCACGAGAGATAATTAAATGCTTCCATTTTAAGCATTTTGTTAAGGAGGTGATATGCACGTTATTTAAACTATATCTTTTCTTCATTCTTTTTTATTCAAATTGTATCAAATTGTGAGATATTGTCCTTCAAACCTGAAATTTTCTTATCTTCATGAATTACTCATAACTCATAACTCATATATTTTGCACTCAAGAATGTGGATGTGGGAGACCATTTCTTTGTTGAGTATTTATTTTCTGTAAACTGAATTTGATTTGTTGATAACTATATGCAGAGTTGAAGATAAAGAAAGAAAGCTTCACAAAAACCAGTGAGAATGGATAAGATGAAAATGGAAACAAGGACGAAGCAGGTCAACAAAATCACTTTTAGCATGTGTTAGATGAAGTACTCTTGTAATTATTAAGTCGGATGGATGACCTAAGATTTTTGTGTCAATGCTCGCTAGTCTTGAAGCGTTTTGCGTCGACTATATATTGCATTCAAACCGTTTTTCTCACTCTTCCTAGTATTGAAATGCACTCCAAGGATCCATTTGAATACATCTACAAACCTTTCCATCAGATACTTGACTGCACCAGTGAAGAAATCACTGGTCTTATTCGGTCATCATCAATTTAAGTGTTGAAGTTCTCCTTGTTCCTTCAGAACTTCAGGGATGATGTTGTTGAAAGGTTAGTGTCACTAGTAGTTATTTCAATGTTTTAAGAATAATGAACATGATTTTGATGAGGAACATGAAGACCAAGAGACTCCGAGCTTTTCAATCTGTCATATCAAAGATTACATATTCTTACTCCTCATATATTGCAGAGAATGGCTATTCATGCTATGTTTGCTCATCAAGTGTCAACATTCACTTCAGAGTGTTACCATTATAGATACCGAGAAACATGAAAATTAGTACTAAGAGATGAACAACTTGTGAAGTGGAGAAAGAACTTGCTTTGTAGAGGTCCTCGATTTCTGGATAATTTCATCCTGCAGACTTCAAGAATAGGTTGGCTACGAGAATTACATTTTCCATTATTAGGATATGTGATGAATGGGGTATATTTTGTGATTATGAGGTTTACGGCTAAGTCGGATTCAAGTGCAGAATATGATGATGCAATGACTTAGGAGTATGAGGGAGAAGAAAAGCTGCTTGGTGAGCCAATGACTATGAGTGAGATCTTAAAAAATCACAGAGAGACGATTATATCCATTCGAACCTATTACATCTTCTTGATTGTGATTAGATAGTCCTACAGTTCTTTTTCCGCGATTGTTTGTCGAGACCCTCATGTGCTTTCCTTTTGTACATTTTCTTATGGGTTCTCATTCAGTTCTCTAATTGTTGATGTGTTGTAATGTACTGTTATCTTTAGGCATGGAGTATGCCATGGGAATCCCTTGATTTTTGTTGACCTTTAATGTGAAGTAAGTCAATAAGACCAACTAATCGTTAATTATGAAACTACCCTTAATGTTTAGCCTTATTAAAATATATTAATAGTTTTCAATATAACAAATATTTTGTTGATATTGTTTCTATTTTACAAATTGCATCTATTGAGGTTGAGGGGATATTTTTGAAACAAACACCAATATCAATGTTTGTGGTGTCTCAATGGGGCATAGGTATTTGTAGTTTTGTTTAATAACTAAGTTTTCCTACAATAAGGCTCAATTTTAGGGGTCATTTTTCCTAAACAATTAATCAAGTTTGCCTATAAATTGGATTGATATATAACGATGATATGGACATCAAAGTTCTAATAAATCACTTTGAACAAAGGCACTATACAATAAAAATTTGATTAAACGATAAGGACAAGATTTTGCTAATACTTCTGCAAGCACGATAGGCAGTGGAACCATTTTCTTTGGTGGTTCATTAGTTTGACACTTTTTTTCACAAATCAATCTCATTGCAATACAAATTGGATGAACTAACTACTGGTGAAATGTTTAACACCATTGAAATAAAATTGTCCATATTTCTATGAAAATTAGAGTTTATATATAAATGAAATTCAGTATTCATATTTCCTAGATTGCTATTCACATTTTGTCAATGTTGAAATTTGTTATTGGTATGCATTGAATTTATTATCTTTCTTGTTAATCCATGGTGTTTATGATAATTATTGATTCTATTTTTGAAATATTTTGCATTACGATGGCAATTTTGATGCATGTTTAATGTTGATTTATGTAATATATAGAATAAAATAATGTGTATTATATGTAAAGAAACTCATTAGTCTGTGTATCGACTCCCTTAAATAATGTTGCCAGCCAACGCCGTTGCAAATTAACCATGGCTGAAAGATATCTTATTTCACTGATTTAATTAGCTAACCCAGCCTCTGATGAAAGACTGTTACTTTTTTAGCCTTTGGGTGTCTCTTAGATTGCATGATGTTTATATAGACAATCCGAAGGTGCCATTAAGATCGTGTCAATTACAAATTACATGTTGTGGTTGAATTGTCCTTACTCAAAAAATTTGTGGGTGTAATGCTGCATATTGCAACATGAGGATGCTGAAGAATTCCACGTCATCAGGTTTCCAACTGAATTATGTGAGTGCAGAACATGAAGGGAGGGGGTGGAAAATCGGGAAGACATTGATTTAGTGGCCTGTGATTTTGAGGAGCGAGAGAAGAGTCTTATTTAAGTAGTGAGAAGTGTGAACAATAACATAACACAAGATGAACATGGTCCTTTAGGAAATGGAACTTGAGAAGAGATTTACTGAAGTATTGAAAAATCTTTCCAGCAATAGTAAGAAAAGATCAACTTGGATCCTCAAGAAATCAATCTTTTTCCAGATGTAGTCAAAAAGAGTCTTCCATAGTCTAGGATTCTTATTTCTCTTTCGCTCATGGATGTAAGTTAACATGCTTTGAACTAGTGTGCTCTGGACGGAATTACTGACGCTTAAGTGGGCATAAACTAACCTTTTAAGAAAGTATTGTGTTCCAAGTCCATAGATTTCTCAAGTCATTTCCTCTTTTATACTTAACATTGGTTTACTTTTTCCTAGTTTATTTCGATTTCTTTTTGAACTGGTTTTACTTTTTCCTTATTGACTACACACTACAAGATCACTATTCGTCAAAGTTAATCACCATCACTAGTCTTAAAAGTTAATGTTCCAGTTGTGATTGGCTCAATCCGTTATTAAAATGTGCCAGATAGACTCGGTACATATTTAGTTCATATAGAATCAGTTTCACTTGCAGTCGATTTTGAATTTTCATATGTGATTCTAGATTTGCTCAATTGTTAGGCAACTGGATGTCAAAGATTCGGCAGACGTTATGCTTATTTGGAAATGAGAGTAGTTATTTGTAAAAAGAAGTTACGCTCAAAAGGTCTGAATCTTCAATGAGTAGTTTTTAGTTCACTAAGTGTTCTTTGGATTGACCAAATATTAATGTCCAAAAATAATTGTGATACGTTCTAGGAATCGTTGTATTGTAGTAGCTGGTTAAAAGAAAATTTGGAGAGAAATACCTCACTATGTTGTTGGATTGGTCATATTGCTCATGTTGCTGGTGGATGCCATTTGCACATGATGTCATTGAGCAAGAAGCAAATGCATCTTTCTTTTCATTTCATCAGGTAGATTTTTCATTCATTTCTTTGTTCCATTGGTGGATGGTAGATCAAAAACTTATGACTTAATGCTCACTCGTATCTAAAGTTTACTGTTGACTTCCAGATGAGATTGGACTTAGAAAGAATAAGCATTGCAGGTCAGTTGCAAAATTAATATATTTATCAAGATAAAATCTTGGTAAAGATGGGATTTGATTATGAATTTAGCCCCTTTCTTATTGCATGGACATTAATCTGAAAGTTTGGTGAAAATATGTTACTTCTGTTTGGTTACATATGTGCTTGAGCTCTCTTATAGACATGGAAGTCTACCATGGTTGATAAGAAGTTTCCCCACACTTATCTAACATAGAGGATTAGTATGGCTAAATTAAAGGAGTAGTTTGTGTTAGAGTAGAATGTCCGGCGTTCCAATTAGATTGGATTTTATTCTACTTGTAAAACAATTTTATTGGAAATTATAATAATATAAAGGCATTTCTTTATCTTATGTTCTTTTGTATTTATCGCATATTTGCACACATGATAAAGTCCTTAGATCAATTTAAGCTATGAGGCATGGTCGCGCATTTGATGGCGATCATGGAACATGTCTCTAAGGCTTTGATCTTAAATTTGTTCCAAGTCGATGGGTTTTTCAAGATAGGACATTAAATAACCCCGTAAGACTTGTACATATGGTGCATGCTCATGAGACGAGGATGTTGCATTCCATTAACATCGGTGTTGCGACACAAATGCACATATGTGGGGTGCTTGTTAGCGAACAAGTTCACCGAACATGACCCAGTGAAAATTCTTAGATAGAAGCTTTGATTGTCGAATAAGAATTTTTATATTGCAATAGTACATGATTAATCCTCGTACTTGAGGCACGACTATACCTTGTGTATATCCTTACAATACTTTGATTTATCTTTTGATTGCTTGACAATCACAAAGAGGTATTTTGGGTATTGCAGTGATATGCATGGAGGTTTTGTGTGTGGCCAACATGTAATTCGACACTTGTCATTTAATAAGGGAATTTCCTGTGTTTTCATAGTTTGTGGTTCAAAGACCTTGGCCAAGGCACGATGAATTTGATTCATAAAAGAATCACAAGAACTTGAAATGGAATCACAGTTATTAAATCAATTGGGTTCGACTTATAAATCTATGCCCAAGATTTAATCGGGAAATTAGTTGTCGAAAGGATCGTACATGTATGCAATTGCAATTGAAATAGGTTTACTCGCTATTTCACCTAATACTAGGTAATCATGCTACTTGCTAGATGTTACCATGATTTGTAGGTTCTTGAAATTAAAGAGTTAACTTCAAGTATATTTATTAATTGGATTAATAAATAGAATAAGTTATTATTATTCGAAAGTTACAAAAGTTGTAAGCCTACTACTAGTGTTAGTCGTGAACCTAGGGTCACACATAATTTTGGATGTTGACATTTTGAGATTGAAAAATCCAATGGTTGGGTGCAATTAATTGATATAGATTAATTCTCAAAAAAAAAAAAAAAATTGATATAGATTAATTAATTGGGTTTCAATTTAATTCAATTGTGGAATTAAATATTTAATTAAATAATTTGATTATCTAATTAAATCTAATTTGATTAGAGAACCAAATAATTGGAATAGAATGAATTAATCAATATTTGAATTGATTAATTGAGATTTAAATTAATTAATTATTAGAATTAATTAATTGGACTTTAAAGTCTAATCCCATACCATAATCTAGTAGCCTAGTTGTATAAGCCCACTAGATAATTGAAGAGAAATAAATAAATGAGATTTATTTTTAATATATATATATTAGGATATGTATATATATATACATATATTATATTGAAGAGAGATTCTTTTTTATTAAAAAACCAAATGGAATATGCATGCTGCAACATGTGTTGCCATTTTTTTCCCCTTAACTTTTCTTGAGCCAATAAATGTTGGCTATTAGCACACTTTAATAGGTGTGCTTTATATTAAAAAAAATGAAAAAAGGGATGATTGATTGGTTTTGATATATGTCTTCCATTTGGTGAATTGGAAGTAAGAGTGCAGACGGTTTTTTGATGGAAAAATGATGGTTTAGCTTAAGACTTTCATTTTTGCTTTTAAGTCAAAAATTGCACTAAAACATCTCTCACTCAATATACATTTTCTCTTCAAAAATTTAGTAGAGAATAATTAACCAATAATTATTCATCTACAAAATTTTAACAATAGTTGATTATGGGAATAAAATTTTATTCCGTATTTCAATTTCGAAAACGCAATAAGTTCTACTAGCAAAGAATTTATCTCGGTGTCACAACCAAGAGGTGAACTCAATTAGAGGGGAGACGTCAATCTCTATGGCGAGTGCGATTTACCTGTTGTGAGGAATTTAGATTCCTTCTACATCATCTTCAAAAGGAAGCAATTTTAGGTAAGATCCTAAATCTTATTTTACCACTTGTATAAACGTGCGATCGTTAAATCGCTACGAGAATCGGGGCTTTATTTTTATGTATAATTGTATGCATGATTTAAATTTTAAATTTTCATTGCATTTAAGCGCGATATAAGCGAACCCAACAATTTGCATTTCATCCTGAAAATTCTTTTTAATGATATTTTTTTGACTTTGTTTTTAACAGGAAGTGGTTTTATAGTGCCTTTGATCGGTCTTGCTTAACGAATTCGTGGTGCTTACATTTTCCATACTCGTCATGCAGAAAATGAAATGAAATGACTAACTTTTCAGCATACATGACAAGAACACGACAACGCTAATAGGAAAATACATTTTACCTAAAAGGTGATTTTCATTGCAGCTGGTTTTTTATATTCCGAACACCATGAGGCTTCTTCTAGCTGTATACGTAGTTCTCGCTTCTCCCTTGTTCTTTCTTGGAGTCGTTATAGATCTCTACTTTGTATACGATTTTCTTCGGTAATACAGGTACTAGTTCTCTTCCTTAGAGCAACTCCAGCCCTGCACTACTTTAGAGTAGTGCAGGCACAAAATTGCTCCAACACAGCGCCAATCTAAGCTATTATTTTTTGATATGAACAGTGCAGCGCCACACAAATGGCGCGCACTGTTCATGCGCTACTTTTTATTTTTTTTTTTGTTTTTTTGCTTAATTTTAATTCTCTTTTCTTAATTTAAAACTAGTAGAAAATAATATTAAAATTAATTTAATAACATGTGATCATAATTTTAAATAATAAGGTGTGTAATTGAATAATACTATGATATTTAAAATAATACACACAAAATTATAAATTTTACATAAAATACATAAAAATTACTGGAACAATTAAATTTTCTATTTTTTTATCAATTTGATTAATTTTGAGATGAAAAATTAATAAATTTCCTATTAAATAAAATTACTTATATAATATTTTTATCAATTATTAAGTAATAAAAAGTAAAATAAAAGAAAGAATCTTATGGAATATTCTTTTTAGTAAAAAAATAGTGCAGATCATTTGGAGATAAAATGTAGATTTTGCGCCAAAAGTAGTCTACAAACTCTACACCAAAGTAGTGCAGAAAGTCTTTGGAGATGGTCTTAGTCTTCACAATGCCAAATTATGTTTTACTCTCCATATCCTATATTATGGGTACAATTTTATTCAATTTAGAATTTTAAATGAGAGTTGCAAAATTAAAAATTTATGTATCTTTATAATATTACCCCAAAAGTGGTTAATGATAGTTAATTTGTAATCGATGCCCTTTGTTTAAATGAGAGGGTAGTTCAGGAAATTAAGCCTTTTTGGAGATATTATAGAAAGAAATCGGAGTCGTAAATTTGGGACTTAATATGCTAGAAGTAAGGCTGGGCTCTACATTTATTACTGATTTTCACTGTGATAACCCATTTACCCGCTTAAATTTTTAATTTCTTTTCTTTGAGTATTTTTTTATGTTGATAAAATTCAGCTTTCTTTTAATGTTTTTATGTTGATAAATCTCTCTCTCTCTCTCTCTCTCTCTCTCTCTCTCTCTCTCTCTCTCTCTCTCTGTGTGTGTGTGTGTGTGTGTTTGGTTTCACCAATTAAGATTAACTAAATATTTCAACTTGTAAACAAGCAAGATTATTTTTTGATTTGAGGGTAGATACACATATTTCATTGTTTTCTGATGCATATATACTTTTTATTTTTTCCATCTAGATTTTAACAAATTGATATTAAATTGTCAATTCTAATAAATAATTTTCTTATATTTGAGAAGTGCTTCAATTATCAATCAGTCAACATATTTAGATTCTAGGTTTTAAATTTTTATCAAGCTTTTTGATATTGGGATTATTTGAAAATACCACTTTTATACTTAAAAAAATTATAAAATACCACCCATCTTAAATATTTGCCCAAATTAACACTCAAATGACCATGGTACCCCTCCCCATTCCTTACCCAAATCAAACGAAAAAAACCTCTCGACCCTCTGCACCCGCTAAGCAAGTCCCCCTAATACCCTACCCTCTAGCATGCGGGTCATTCTCAACCGACAAGTTAGACTATTTCTATTTGATAGAGTTTTAGAGGTCATTATATAGTTTGTAAGCTGAAAATGTAAAAAAAAAATGGGTTATTGATTTTTTAGTACCTCACGACACTTTGTTGGTTTGGTACCTGACATTTTTGAGTTACCAATTTAGCACTCATACTTCACATTTCTTTATTTTTTAATAAGTTTGAAAGACTTCACAGGTTACTGGGAAGAGATAAATTTCCAATAAACTCGAAAGATACTGAGACTTGAACCCTGGTTATAATACCCTTATAAAAGGTGAGTGATCTACTGGAAATTTCAAACTAGTGGTTATTTCACATTTCTTTATAAATTGGTACCTATTCACTTTTAAGGATGAAAATGCCTCCAAGATTTCTTTATTTTTTGTTAAAAAGTTCAGTTTTAATTAGAATTATTAAATTTAAAAATAAATTTAATAAATAAATAACTTATTATTATTATTTAAATTAAATTATTAAATTTTTAATGGAAAAAAATTAAATTAATCGATTATTTTTTTTAAAATTCGATTAAAAAATTAAATAAAATTAATACATTAATAAAAAAATTGCTATATTTTTCCTATTTACTATCTTAAATTTGGTTTTTAAATTATTTAATTTTCATTTTAATTTTAAAATTAGTTAACTAAACAAATTTTTCTTTTCGATTAATTAAATTTTTATTTATGTTTATTAATTACTAATTTATTGTAATTAATTTTATTTTTCTAAAAATTCAATAATATTTTTAGAAACTTCTTTTTATGTTTTACTAATTAAATTATTTAAAAGTTTTATTGATTTTATAATTTAAATAAGGTTACTCAAAATAAAATTTTGAGTATACTTATGTTTCTTGGGGGTATTTTTGTCCTTTAAAGTGAATATGTACCAAATTATAAAAAAATGTGAAGTAAAGTCTTAAATTCCAGAAGCTCGGAAGATCGTCGATCAAACCAACAAAGTCATTTATAGATCAGTCTTAAACAATTAATAACCCAAAAAAAATTGAAGAACGAAGTTGATTTATGAACATTTGGTATTTAGGTATTGTACAGTACTGTGGTTTTTGGTTGTTTGATGTAGTCGGTTGTGTGGTCATTTTGTAAGTCGAGTTTATGTTTTGATTTAGTTTATAGATATTAATCGATATTGATCGACAATTACGGTTTGTAGGTCGTTTTTGTGGTCCGTGTTCTAGTCATTTTCTTAGTCGGTATTGTGCTCAATATTGTCTTCATTTTTTCTTTTCTATTTTCTCTATTTTTCGTTCTTATTCACCAAGAACGCTCCCCTCTATTCTGCCATTTTCTTCTCCATCATTTTCTTTTTTGCTGAAACTATTGCCCTTACCTCAAAATGAAAGAAAGAAGAAAAATCTATAACTTCACTAATGGCAGCAAGAAGGCTAGAGGTTGGAAGCGGTGAGCAGCGCTGCGGGCGATGGCTCTAGGATAAAATGGTGATGGGAGTTCAGGTTTTTGGGTCTGCATTCGGGTTTCGGTCAAGCTTGGATTTGGTCTGGCTAAAGGTTGAAAGTAGTGGTCGGGCTTCAGCTGAGTGGACACAGTGGCACGGTAGTGGTTCGCGGGCCTACCCCTCTTCTATCTTTCTCTCTCTTTCTCTGGCCGACTGAAATAGTGACGGGCTTCTTTCTCTTCTTGTTTGGAGAGTGCGAAAGGGGTGATGGATTTGAGGGGTATAATGGTCATTTGAGTGATTGTTCTGCAAAGATTTAGGGTGAGTTGTATTTTTAAAATTTTTGAGTGCAAAAGTAGTATTTTTTCAATAATTCCTTTGAAATTTTGGTTAGAATTGATAACTTTTAGAACTCATTACATAACACATTTTTTTAAGATTATAAAAGGACTAGTTACAATAGCAAAAGGCTAGTCTCTCTCACTAGGTCTCAGATTTTAGTCTTAAATGCATGAATCATAAGATCTTGTCTTTCACTAATTGCATGTCTCATGTTTGTTGGAACTTTATCTAGTCTAGTTATTGATAATCTAATAAACTTAGGTACTAATTTATTTACTATTTAATTGTTACATAATAATATAGATGCATTACATTATCCCACTTTCCTATTTTCATCTCCAATTCTCAAAAAAAGATAAAAATAGAAAGAGAGGGGTGGGGGATGGAGAAAATTTAAAATAAATTAGTAAAGGTAGAAAAATCCACATTAATTGTTATACTAGACAGACAAAAATGTCGAAAATTGATAAAACTATTACATAATTGGTTTTTTTGGGAAGAACGCGTGTATTGAAATACGTTTTTTTGGGAAGAACGCGTTTATTGACCACCATAACTATTTCATTTATGGTTATTCAAGCCTCTATATGAGTTGGGAACCTAGGATTTTCCGCCGCCATTACCATAAGGGCTTACTCTCCCTTCAGTTTCCATCTACAAATCATAGACCAAGAGGTAAGAATTCTCCTTTATGTTTATATTTTTATTTCTTATCGAGTACTATAACTTTATTTGGATGTTCTTTTGGAAAGAATTGATGGTTTATGTTAGTTGGTCGTCTATCATTTCTCCTTAGTGGTGGTTGTGCTTTTCTCTTAGATTTATTTCCTTGAATAATTTGTGATTCTTTTTAGATGAATTTATATAACAATATAGTAAAATTTCGTATTCATTGATAATTATGTTGCTGATGCGGCATCTACTAGTGACATGCCTAAACTTTTTGCTAATTATTTGGAAACAAGGTTGCTACATTTGCACGAACATGATACACATTATATGTAATTAAATTGCATATACATTGTTCATCTAATAATTTATATGCCCTATCCAGCTTGATCTAAAGGTGATTTAACTTGAAGTAAAGGCTCAAAAATTTTCTTGGGCTCAGTTTGGTTAATTTGCAACCCTAGTAAAATGGCGCATTATGCTAAGGATGAAATACGATGTTGATTCAACTTAATCATTTATGTGGTTGTGAAACAATTTGATTCATATGTATTCCTTTTACCTTTTGCATTCTAAGTGTGTGGTAGGGTTGAAGTTTTATTTTGTGATCATAATAGAGAAATAAATACTACAGTTGTTGAGTATTTCGTTAAGGAGGTGTTACACCTGTCATTGAGCTATATATGCCTTCATTAAAATTTATATTGCATTAGATTTGTGGGGATTTTGTCCTTCAAACCTAAATCTCCCTTGTCTTCATGAACTACTCAGTCGTAAGTTTTGCACTCAATATTATGGATATGGGAAACCACAAAGTGAGTATTTATTTTATGTAAAATCTTACTCGTTTGTTGATAGATATATGCAGAGTTGAATATAAAGAAAGAAAGCTTCACAAAAACAAGTAAAAATGGATATGATGAAACTGAAGAAGGAAGAAACAAGTCAGAACAATCATTTTCCTCGCCTGCCAGGCAAATTACTCTTGTCAATATTAAGTCGGGTTGATGACCTAAAATTTTTGTGTCAATGCTCGCTAATTTCAAAGCGCCGCGTGGCCCAATATATATTAAATTCAAGTTGTTTCCCTTACTCTTCCTAGTATTGAAATGCATTCTGATGTGCCAATTCAAGACGTTTACAAACTTTTCCGTTAGAAATTAACTTCATCGGTGAAGAAATCCCTGGACTTATTCGATCATCGTCAATTCAAGTGTTCAAGTTCTCCTTATTCCTTCAGAATTTCAGGCAACTCAAATCCATTTGCTTGAAGTTTATGAGTCAAAGAAACCTTTCCCCTTCCTCACTTCTCAAATGGAAGGCAAAATACAGGGGGCATGGTTGAAAGCGTTGTCTCACTAGTAGCTCGTTCAGTGCATAAGTATGATGAAAATGAGTTTGACGAGGAACAAGAAGACCAAGACACTCATACTAACTTTTCAAACTTTTACATCAAAGATGGCGCATTCTTATCTATCAGGTGTTGCAGAGAATGGCTTTCTGTACTATGTTTGCTCCTCTAATGTCAACCCTCACTTCAGAGTGTTACAATTACAGATACCATGAAACAGGGTAAATTTGAACTGAGGAACGAGCAACTTGTTGAGTGGAGAAAGAACTTATTTTGTGGAGGTCCTCGATCTTTGAACAATTCCATGCCCAAAACTTCGAGGATTTGTCGGCTGCGAGAATTGCATTTGCCATTATCAGGATACTTATTGAAATGGGTATATTTCTTAATTATGAATTTTACAGATGATGATGTATTGACTTGCCATAATTCTCTTTTACCACGTTGGCAACTGGTTTCAACCTTAAATGGAAGAGTTTGGTATTTGAGGGAATAGAAGTTATTGCCGAAATAAGAAAATGATTCTCCTTTCTCTACACTTGTTAGTTATTTGATCGTATTTTGGATCGTCATACTTTCTTCTTGTTTGATGCTCAGACATAGTATTTGCTGGATTTTATTTTAGGGATAATTACAAAAACTACCCTTGCGATTTGTCTTAATTACAAAAAGCCCAAGAGATGTTTAGAAGTTAAAAAGAAAATCTTGAGGTTTGATTCTGTGTTAAATGTAAGGGGTGTGTTCGAAATATTTTTGCTTATGAAGGCAGTGAAGTGTAATCCTGAATCGAACCTCATGAGGTTTTCTGTAATTTTCAAAACCATGTGAGTTTTTTTTGTAAGTAACCCAAACCCCAGGGGTAGTGTTCGTAATTATCCTTTTACTTTGTTGTGGAACTATTTGTGGTGAATATCTTCTTGATTGTGATTAGATAGACTTGATTTTGTTATCTGGGTGTGTTTGTAAAGGCACTTGTGTGCATTTTCATTTGGTGTCTCGTTCAGTTTTCTGATTGTTGATTTTTGTTGTAATGCATTGTTATCTTTGCGCATGAGAATTCCTAGATTTCTATTGATTTTTAATGTGGAGTAACTCAATTAGATTAGTCCAAATAAATGATCAAATTGCCAATAAATTATATTTTTATATAACAATGATATGAACATCGAAATTTTAATAATTCTCTTTGAACAAGGGCGTTATGCAGCGGAAATTTGATTAAACCATGAGGACTAAATTTTGCTTATAGAAATGGCTTTTGTAGTGTACTCTCTTATTTTGTACTAAATAGTAATTATCTTTAGGTTTTAGATTTGCGTTATGTGTTTGAAATAATATGTTGAAACTACAAATTTATACTCTTGCAAGCTTGAGAGGTGGTAACCATTTTGGCTTGGTTGTTCATAATTTTGGCACTAAATTGACAATTTGAATGCATGTTTAGTCTTGATTTCTACAATAAATAAAAAGTACACACGAAGATCTTCAAATAGCCTTGTTAGTCTATGTAGCTACTGTACTAAACAGAGTTTAGTATTAATATGAAATTGAATTAAAAATAAGTTATCCAATATGAGATGAATATGATTTTTGGTCATTCTTGATCACACAATGAATTTATTTATATCTAACTAATGTTTAAATCATTTATATAGATCCAAATCAATAAAATTAGTGTTGGGGTTTTTCAAATGTGCATCGTTAGAGTTAGGGATGGAAACATGAAGGATTAGGAAAAACTCGAGATATGTTCTGCCAAATTTTTAAGAACCAGAGACCACCTTGTGTTGGATCCCTGGAGACCAGTTAGACCCACTAAACTCGTCAAAATTATTTTATAATTTTAATAAATTAAATATATAATATTTAATAACATCGATAATTCTAATTCAAAAATATATTATTAAATATAATATTACATTAAATGCAAATACATTAAAATAAAAAATAAATAAAGGAATCTAATGTTGTTATATTTCGTGTGGGACAAGTTTGAAAATAAAAACCTAAACCCAATTCAAGGCGTTTGTAACATTAAAAATATGCTCTATACAAGCATAGTAACAAATCTTTAATTCGGGAATAATTCATTAGCGCTTAAAATTCGTATTACGGGAATTATTCGGGATATTTATGGAATAATTCGACAAAATCTCGGTTATACGATAAAATTCGTATGTATAATACGCGAGTAATTTGGGAATATACCGGTAAGAATATTTAATTATTCGATAAAAAATTTATACATTTTTGTAGGAAGATTGTCAATAAATTATTTTTAAACACTATATTATTTAATAAAAGTGTATTTAAATTGAAAAATAAATTAAAATGGTATAACTTTGTTGAAATTAGGAAATATTCGGGAATAAATCGCTTTAGTAACAATAAAAGTTTGGGAGATTTTCTCACGTTATTACTTATGAAAGATATCTGCATGATTTCAATGACGTATAACAATATCGTGTTTTATTCGAGTATTTTTCAAAAGTTCGGAGAATTTTGTTACTATGTATGCAAGTCTGTTGTTCAGTTACATCACAAATTATTCTACACAACAAAACGACTGAGGATCGTGAAAAACAATTTCAATCTAATAGATAATTCTTTATGTTGTCAAAAAAAAAAAACAATAAACAATCTTTATAATAGGCCTTTATAAAAATACAGAAAATATTGGAAACTATAAGAATTGACACGTGGGTTTACATAGATTTGAAACAGGGATGACACTTTCCTGTTCCCTAAGGGGATCTGCCCCGAACGGGGTGGAAAATCCCCGAAAATTTCCCCGTAGGACCAGATGGGGAATATTTTCTCCCCGTTGGCGGGAATGGGGATCCCCGTCCGCCTCATTCCCTATGGGGACTCGAGATATGTACATATATTATAATGCTTTTAATATGTTTAATATATTATAAATATCTCCACACTGTATACACTGAAATGACAAAATCCTTAATTCATTACTTTTGTTTTTGTTCTTTTTTTTTGTATAAAGAGTGCTTTTTTAGTTTTTTTACATATAATTTTACATGTTTTTTTAAATACTTAAAATAATTAAATATTGAAAAATAATATTTTTACTCAAAAAAATTCAAATGGGGGGAAGGGAAATCCCCGTGGGGCAGGGGTCCCTGTGGGGATGGGGATTTGGAGCATTTTCTCTCCATTTGTCTAAAGGGGATGGGGATTCCCTTTGACCGCGGAGACGGGATTGGGAATGTCCCCCGAATGTTTTGTTTTTAATGTAAAATTATAAACTATTAAAAAGGGAAAGTAGGTGCGAGATGGAGTTTAAACTCTTGACCTTACATCTAATAAGTGACTCAAATACCATCTCTCCCAAAAAAAATAGTTCATATAGAAAGTTTCTTATGTGGGACAATAGTCACACAATCATATTAAAATTATTTGTGAAGATTTACTCTTCATAAACAGTCACAACAACTAAATATTCAAATCTCCTCATAAGGAAACCATTAGAAATATTTATTTATGTACAACCTCAGGGAAAACACGGTTTCGTTCAATGTTTTAAAAATGAACCGACAACCGGTTCACGGTTCAACTTGTATAATGAATTTCATTATATTTTTTAATTAAAGGATATAAAATAATAATATAATACAATTAATTATTACGTGATATATTTTAAAAAATAAAAATATATATAACCACTGAAAATATCTAACATGGCCCAAAATTCAAATAATCATATAAATGTGACTGAAAATCAAATTTAAAATATTAAAATTCCATAAAAATTTTAAAAATGAAGAACAAATAAAACCAATTCAATCGATGTTTATCCGATTTTGACTGGTTCAACCACAACCACTGATTCCCAATTCAACTGATTGAGCCAACTGGTCCTCTTTTTAAAAAATGATTTCCACGGATTAATGAATAGAGCTTGTTTAGCAATAATAATTCTACAGAAATCACAGTTTGCAAAGAAGCCTCCTAATCTACTATCTACTATCTACTATCTATCTATCTACTCCTAAAAGGATGAATATATCTGTAAAAATATAGTTGGACTAAAATATAAAGTAAATTTAAATGGTAAAAAAGTAAATGACAGTAAATGATTTTTTGTATGTTTTTTAATAGTTATATCTTTTCGTCTCTTAGTCTTCAGTCTTCTTGATACATTGTATCTTTTCGTTCTCTCAGTAAATGAAAAATTACTTTAGATGCTTTCAGATGAGGGAGTTTGCAACGAGTTTGCAACGGAGATTCTGCTTCCTGCCTTTGCCTCCCGCTGGTGCACCATCACCAGAAGGCTCACATGTTAGATAATATCTGGAGGGAGGATAAATATTAAGAAAATTTCAGAGGAATATAAACAAGGGTATGACAGTTTATATTCGATCATCTCCTTACTCATTTGTATTATGTTTATGCTTCTTTATGTTTCTTCTGGATTTAGGGTTTATGATTTTGAAAATATCAGTCTGTAAATTTCCATAGGTGGGTTGCATAATTCTGGAACAATAATGAAGAAAAATAGAATGTTAATGGAAGAACTGACTCGCCAATCTTCTCAAGGTGTATGATTGTTTAAATTCGATCATCTCTTTTGTATTTTATTTACCTTTTTTTTATTTCTTTTGGATTTAGGGGTTTTGATAATGAAGTATTACAGCATGGGTATAGGGATTCATAAATTTGGGGATTGCACAAAAATTTGGAAATTTTAATGTGGATTTCATAATTCTGGAACAATAATAATTAAGGGAAAAAAAATGGATTTTTAATGAAAGAACTAAAATTAAAGTCCTCACATTTACTGAGAACCGATTCAAGAATTCACCTGAGGTTTTGGAAGCAAGCAAGTCTTTTTCAATAGATATATTTGTTTTACTTGATTTCCTTGTGTGCACACACAATTCCACGTATAATGAGGTCTTTAGGGTGTGGGGGTGAAGAAGGATAAGGGGCAGGAATTTGTTTGTTTGATTATCACTGCCTGAGAGGATGACAGTGTCATTTAGTGTTGGTTACATTTTTGGAGTTTGTCTTAAATTATGTTTTCTTATCATTTGAGGTAGCTGTTAACATTTTAGTGGCATAATAATGGGCTTTTACTTCATTATTTGATTATATTTGACTCATTTTATAATTAAAAAAGAAGAGATACCTGCAATTTTACCACTACTAGAAGAAAGGAATTTTCTCTTCCATTTTTGAGTACTATCTTTTTAAAGCCACCTCCAGAGGAATTGATAATTTATGCTTTCAATCATCCTATCAACAAAGAAAGCTTATCCTCTTCCACACATTACCGGTGGATGATAGAACCGCTGGTAACTGACTCGTGCGGAATGCCTAATAGCAGCAAATGCTCAGTCCACCTAAGAGTGGGAAATCTGTCTTTATGTCTCTCGCCCTTCTAGCTTCTCGAGCTTCTATTTCTTCCTTTAAAGGAGATTCGAGAAAAGATGGAATAGGAAGACGTGTTTCCAGAACGAAGTCAACTCCTGGAAAAGATCAGTCTTTCTTACTAAGGTTTGTGCGCATTAGAAGTAGACATGAGTGAAAGACCTTGCCTCAGCGCTCTCACTTTGACACGATCAACGTAGGAATTTATGACACCGTCGATGAGTGGAAGTAGAGAAGTGAACAGTGTGTTAGTATTTATTTGTTCGAGCCTTGTTGACAAGACTTACTCAACTCGCTTCTTTCACCTGCTTCCGCTGACAACTACCACTCTTTATGAATGGGAAGGCCGAATCAATTCCCTCTACTAACGCTAGAAAATCCTTAAAAGGTAGCTTAACTAAAGAAAAAAAAGCCAGGAAGCTCATGTCACATGTCTACCCCCAGCCCCTTCATATTCCGTATACTGATGCTTCTTTGCTCTTGGTTCTGCATTTCTTATGTGTTGTTTTTCATTCCCCTTAAATTTTTGTTATTCACTTTAAATTGTTGCTTGTTTATTCGCATATTATTTATACCTTCCTTCTTACATCTATTGAACCTATTGGATTGTAGGGATTTACTCTGCCTAGGTGGGTTTGAATTTTATTTTTCTTCTACTTAATCAATTATACAATCTTCAATAGTTTGCTTCAGGGGTCCAATACTCCAACTGAATTCCTTTGTCTTTCTTTTTTTCTTCTCCTCCAATCAAGTTTCATACTGCAGCCATAAACGATTATTCTCTAAAGTGTTTTCCATATTTTTCTCTTATTTGTGTTTTTCTCCAACATCGTTTGACAGTTTTCCCATTTAGAACCGTGTTTGCTTCTTGTAAGAGTAATTGCTCAATTTCCACTCTGCTATAGTTAGATATTCTTTCCTTTTCACGTGTCTTCCTCTATGGTTTTTTTTGCAGGCGAATTGGTCTCTTCTTCCGTCCTTTTGTGCTTCTTTAAATAACACATACACACATATTGACATATACTATAGAGATATTGAAGGCCTACGTTCCCAAGTTATGATTTAAGAAAGAATCTGGCCTGCAATGGCTGATCAATTCTCCGTTCTTGCCTTCAGTGACCATCCTCTCCATCCTTCGATGCCTTCAGTGAGAATCCTCTACCCTCTGATTTTTTCTCTCCTCATCTGGCTAAGGAATCAGGTAGATTCAGCTCTATAGGAAATATGATTTAGAGTCTAAATAGCTTAAAATTGTTATTTTGGGCCACAATTATATTAGTTTTTTGGGCAGCGAATGGCAAATGTAGTGATTTGGATTAATAACCAACAAGATGTTTTTTTTTTTCAAGTTATGAGTTTTATTAGCGTAATTCATAAGTCAAATTGAAATATCTGGCTAATATTTGCAAAATTATCTCTTACTACTTACTACATGTATTATCAAAGAATAATTTAAGGTATAACCAAATTTCATATTAGGTAGGAGCTATTTGCATTATGTGAATGTTGACGGTGTTCATATATAAAAATAATTAGTTGCATAAATATTATGTTGTTACCGTTAAATGGCGACTATTAGATCAAATGCAATAGTTTTGAGCTTGAGGAACTTATGTCAGCCGTTGCAGTCTAGAAAATTAGGGAATGGCAATTTTGCAATGTAATCTGAACTACTTGAAACTTCCTGGCATGTGATAGGGGATAATGCTATATCAGCCTTTAGGAATTTTAGGAACACCCATTATGGAAATGAAAATCAAGATAAGTATTATTAGAGTTGTACTGGATCTTAAAAATGCCAGAGGTTTTGAATTCTGTAATTCTTGTGTTGCTCTTGCCTTAATGGTTGCTGATAGATACCCCTGTGTTGAATGGGTGTCTAATTTTCCTCCTTGGATTTGTTGATGTTTTCCTTGTTTGGACATTGTTGCCAATTGGCATCCGATGATGCATCTTTTGTTGTTTGAGGTTATATAATATCTATCGTTTCAGAAAGGAAAAAAAAAGATAGTAATTTGCAGATTTCAATATCTTACACAGGCAATCTGGATAATCTGGAGAAAGTGAGTGTTGTTGTTTGTTATGAAAATCAGCCCGAGAAGAAATTATGAAAGATGGGTGAATTAATGGGGATGGTTGTTGTCATGCAGAGGGCTATGGTAAGTATCCCCAAAAAATAAGAAAGTTATTGCAAGTGTTCAGTTTAATATTAGTTGCAAATTTCAAGTCAATTTTTTTGTATTTTAATTGTGATTCTCATCTGTTTTGTAGGTGACATTTCTATTCTAATATTAGTATGAGCAATGAATAAGTCAAAGTTGCCCAAGAAACTATTATGTTGGAATTAATTTTTTTTTATGTAATTAATTTTATCATCATGAGGTTGTCAATTAAACTATTACTATATCAACTGTACATTTATTATTTTCTTGATGATGGGTGTAGATTGCACTTAAGGGTGAAGTCTTTAGTAAGGCAGAAATATAGGAACCACCATAACTAAGAGACAAATGATAAAGAAATATTTTTAGCAAGAAAAAAATGATCCATCGTTTTTAAAGAAACCTGATTATTCTAACTGTATCATTCTTTTTCCTCTTTATCCATTCCTTTACTTTTTTTGTCTAGATTTGGATAGAAGCAACTCAAGGTAAGTCGTCAAGGTTGAAGACATAGATTTCACCAACGGAGGAATTTGATTGCCGAAGAATGAAACTTGAATTTGATTGACTGGTTTGTGCATCGTCATTTTTTCCTTTTTCCGTCCATCTATATTTTTTTTTCGTAATTTGACTGGTTTCGTTGAATTAAATTTCTAAACACCATATGTTTGTTTAGTTATTGTGGGAAGTTTTTGGGGAGTGATTGGGGGAAGGGGGTTTGATGTGATGTATTGGAAAATGTGTGTATTAGTATAGAAATGCATCGGGAAGCGTAATGTATGTTTGGTTGGTGATTGGAGGAAGTGTTGGAAGAAATGAGTGATTGGGGGAGGGGAAACAAGAGATGATACATTATTAATAAGAGATGATAAGCACAGCGTACAACTTTATTTGACTGTTAAATATTTACTGCCTACTTTGAATTAGATCTCATTTGATATTCTGCGTGGAAGATATATGAATATTTGGAATGAAATGTAAATCTTACGAGGTACCGATCAAATCAAATAGTAGAAAAGGCCGCAAATGATGTTTTCCCACCGAGAATTGATTAGTTTCGTTCATTATTTTATGGCAAAAACTTGCGTGAGACGGTCTCACGGATTTAAATCCGTGAGACGGAGCCCTTACACAAAATTTTAAAGGTTTTTTTTCAGATTTTATTTTTCTTAGGGTTTATATTTGTTTTTTTAGGGTTTATTTTGTTTCTTGGGTTTATTTTTAATTGATTTGTGTTTTTAGGATTTTTAGTTTTTTTTAGGGTTTATTTTTTATTTTTTGGGTTTATTTTTGTTTTTCGGGTTTGTTCTTCATGGTTCATGTTTTTAGGGTTTATTTTTGTTTCTTCATGGTTCATTATTATTTTTAAATTTATTTTCATGGTTCATGTTCTCAAGACGGAGCCCTTAAGAGGTCCGTCTCACGGATTTAGATCCGTGAGACCGTCTCACAAGAGACTTACTCTTATTTTATTTATAGTGGACCATTATATCAAAATTAAGGGAGGCCATTTTGTCATATTAAGAAATAATTGAGTGTACAATACCATCAATATTTTCTCGATAATGATCTTTTTAAATTGTAATTCCTATTATTAAGAGTCTCATTCTTGTTGTCGGAGTTCCAAAGGTTTGCACCTTATAAAGAAATCCTGTCCTTTTTCTTTCAAGTAAAAGAAAACATTGGTCATTTAAATAATGCTTAATATGAATTTTTTTTTGAGGTTAGGCCTTTGTTAATTTGTCAAGCGGATATGGATCAAATAGGTCCTCCTACTTGCAGGGTGAGTCCATGGGGACACATCCTAACCATAGATCAATAATTTTGGGTGGTCCAGGATTTTTAGGGCTTTTTTATGTTTATTTTTTTGTTTCAAAGAATTAAAAAGGGTAGAGTGGTAATTTGGCACTTTAGAATCAATTACTAAGATTTCATTCCCTCTTTCACGCGATTTCACCCACTCTTCACGCACACTCTCTCTCCAGCGTTTCAGTTTCAAAAAAATTCTCTGTTGCTTATGTAGTATATGGTTGTTGCTTATGTAGTATAGGGTTGTTGCTTATGTAGTTAATGTATCTGTGATGCATGTGTAGTGTATATTCATTGCTTATGTAGTATAGGCTTATCGACATGTAGTATGAGTTTGTTGCTTATGACTTGCTTATGTAGTTAATGTATTCGTGGTGCATACGTAGTTTATATTCGTTGCTTATGTAATATAGACTTGTTGCTTATGTAGTATGGGTTTGTTCTTTATGACTTGCTTATGTAGTTAATGTATTAAGTGGTGCATACGTAGTGTATATTTGTTGCTTATGTAGTATCGGATTGTTGCTTATGTAGTATCGGATTGTTGCTTATGACTTGCTTATGTAGTTAATGGTATATAAACCATGACACATCTACACAAGCAACAAATTACATCTTCATAAGCAAACTTTGAATCAAGTCAAGCTCTAGCAACTATGGCAAATTATCGCAACATTTTTCACACAATAGTGCGTTGAAAAAGAATGATGAATGATTACACAAAGAGTGCATTGAAGAAGAAGAAAGATGAGATTTGTTCACGTTGAATTTGACGTGAGATTTGCATAGATTGTGTGATCATAATGTGAGCGAGAATCCCATGAATATTGGGTAATTTTGTAGGATGACTAATTTACCCCTTTCTCTAATTACCAACACTTAATCTGAATTTTTAGCTCTATCCTATATATATATATATATATATTGTCAAGTTTAATTTGTGTGTATATATATATATATATATGTTCAAGTTTTGGTAATTTAATATGAATTTGAGAGCGAATTTGTAAATTGTAAAGGTTCCTGTGAAGAGATATATGAACTATCTTTGCTCTATATACATTTGTTGTGTTGCTAAAAAAGATTCAATTTTGCTCATGAAAGCACTCTACTACTATAATGAAATATGCCTAATGGATTTAAAACATGATGTTACTCCATAGTAATTTTATGAAACCTAATTAGACTGGATATTGTTAGGCATATGTACTACATCCCACTAGATTTATTTTACAATATTAATTAAAAAACTATAAACATTACTTCATTCGCACGAGCATGATTGATTTGTTCACTTCATGTATTTCTTCTGTTGTCCTTTTTCGAAATACATTCTTCAAAATGGTATTGCTTTCGCTCATATTTTCAGTAATCACTTGCACCATTTTGTCTGAAGCAATGAGAAGTAGATAGGCTCAACCGTGTATATATATATATATACACAGACACACACTCATATTCTCCCTGATTTTTTTTATATATCTCCCTAATTAAATTTATATCTATAATTTAGAAATGAGATGTAAGTAAGCTGATCAGTTATAATTAAAAGTGATCAATAAATCAAATTAAAGGAACTTCATCATATTGTGAAAAATATGAATTGTCGCTCCGTCATATCCCTTATATACACATTTGTACAAATTCCTCGCTATAGTCACTCCCAAAAACACCTCACCATTGATATGATAATAATACCATCGAGAAGTTATATGATAATTATATTTTATCTACAATTTGAATTATTGGTAAATTGTACTTTCAATGTATAGATTACTTCATGCATCATAAAATCATGAACTATAGGCCTGACATGGGAGAAAAAAAAAAGAGAAGAAAAAACACACTTAAGAACGATGAAGCGGAAAATTATAGTATAATCTACAGTTGAAATTAGAAAATGAGATAATGGAAACAAATAAAATGACAAATATGAAAGAAACGTAAGGAAAATGATAGTGAGATCCATATCTTAAACGACGATAAAGACACTTTCAAAGTTTCAAAACTATATATGCAAAAAAATAAAAAAATGAAAAAGACCTGAAGTCAAGTAATTAAGAAGAAGACGTTGATATTCATCAAAATAAAACTGGTATACTATGATTTCATGGACGACTCTTTTTTGTATTACTCTTTAGTTTTTCAATCTCTGTTGAGTTTAGCTCTTTAAAAAATCATTTAAGTTATTGGACTGATTTTAGGTCCAAAATGTCTTACCTATGTTTCATCTGTTAAAATCTAATTTATTATATTTTAAGATGAAAAAACTTTTTGCAATATGAATGACATTTATGATAAATATACATAAAAAATAATTATTTAATACTATGTTCAATTAATTAGAATTAGAATTATAATAAAATTATCAAAATCATAAGGATTACGTGCGTTGCACGTAAATTTTACTAGTTTTAGAAAAGCTTCCAATTTAAATTCACACGTCCACATATTATGTAAACATCCTCTCCAAGTGAGTTAGCAAGTTAATTGGGACAAAAGCTCATCAATGAGAAACTCACGTGAACAAGCAAAACATGTTGGCTTGCAAAACCCTTTCAAGTTTAAATTTAATACTGGTACTGAGTATTTGAAAGCTGAAGACAAGAAAAATATTAGCTTGCTGTTATTCCTTCCAAATTTTCTTGGACAAAATGATGGCCTACTTGATCAACAATAGGGTTGGCAACTCATCTTTCTCAATTCATTCCATTAGCCAGAGCTATCATCAATTCCCAAGAAATGATTGCGCAAGATTGGAAAGAACATAGCAACCCTCATACAATCTCGAGACAAGAACAGAGCAATCATACATGTAAATGAAGGAAGTTTGTATTCGCGGTAAATCCACAAGAAAAGCCTGCATTATAATTATGAATTGCTATACGTTAAGCTGAATTGTACAGTTCCTTTCTCTATAAGCACTAGTTTTTTGTAGCTTTATGCTGTTTTTTTTGTAAAACTATGAAACATGACAATATCATTGTACAAACATAGAGAGAGTAATGTTCAAAAGGGTTCTTTCATGGCATCTAGGCACACAATAAACAGTGGTGAGCGACGCCATCAGAGCTTCTAGTGATTTTAGCTCAGGGTTTTATATCTTCTTTGAGCCTTTCTAGAATGTCGCTGCATTTCTTCAACAAAGACTTAGCCTGTTCATTTTTTTCTAATTCGTAAAGATCAAGAAGCTCAGTAGTAAAGGATAATTCTGTCCAATGGACTGGTGGATTAGCCCTGTACTGATTTGTTAACTCCAGAAGGCATTCAGCAGCTGCTATGTGGACCTGATATTTTGACCCATAGATGATGATATCAGCTATTTAATTCAATGCAAATTCATGTGTAAGTTGTAACACTGTAAGTTTAAATAGAGAAAAAGGCTCGAGGGATACTATTTCCCTATTAATAAATACCATCGTAGCTAAAATGTTTGGAAAGATCACAGTTCAACTTCTGTATTCTAGATTTCATACGAGCACAAAATGACTGTTGTTGGCCTATACTTATTGCAGCAAGGGAGTTGAATGAATCAAAACGCATTGTGATCATTTTATTTCTATCTTTCCATACTGAATATATTAAGAGAGTTCCACAAAGAATTGGTCAAAAATTTGAGATGAGAAGCACAAGCTTGATTAATTGGTTCAAAAAAAGAAGGAATACAGGGATTCACAGCTCCATCGTTGATGCTGCAATTAGGTCAAAATGACAAAGGGATAGCAATACACTTGGACATGGTAGCCAGCATCAGTAGCTACAGTAGTTGGGGATGATGAAGGTGAAAAAGAAGAGGGGTCATTGGGGTGATGAAGGTGAAGAGAAGAGAAAGGAGCAGAAGAAGAGAGAACAATGCAGCAAAGATCCTGTTGGGGCAGTAGCTAGCTGTGGTGATACTGTGGGATGTGGACAATGAGAAAACAAGCGAACGAAGAAGCAACAGAAAAGAAAGCCTCAAAAAACAAAAAAGTAGTGAGAAAATAAGAAAGAGAGAAGGGGAAGAAAATAATAAGAAATTAGAAAGGATTCATAAAGATTTAAAATTACACATCATATTCTAATCTAATCCTACAGTTAAGCTTCACAAATCACCTTATTAAGTTACTCTAATCCTAACTGGCCAAATTTTATCTATTATATTACTAATTGCCCCAATCTTTTCCAAAAACATGGCCTCATTGTATCCAACAACAAAACAATAATATCTTCTTAACTAGGAAGACCAATTCTTTCCTTTTCCTACTTGATATTATCGTTGTAAACTGCCCAACCTTACGTTGTTTTCTTCTATGTCAAATGACTTGCTTTGTAACCACCTCCACAGAAAAGGAAAACGTGGTCTTGTCCATAACTATATTTTGTTCCATGTGCTGGACAATGAAAATCCAGGCACTGATCCCATCAATGCATACTACATAAATGGATAAACTCAACAAAAAATAACAAATACAAAAGAGATTAACCAAGAAAGCAAGGAGGCAGAATTGGCAGAATGACATACCTGTCCAATTTTTATTGTACGAAGGGATTTAAGCAATTCAGGCGACAGAGTGTAAAATAACTGAAAATATTTAAATAGTCGGATTAGAGTCCATTTTTTTTGGTGGTGTAACTAAAGAACTATAGAATTAGATACTACCTCATGAATAAAAGCAGTTACTCTGGTACACATGGAACTGTCTTGTGAATTGTTTATACCACTATGCAACTTTGAGCAAAGCTCTTTAACAGAAGAAAACACTGTCATTTTAACTGTCCAAGACATGAAAAGCATAAAGCATGAGTATGAGATAAATTGATATCGAGGGAAACATAGTGAACGAAATGTAAGTCAATGCACCTGTCCACGGGAAAGTAGGGGAGAGAGAAAATAAATACAAATCAATGAAGTTTTTCTGTTGCTCAATAATATCACCAATGCAAGCCACATGGATGCAGGCAGTAACACAACTTAATATTTTATCATGTAAAGCAGCCGGAGAACCATCTGGCTCATCTGCATCTGCAACAAGAAAGTAGTGCTTAGACTATATGATGGATCAATCAAATTACAAATTGGTGAATAACTTGTATTAAATCAATAACTAAAACGTGAACAGGACACATCTTTATGTCCATATTGAGATGACAATAGTAGGTAGCGAATGGGTATTGATCCCCAGAGAAAACAAATATCTGAACAGTCCTGACATCATGCAGATATAATGGATATGAAGGATGAAGCATGATGCTGGTTGATAGTCTACTATTTTCAGATGGTTTGGAAAACCTCTAACGCATTACTCAAAATACAGCTACGTGTTTTCAATATATATTTTTGAGGGGGAAAGTACAGGTCTTCACATGCCAGCCTCCTGAATGCTGTCAATATCTCATAAAAGTGGGAGTTACAAGCATAATAGAATATAAGAGAGGGTACTAGGATGACATCCACTGAAAAGGAAGTACTTTCATTTCATACTTGGATCAACGAGAAAACTTAGGTTCAGATAAAGCAGTCAGTGAGTTATTCTTGGAAGAACAAAGTCATAGGCTACCTTTGGCTGACAATAAAGCAGTCAGTGATTATCGTACATTTTGTACATGCAGTATCATTAACCAAATAAGCAGGGTAACAAATATCCCTTTAAAAAAAACAGCAAGAAGCAAATAATAATTTTGGGGAAAACAATAAAGTAAGACCCAATCCCTAAATAGAGGAACTACTAAATTCCAGGTATGATGGCATGATGGTTTGACTTCCTGGGCACCTAGTTCAGTTTTATATTGCATCAAGGCTTATAAAACCATCCCCCAGACACCAAATTTCGAACATGGAACCAAAATGATGATATACAACCTACTATAAGAGTTACTTCAGATTTCCGAGAGAAGACAGTGCTGCAAAATACAGCATTAATAACGAAATTTAATATACTCCGTCAAAATCTGGTGTTCTCTACTCATCTTTAAGAGGGATTATCATGGGACTCGGACTAGCAAAAGGATTTGTACTATACCTGCTTTAACATCACTTGTCAAAGATATTTGACCTGATTTGGTATGGGCAAGTGAATTGCCCATCTCCAATAGAGATGGAAAAATCATGTTAAAGAATTCTGGTTTGTTGAATGCTTTCATAACCTAAAAACAAAACCAAACAAGAGAAGTAAGATTTAAGCCAAAATCATAACAAACTTAGAAAAAAAAATCTGAAAAGAGTAATATGAATAACTTAGGGTGTGATTGCTTGTGCTTTAATTTCTATGACATGATGTTATTTCAGAGATAAGTGAGAAAAAGTAGTTTTAAAGAAAAAGAAACAAGTGTTTGAATGAGAGATGAAAGTGTAATTAGTATAGATGATTCTATTTTTGAAATATATATATATTGGGATGTCGACATATATTTTTGAAAATAGTATGTATGAGAGATAATAATATGTATGTAACAATTGTTCCTTTTTCCCCTGAAAAGTGGAAAACTCTGTGCTGGAAAAACATTCCAAAATAAAAACTCATACGAACATAAAAGTTTTGCTGACAAACTTGTCAGGATAGGCAACCACAGCCATAATCTATGAAGTCTTACTTTCAAGATTTTGATACAATGCTTCATAAATTGGGTTTCCATTTTTCTTTTCTGGCCACAGATCCATTTTGCTTCACGTTTTCCAGAATTGTTTCAGTATCACTTGTACTCCTTTATTTAATTTGGGGCTTTTCTCTCTTACGTATATATATGGATAAATAATTTATTTAAGTTGTGACTTGTCCTCTCTCTCTCTCTCTCTCTCTCTCTCTCTCTCTCTCTCTCTCTCTCTCTCTCTCCATATATATATATATATATATATAGACAAAGAACAACACCACAATAAACAAGCCGCTGCTGCAGCTGCTTTTTTCAGTTTCTTCTCTTTGGCAATAAGCCCAGTGGTGTCCTCACTGTTGTCTGTCTTTGTTAAAGAACAACACCACAATAAACAAACCGCTGCTGCAGCTGCTTTTTTCAGTTTCTTCTCTTTGGCAATAAGCCCAGTGGTGTCCTCACTGTTGTCTGTCTTTGTTCATGCAACGAAAAGAAGGGGAAAATTTTGAAAGCCCAAATGAAGGCATACATGTTACGACCTATTTGGTCATCCCACAAGCACAAAAGAGAAGTTCTATAACACACATCCAAGCTGAAGAGCAGTGTATTAAGGATTGCAAATAGGAATGAGCACAGTAAGGCAGCATGGCATACCTGCTCAAGACAGGAAAAAGCTGCTTCACGATATTTTTGTGTTTTTTTTGTGCAAGCGGAGGATATAAGGTTCAATATAGCATTTGGAGCATCAGGATTGGAACCAGAGATTGCTTCATGGCACGAAGTACAAACAGCAGATAATGCCTTCAATACCGCATCCTTTCCCTGTCTCGTAGTGAAACATACAAAAACCATAAGGCATAAATGTATTAATATTGATGGCTATTAGCTTGGTCTATAATAGTTTGTAGCTACAACAAAAGAAAATTGTCAAGAAAACTGGAAATGCAGAAAAAATGATGAGAAGTAGCACATAGAAACAAACAATTGCAAAGAGAGAAATGCTTGAGGTTACATATCCGTCCCCTGGCTTTTAGTAAGCCGAAAGTAAAATTGAGTGTTTCTTTTGGATATTTGTGCCCTGCCTTCTTTCTCTAAGAAAAATTGCATCCTAAGGTTTTCGTATCTCAGGACCACTGCTGTCCAAGCCTTTCCTCAAGTTTTCAATTGCATCATCTTTCTCGTTTAACCCTTCTGTTTTCTCTTCCACCTTATGACAGCATCTCTATAACTGTAATTTGTTCGGTGAAAGGTCATCGGCTTGCTATTCTTGCCATGCAATTGTACATACTGGGAACATTTCTACCATCCCATCATTCCTAGATAAAAAGCCGCAGATTTACTTATCCGAGGGTTGTCATGGGAGTGAGCCCACTAACGCTTTCCAAGGGGTGACATTCTTGGGTGCTGTGATATTAGAATTAACATCATGTCCTTCATGGTGCCACAATGGCGCTTTATACTTTCCATAACCATTTGCCTGTTCTGAAACTGTCTCTTTTTTTTTTTTTTTTTTTTTTGATAAGAAACAAAATATTTTATTAAATAAGGAACAATGGGACGAGGGGTCCAAAATGAAAACAAAATTACAACACAAAACTCCAATCTCTCATAATGTCAGACACAAAAAAATCCTTAAACTCTTTCTGATTTGAAATCCACCAAGCAGCCCTAAACTTCACCCTATGCCGCATTTCCTCTAATGACTCCTCTATATCTTCAAAAATTCTTCTATTTCTTTCTAACCACAAAGACCAACGAGGCACTTTTTTTTACCAATTATGATTTATGAAGAGAAGACCCAGACTTGGTGACATGTTCTTAGGCTTTTCTCCCCTCATGAGGTAACTTTCAATGCTTTATTGCTCCCTGAAGAAGGGTGCCCTAAACTTTCTCAATTCAGTTTGAAAAGCTTGCTAGATCTTCCATATCCAGTTTTTTTTTCTTTAAATTTCTGGCCCCCAAATAATTCATCTGTGTTGTTTAACCGCTTTAAAAGGAGAGTTCTTGAAATCTTTATCCTCTTGGCATTACTGAAAATAGCATTTTGCAATTGCAAGCACAATCTTTTACACACACACACACATGTATATATATATATAAGGGTCCTGTGCAAGGCACAATCCAAAAGAAAAAAACTTGTGGATGCCACTTTTTGCAGATTTACGAGGACATAAAATGTGTTTATGTTATTGGTAAATCAATTCGTGATTTATTTATTGGCATGAGATTAATTAAATACTATTTTAGAAAATGTCTACCTCCCACAAACGCCCAGGAAGTTCCTTCATAAGAGAGGTGAGCAAAACATTATGATGTGAAGATAGTGATTCGCCAAGGACTTCACTGAGCTTACATATTGCTTGTGATGCCTGCACATTCCAGAAAAGCACATTTTAACTATTCCAACTTTTCCCACAGATACAAGTAATCATCAATAGAAAGAAAGGTATGGAAGCAGAAGATAACTCCTATATGTACCAGTGAAAAAAGAAAAGCCTAACTAGAGGAAACACTAAACATGCCTTCTTTTTACTCGCCCATGAGGATGACAGGAGTCCTTCATTGATAAGAGTAACAATTTCTCCCATGTATAATTGAAGAGTTATCCGTTCACTGCTCATGTTTTCATCCCATAGTTCTTCATACAGACTAGAAATTATCTTGTCATCTTCAAATCTGCAGAACAATCAAATACATTTGTCTTACTTAAAACATGGTTGTAATAACTAAGGGGATGAATAAAACAGAAACTATAAATTGCATAAGAATAACTACACGAGTGAAGGTACAGGTTTCTGATTTGTTGGCAAATATGCTAATCGACTCGATCTTCTAAAAGGGTTTAATGTGTAGGATCGCATAATCCCAGATGGTGAAGCCCTTAAATCATATAGTTCAAAGTAACATGTTCTCTTAAACTGATGATGCATTAAACAAAATTTTGAAGTTAACATTCTACTCTAGGTACAGAAGCCTGAAATAAATACTGCCTACAAAATTAGAATTCGTCAGAGCCCTAAGGTAGCAAACATGTTTGTGGTTCTCTCTCCCCCATTTCAATTTCAAGGGACATGCATCTGCTCTGTTCTTCCCAGCTTCAAATTGAATCCTCAGCAGGTGAATCTACCAAGGCCAGCATCGATATACATTGTCATAATGAGTTTCTTAATGTTCCTCACAGCCATCTATCCTTGCAACTTGATCTCTAAAGTACAGACATGATAGATTCATAACAAAAGCATGCAGCAGGTACATTTTAGTATTTACTTTTTACACAAAATGAATGAGAAAGACAAAACCTGTTTCGGTCATCTTTTGAGAAAAACATTAACTATTTAATATAATACCCTAATATCTTGACCGTATATTGTAGCTTTCCAAGGGACTCTGCGCCTAAGAATGCAGATGCATTATTTGTAAAAGCCAAACAGATCATTTGATAACAGGGGGGAGTTAATAAATGTAGGGAAAGAAAACATAGTAATGTGGCTTTAGTTTCTACAAGAAAGAATCATTGATGTCAGCATAGCAATGGAAACACAATAAGAGCCTGATTTAACCTTGAAACAAAAATAACTGGAACTATAATAGCATGATATCCATTTAATGTATCAGCAGCCGTGGATGCATAGCTTTTCAATAGGATTGCACACGCAATCTGATCATTCCTATCACCAGAATGCAAATTTGCAGTGTCTTCTATCAATTTCTGGGCCTGTGATGGAGCTGCATACTTCAAAACAATTGCACATGCATTTGCAAAGGCACGCGTTTTGATGAAGCACTTCTTTCATCCTTCACAACTGAAAGTAAAAGCTTCAATAGCAAACTCGTGAACGGCTTAATGTCAACACCAACTTTCTGGACTAGCAAGCTGATAAAATTTGCTACACCAACCCTGTAAGAATGGTATATGATAATTATACTAATTAGTTATGAAAAAGAATGCACACGTTAAAGATATGCCAGTCTAGGGACATCATTTTGCTTGGAAAAAAACAATATCTTGACTTGTATTCAAACATTTTTTGGAGTAGTATTTGTCTAAATTGACATGTTTGATTTTTTCCCAAATGCAAATATATTTTCCAAATAAATTCTTGTTAACTGAAGTCTACCAAACTATGCAAGGTGGTTTCTCTAGACCTTATAAAGCTGTTGTAGTTATGAGTTTTGATGAAAAGAATGAGTAAACAGAAAACTTTAGCAAGTGACCAAACATTTCAGAGAATTAGACATTTAGGTTACCTTTGAACAGTATATAAAATTCATGCAGAAACTCTACCCATAAATTAATTTATGTGGTCAAACTCTTAAACCTCCCATATAAAATTGCTGAAAATTATCTCCCTAGTTGATATCACTTTGCCCCCATGCTCTCAATTGTCTCACTTAACCACCCATATACTCTCATCCTCTCCCAATTTACCTCCTTGTAGTATCATTATCATACTTTACTCACCTGTCTCTTAAAAATAAATAAAAAATAAAAAAATACTAAATCGTCCTTACCTAATATTTATAGTACATTACTTTAAAATGTTCTAAAATTAATATATTTGTATTTATATTTTAATTTTTTTCCAGTTTAATCAATTAGTACTTAATATTAAAATCATTTGAAATTTTAATGTACCTAATATATAATATATAATAGTCCTGTTAAATTTCTATAATGTGGGATTTTTTATCAGCTAATACATTTTACATATTATACTCATCATAACTATAAATAATTTATAATATATTTCTAATTAATACTTCGTTAAATACATATAATATTAGTAATAAGTTTTCAATATTAATGGAATTATCAAAATCTTATGGCAATGACTTTTGAGTTTGATATGTCTTATGATAATTCCGTTAATGATACAGTACCAATATTTCTTAATAAAATATTTTATTAAAAATATACTGTACATATATTAGATTTATAATTTGGGTAGTTTCATTCGCCCGGGGTCAAGTGCTTTGGAACGTGATTGTTCACGTAATGTTTTGGTCTCTATGGATGGAAAGAAATAGAAGAATTTTTGAAGGTAAAGAGGAGTCTTTAGAGGAGGTGGGATAGTTAGGTTTAGGGTAGCCTGGTGGGTTTCAAACCATAAGGACTTTAAGGTCTTTTTGTATCTGACATTGCTAGAGATTGGAGTTCTGTACTATATTTTAAGTCCTATTTTGCTATATGGGACCACTCATCCCTTTGTACTGTATACTTTTTGTTTTAATAAAATCTTATGTTTCTTATCTATATATATATAATGAGTAGGAAGTTCACAAGTAAATGTATTAGCTATTAAAAAGAAAAACTTTCTACCATAGTAATTTAAATAGGAACTGTATTAAATTAGAAATAACTGCTATATTCTAAGTACAAAAAAATCAAGCAAATGAATGTAATATAAGTTGAAAAAATTATTAGAAAATAAACACAAGTATTCAAATTTTAGAATATTTTAAAGTAATTTATTATAAATAATAGGTAAGATCAATTTAATTATTTTCTTTAAGTGTTGCGGGGTTAAAGAAGATAATGAGGGTAAAGTTAGACCAATGAGAGCACAAAGGGTAAAGTGAGACAAGTGAATGTACAAGGGGGCAGAGTGATATTCAACAAGAGTAAAGGAGATAAAGTGGGATTTACCCAAATTAAAACTATTTGCCAACACACCTGGTGTTCAAACCGATGCCAGATCGGACCAGCTGAGCAAGACGAGGAACCAATTGTTCTAGGGTAGGGGAGTCAACAACATCTATGCAGATTTCAAGAGTTTCCCACATTGGAGATCCTCTAGCGATTGAAATTCTCAAGTTCTCAAGTTTTTCAGTCTGTATTCCCACATTTTCCGCATGCAACTAGTAGATGGGTAGAAAACAATATTCACATGGTAAGAAAAAGTTTGAAAAGAGAGAGAGAGAGAGAGAGAGAGAGAGAGAGAGAGAGAGAGAGAGAGAGAGAGAGAGAGAGAGAGAGAGAGAGAGAGAGAGAGAGAGAGAGAGATCATCCAGACCTCAACATAATTCATTCCTTGGTCTTCAAGGCTTGACAAGCTTTCCAGCATACAACACACAAGATCACTTAAGTATGGACGAATTGCAATTCCTGCACCCTGTAAATATGGATAAACATAAAAACAATTGTGGATAAGAAAGCAGGCGATGAAAATGCATCTATCCAATATTTTTTTGATCCTTACCAAAAGGAATATAAAAGATATCACAATAGCAATCAAAAGTGGAAGACAGCTAGATAATATAAAAATATATTCAAGTTCATATAAATTTTGTGACAACAGACATCAGGAAAACAGAAGTATAAGGATTGTTTAGAAAAGGTGTGTATTGCACCTCTCCGCTAAGCATAAAGATTTACAACTTTGGAGCATGAAATATTCAAATATGAGTGCTGTGAATAAAAAAACGGCTCGAGCACTGGGGAAAAGACTAACTCTAGTATAATATAAGGGGCCAATGGCACCGCACTAGGAAACACACAAACAGAAGTGTGGGAACTAATGAGATCAATGTAAGGGCAGTCTGGTGCCCTTTGGACATTTGGTATTGTCATGTGATACTTGTAAACAAAAGATAACAAAACCTTTTTATAGTTGAAAACTTGAAACTTAGCTGGGAGAACACATTATACGATACATGTGTCATGAATACATGCCTAAGCTGAAGAGATGAACTCAGAAGCCATGTACATGTCATTAACAAAATTAAGTGAACATAGAGTCAAACTGTATGAGAAAAAAAAAATCATTCTGCTTCTAAAAGTTTCACTTTTACCTTTTGCGAGCCAGTAACCATACCAATGGATGCTTTGCGAATATTTTCAACTTTACTCATTATGCCATCTGTTAGCAATAAAGGCAAAACTATAGCCATTGTTTGTCTCGCCTCTGGAACTGGTGTAAGAGAGACGTCACATAACCTCCCAGTTAATGACGCAGTAGCACGGCATAATCTGTCACCAGCATTTCTGACAGTTTCCTTTATGTCATCCATGGCCCGAAAAGCAGCTATCCATATTCTTTTTAAATGCTTCTCAACCTATGACAGAACAGCAGATAACAGTCCTTGAGAGACCAGTCACATCACACCACTTGTACCATGGAACACTTCAAATCAGCTGACACTATATGATATGTGAACTTCGAAAATATTAGGAAAACCATCATATGTGTGATGCTGGAATTTTAAAAGAAGCTTCTTCCACTTGACAGAACTGCGTCATTTATCTCATGGAACTAGATTTAAAGTCAGTAACCATTCAAACAGTAAGATGAATAAATTAGTGTTGGCCGTTGGGCTTAGGTTACTCCAATAACTAACATATCAATTACATTGTAAAGTGAAAAAAGGAGGAAATCTTTTAATTTATTCTATTGAGTCACTTGAAGATACAGAATAAAAAAAATCCGTTTATAGAAAGCAACTGCACAAACATTTCTTAGGCAAATAAATCCTACATTACGAACTACTTCTAACAAGTGAAACCCAAGCATTCTTTCTAAAATGTGTATTAAACAAATGAATAAATAAAGAAATATTAATATATGTCTTCAGGAAGATGACCATTCTGTACAGAATTCAATTGCTGTTGGCTTCCTTAGAGTCCTTTATGGTGCCTCTTTTCTGATATATGGGAAATAAAAGGAGGGACAAAAATGAAATAGAAATCCGACAAGTGGGATTTTAGGACATTGTAGTACATTGTTTCACAAATAGGACTTAGTTGTGAAAGGGAAAAACTGAACCCAGAAGTAATTGGCCATGATAAACTAAACTATGTAGGACTTAGAATTTTACCTACCAGTAAGGCAGTAACCTTAAAGAATTGCTTTCTTTTGTTCAGAGGTGATTAATGAAATAGCCATCCCCAGAACCAAAAAATAGTGAAAGGAAATATCTAGATGGTAACCTGGTCAAATTTGCGTCCTTGAAGTATATCTGCAAGAGCAAGACAAGAAGCTTCCCTGGACCTCCAAAGCCTAGATCCACATTGTATCAAGAGATCATCAAAAATAAGGTCCAAATGTTCATCAATGGCTTTCTTTGAATCTGCTATCAATGATTTCCAGATGTGTGCCATTGCATCCTGATGCAATGTTCAAAATCAAATTGAGCAAGAATGGGAGGGAATAAAAATCCAAACGACATATAGACACAAAGGACCTAATGTGGCCGTCCATCCACCAAATGAACAAGAAAGAAAGAAATGATATTCCAATAAAAAAGCAGTGCAAAGAAATCTGAGGCAAGGGAAGCAGAATTTGTTGGGCAACCTTTTGAAATAAAAGATGAGAATGTACAATATTCAGCAATTTGAGAAGCCATTAGTCTCACTCTACCTGGAGCACTGAGAGATCAGTACCTGTACATTTTTATCAGGATCATACTGATAGCGAACAAGTCTTGGAACCAATGCACGGAGGTAAGGTCGTAGGGCATCCCCTGCATGCTTGGCTATTTTAGAAAAACCAAAAGCAGCACCTCTTTTTGAATTTAGAGAAGCCTGATAATTGGCTAAATCCATGAATTTATAGATTAAATCAGGTTGTCCCATCTCATTAGCGAGGTTGCAGAGCTCCTTGTAAGTGCTCAGTTTTCCTCCAGTAGGACTTTCACCAAAGGCACCCTCTTGGAACACTTCAGTATCCTCAACCAGCTGATGATTGTCCAAGAAAAACAGGCTAAGGGCAAACATATAGGAAATGACATATGAAAGACATGATATCTACAGAAGGAATCACAAAGCCATATATCCTGACCTTAACAGCCCTTTTCCTCTTCCCAGAGCCAGTTAGAGTTCCAACAAGTGCATTAACCAAACTTTTCTTCGTAGCATCATCACCAAGTTCATAAACAATACTAAGGCCCTGAGATGCCAACTCTTGTGTAAGTTCACTTTGTTCACCAATGAGGTGTGAGAATGCTTCCTGTATTACAGAAATAGCATTGTCAGAAACTTTGAGAACTAACGAAGACGTTCTTATAAAAAACTTTAAGTTCTGCATGATATCCCATAGTACGAAAAATTATGTCATGTAGACTTTCGATAGTCAAGAACTACAGGTTATGAACAAACATTTCCTAAACTGAAGTACATTGATGTTTGCTTGAAAAGATTTCGGATTAACCCCATCTACCCATATCAAAATGGAAAAAAGTGAATGATCATCTCTAAAAATAATCCAATTAATTAAGTTACTCAAGAATACTTGCTCCGAATCTATGAAAATGCCCTTATTGCAACTCTTTTATTTGGGGTAAAACATACTATAAGATAACAAATACATCAGAAACTCAAAACTCTGCATTCAGGCAAATTGTGAATGCAAACTAACCAGGGAACATAAAGAAGAAAAAACATAACCCAGGAGAAGCCATCCTCATATAACAAGACATTCAAGCACTAGGGCGTCCACTCCAGAACCAGATATAGCAAACAAAGGGTACCAATCCCAGTTACAGCAACTCAAATAAAACATGTGGCATATCATCTTAATACAGGAAAAAACAAGAAACAAACTAAGCAAAAACATGGCAACTTATAGAGCAAAATTCTATATGCTAATTGTTCTTCAAATAGTTTGCAAAATATGCTTAAATTACAAGTCTAAGAATTTTCAGTATATCGTATATGCTTTCAGAAGCATTTGTTTAAATTCCTTGAAGATATCAACAACGGAAAAAAAAAATTAGAAACCTCCGCCCCACAATGCCTAGCCCCGCCCCTCAAACTGCGTAAGCCAAAATAAATCTGATCTCCCAAATTATACCATTTTAATCCTCTAACAACAGCATGTCCAGTGTATTCTAGCCTTCAAAAACAGAACTAGAAACACCCAAAAGTTTAAAACTCCAAATGCAACTCATATGACCAACCCCAATTTCTAATCCAGTCAAGATATTCTGGCTCTAACTTTTGATATTATTCACCGAGACCTTTGAACCTTTGGCACAAGCGGAATCATACACCTTTTAACACCCTCAAACAATTGGGCAAGCACAAACCTGGATGTCTGGAAGTAATTTTTGGATGCTTGCATGATGGCCACAATATATTGTAAGTGATAGTAACCAGACAGTTCCAGCACAGCGCTCCTCTTTTCTGTTACTGTACAAAAGGGCATCAAATAGCTTTCTGGTAATAGCTTCTCTAACTGTAACGTGGTAATCTTCATCATTTTCGAATTCAATTGAGGGGAGCCTTGATAGAGATGAGGACGTGTCTCCCATTAAAAAGTTAGAACTCATAGAAAGTGAAGAATAATTAGTTCTGAGAATCACATCAGTAGTGACAGGAACACCTCCCCACAAAAATGAAAGAGCTTCCCCAGCAGCAAATAAGATGTCCTCAACCTGTTAAAAAAATTGACGTAGCCAAAGGATGTGTTGATTTTCAAGTAGCTGTATCAACTTAAAACTAATGAAATGCTTGCAATACAAATTCATTCTATATGGAAAGCTGAGAGGGGAGACCAGGATGACGAAAACAATAGGGATATTTGGTATTAAATGTCAAATAATTCACCCACCTTTGACCGGCAAAGGCTGAAAATCAGATCAAGAGCAATATTTAGATGTGACGAAGATGATTCTTTCACACACATGTGCCCCAATGCAATCACAGTTTTTTGAACTGCTTTGATATCATCCCCAGACAGCAGCTTGCTTAATTTTTCATGCAAGAGGGTCCAAGTGACAACTGCATGTTAATATAAGAAAAATGGTATTCTCATTACATTATTAAACAAACTAGCATCACTTCAGAAGTTAATGAGGCAAATATCAACAATCTCGTGAATACGTAACCAGGACATATCCATTAACCTGCAGTAGAGTCGAGAGGCAGAGGAGGCAGTGGGATGCAGATTCCAATATGACCCAGGGCTTGCATTGCCACAGAAGCTAATGCAGCTGTCTCTTTATTAACGACGTCAACCAAACATTTCAAAACACTTTGAAGCACAGACTCTGAGATCTGGTGAAACAGAGAGGGACGAAGACTAAGAAGAGTTGTGAATGACATGTGGTGCATGAGCATGAATTAACAAAACACAAAATGCAGATAATATACAAATCAATTTTCCACATTATAATGAATTCCCCAAGGATAAAATACCAACTGAATTTATTCATATTAATATGAATGAAATCAACTAACTCAGTGACATCTGAATCTGTTTCTTTCAAGACGAAGTCATGATTAAAATAGGGTATATTTCATATAAACCCACTGAATCAACGCAAAAGAGCATGACTCAGAGGAAATATCTGGACCTTGAGTGTCAAAGCCCAGAATGCGTGATAAGTTGTAAGAGACGCATAGGCAGTGACGAGGCTACCTTGGGGCCAAGGGGGGCACTGGGCCCCCCCGAAATTTTGGAAAAAATCAAGGGTATTTTGGTAATTTCACTCAATAACATTAAAAAAATGCAAAAAATGGAACAAAGCTTCTAATTCCTTCATTCTTCTTGTTAGTTATTACCTTCACATTTATGAATCTTGAGAAATCTTTGAGCCTTAATCATTTTTTTCTACTTTCTCAAAATTTTGTACATTATCTTTTGCTCCACCATAAAATTGAACATGAATTTTGGCATTATTCTCTCGTGCCTCTATTCGTCTCTTTTGGGATTATTTAGGGTTCATAATCAAATACCCATTAAAGAATTCAACATTGGTAATGAGTTATTGAATGATTGTTTGGTAACATACATTAAAAAATATGTATATTAGCAATGACGATATTATGCAACGATTTCAAAATATATATACGAATAGAAGAGAATAGAAGAGAAATGTTATGATACATGATGTTATTGTATTATCACTACAAGAAAATTTTAGTTTACCGACATAAATGGTTTTGTCACTAAATTTACAGTTAGGTACTTTGTACTTACAGAATAAAAAATATTTTTTTCCCAAATTATATCGACAGATCACGGACAATTTATAAATTTATCGACCAAATACTGTAGGTATCAACAGTTTTAGATTTTGTAGGTAAATATTTACATACAATGATTTTAACTACACTTTATATTTATACTTATCTGTAGGTAAACTGTTTTTTTTCTTGTAGTGATATGTTATTTATTTTTTAATATTAAGATGCAATTGAGTTAATACATTGACAACTATCAAAATTAGTATTTATTTATAGTATTATTCTTAGAGTTAATGTATTATATTTCATTTTTATATTAATGTTAGTTGGGCCCCTTTACACAAAATTTCTGGTTTCGTCACTGCGCATAGGAATAGAAAAGGAGCACATGAGTATAAGAGCTATAAACAAAATATAGGGATAATTACAAAAACTACCCTTGAGGTTTGGGGTAATTAAAAAAAGACCCAGAGGTTTTTGAAAATTACAAACATCCCCTAGAGATTTGATTTTGTATTACATTTTACCCCTTCATAAGAAAAAAACATTTCAAACACCACATTTACATTTGTAAAAATATTACAGTTATCCCCTTACGTTTAAGGCACAATCAAACCTCAAGGCTTTTTTTGTAATTTTGAAAGTTTTTTGTTTTTTTTTTTAATTATCCCAAAACTCAGGGGTACTTTTTGTAGTTATCCCCAAAATATAATAACAAAGCACATAGGTGGAAGGAAATGAGGACAAAGATGACGGTACAAATATCACCAGCATTTTATTAGTGAACATATTCCAGCATATCTATTTGATGAGGAAGAGATATTTAATTCATATCATGATGATTCTGAGTTTCACCTAATTCACAAGGGGCAAGACCAGATCCATGTGGAGCAGTGTGTAATACCCTAGTTTTGGGTTGTTAAGAATTTTGAGGAACTTCAATATAAAGCAATAGGATCTGGTTCTCAGAACAAATAGAGAATTTAATTAAGCAAAGTTAAAAAGAGTGCTAAAATCTTGAAGCAAGACGTTTCATGGAATATTAATATTTTCACTTCGACATCTTCTCCATGTAAAGAAAAAAGCAAAGATTCCGTAAGTGGGAACAGTAAACATACTATGGATAACTAGAGATAGTGCACGACATCAGAAATGACCATATCACTAGTAATAACCTTGGCGTACAGCGTTCCCTAGTAACTTTCTTTTGACTTCCCAGGTTTATACATCTCAAAACAGAACATCAGGTCTTATATGGACGTCTATTCCTTCTCTGAGTTTGCAACAATACTATGAGCACATTTTCACGAAGAGCATACGAGCTCACAATGACTTGTCACTTTCCTCTTGCTTCTCAATATCATTAATTTTAAGCAAGTCGGACGAAGAACGATCGACTAAACAGAGGGGGGGAAAAGAAAAGCAGAAACCATGTAACAAACACATATACAACGAGATATAGGCATGCCAATTAGGAAGAGTGAGAAGGATAACATGATACCCAAATAATAACCTACAAAAGAATAGGACATGCTTGTTGATCAGGATAACTGGCGAGTACACAGTACCAAATATACATTCAAAATCATAAATATGCATGCATTCTTACAACAGTACTCAGATACTTATTGACATGTGTCAACTAGCGCACATCTCTATATGCAAGTATATCTTCACAGTATAGATAGAACAAATGAATAAATATCCTGTCCCAACAGCACTCAAAGAAAAAAGACAACTTACAGGAGGAGTTCTCAACACGCAATTTGCTGTGATGTATCCTAAAGCACATAGCAGCCCGTGCTGTGCTTCAAACCTATATAATTAAAAGGTCAGTCTTTCAATGAGATAATAGGAGAAATAACACTATACTAAACACCAAAAGGTGAAAGACAATCAAAAAGAAAACCTCAATTTTTGTGTTCCACTAATTGAAGATATTACTTCACCAATGAGTTCAGATGAAGAAGAGATGGGAAGGGCAGAGGAAGCAATTCCAAGTAAACGTGCCATAGCTTCGCGTGTATCATAGTCCAAATGAGTCAGATACTGTTTAATCCATAAAACTTTTTGGGCATAGCGAGAGGCTATCATCTATCATCCAGAAAAATCAATCAGAGAACATAATTCTAGTTTCTTAAGGAAAGCAAACACAAGAAAATGGATTGAAAATACATGATGATATATCTCTATTGCATAAACTCCATTAAATCTACCTGGGGGAAATGAGATCCCAAAGTAATTAATGCCTTGGAAGCTGATGCATGCAACTCGACAGAACCTTCGTACGTCATAGCATAATCTAACAGTAAACACAATCTTTCCACTGAGTGTAAAAACTCAGAGTCTTCGGCCGAGTTAGTTTGCGCAACTTCTGTCTCAAAGCACTTCAACAGAAATTTGATCATAGCCACATAAGTCTTAGATGGAAAAAGAAGTTTTATATCTCCTGTCCCACTAGAATCTAAGATAGCTGGCTGCTGCTCTAGAATGTAAGCCAACATCTCTGAAAGTTTTGGGTACTCTGGAGAGATGCTTTGCGACACAGTCCTGCTCTGCTCTTCACCAGGAAACAAACCTTCCAATGCCATCTCCCTGGGCAAAAATAAAGTTTGATTTGTTTCGGGAAAACACTTTAAAGCAGAAGAACTGAATCTTTATATAACAACAAACAGCATTAGAGTTTCTGCAGACTCAAGATGCAGATATAAACTGCAGTGATTAAAAAAAAAGGTTCATTTCAAACTCTCTTTCTTATGGATGTTTTCTGGGAGTCAGCACAATACCACAGGGAGAGTAGGTTTGAGTAAAATTGAAAATCTACAACAATTTTCCATTAGCTTCTTGTGGTGGAAAATATGACTAGGAACAAGACCAAACATAAACTACAATTCAACGTGGTATTCCTACAGCTCTGCCAATTTCCATATAGGCTGCAGTTGATTATTTCTTCTGTAAAACTTTCTGGTGCATTTAGGCCTTTAAGTCTTGCAGGATATGTCTATTCAGGGAAGCGAAAGCACGAAAATATACAGGGCAAGAGAACATCCAATAATGTCGACATCATTTGGGTTTTACAAAATTTGTCCAATACAAAGGGAAAATTCTACCTGTCTAAATCTGTGTTAAATATTCTGCATCTAATAGCTGAAAAGCAAATGATACAGTTATCTATATCTATAAAGATTTTCCAAACCCAATAATTCTTTTTATGTTGCCAAGAAATTAGTTATCAATAAATTACAAGGATTAATTAACTTGTGATTCAGACCTTATTAACACACGCGCGCGCATAAAAAAAAAAAAAGACAAATTCCAGATTCTGGTCAAAATTGCTTGCACACTAATACAGATATGGTAAGCTACCTTATGTCCAATTTTGAATCTGCTGCTCCAAGCATACAAATAAACCTGCTCGGACAATGCCTCAAATCAAACAAGGATGTTGCCCATCTCAAAGCACAAAAGCGTACTTCACTTTGTTCCTTATTAGCAAAAAGATGAAAGATATTGTTATGCTTCTAAAATTTTGACAAACTAATATAGGATGTCAAATTAACTAAAACACTGCAAAACCATGAAAAGGAAGAAGAAGAAAGGTAAATCACTTCCAACACATGTCAACAAGCATATCAACGTACATACCACTTGAGAGTTTTGCAAGAGAATTAACTCCACATCCTTTAACACCTTTGAGGGTGCATCCTGAGACTCAAAGCAAGTCACCATCAAATGAGAAGTTGAAATGCAGGGTAACAATAAAATAGATTAAACAAGTGATATAACACCTTATAAGCAACAGCAAGAGAATTTGTTGCCTCTTGAACAACCAGGCGGAGATACTGCCCCTCAAGCTTCAGTGCATCAAAGAGTCGAACAGCCACATCAATTTTATCCCTATGGATGAGAACCACCAGAACCTCATCAACGTAACAAAATACAAAACTAGGCAGCACATAGTATGGCAATTCTGGAAGAAAAGTTACCGGAAGAGTTGAGGCATCCGCTGTGCAAGCAATCCAATTGCTTGAAAACAGAACCTTCTAGTCTCCCTAGCAATAGCATCTGGATGCATGTGATGATGATAATCAGGATGGATCATGAAAATCAAAATGTAATTCTAAATCCTCTGGCTACTTTAAGACACCAATAGTCCAAAAAAACCATAGAGGATCTGACCTGAATCCAGGGATGAGAAATTATCTAGAGTTTTCAGAATTCCTGTCAGTATAACAGGGCCCATAAGCTTCAATTGATCCATTTTAGCCTGCACAGAAATAAAAAAAAAAATGGTGGAAAAGGTACTGAAAAATTGCTGGCATTTCTATTGCAGTAGAGTTCCCAAAAAAATGTCGTAGAGAACCTATTTAACATAGCGAACAAAATAGAAATTTTCAGAGCAAGAGAGATTAGAATATAAATAAAATGGCATTCACCAGAGGAACACATGCATACAGAAACACAGCAGAATGAGTAAAAGTGGCAAAACAAGGTTTTCTATCTTGAACAGGGAATATCACTATTAACCATTACAATGTATGTGCTGCTATGTCACTAATCCATTTTTTGTTAACTAAAAACAAATTTTCTCTTGACTCATATGTGACTTCTCAATGGAGATTCTTAAAGGGCGAATGTGCATATGAGAAGAATTACAGTCAGTGAGACAAACTACAATCAACTTACATGTTTGAAGACCCAGACTGAAAACTCCATACCCAACTGCTTCAACCTGGAGGTGGCATCAATTCCTGAATAAGCAATAGTATAAGCATTGAGATGGCAAGTGAATAAGTTTAAGGAACCAAAAGAGGCCTTAGGTCTGACATCTTATAAGAGTTTATGAGTATATTGATTTGCAGTCATATTTAGAAAGTAGAACACATGATCACACTTTTGTTCTGGGCATAAAAACTGTATGCTAATTCATTGTTTTTATCAACAGAATGTTACTAGATTCAAGCGTTCCTGAGGCTAGCACCTATAAGATCCCTCCATTGGATTTACAATTAGCATTTCTACACCAATATTTGCCAAAATGTATACGATTGCGGATTGCCAACCATGACAAAGAAACAAACTGGTCTACGAGGTAACTTCACACACCTCGTTCCAGGGGGCAGCAAAGTCTGATTATCTAATTTGAAGGTTACTCCACTGGAGGCTGAAAGCGTATTTCAAAAAAGAAAGTCCAGAGGTCTCTAGTGAAATAATGTTGAGAGCTCATATTTCTGTGTTCTGAATTAAATGGCAGCAGTTAGATCAGATATTCAGTATTTCATCCTAGTACTTTGAACTACTATTTATCACAATAAAATCAAGATATTGTGACACTAAAAAATAGTGATGTCCTGGTTGGGAATAAAGGCAAAATCAAAAAGCCATGTGAGACTTCTTGTTATTGGCTTTGCAATAATAGCACCTACTATGCTTTAGCATCCACTATTTAACTGGTTACGAGGGGAATTTCTTCCTCAATGCATACGCTATTATTGCAACAATAGCAACCATATCAACTTACCAGCTTCCCTGAAACTTTAAGAAAGGAAAATTAAGGGCAAAGGGTTACAGAAAAAAAGTAACATATAAAGAAGCCCATCAAAGGCTCAGCAGGTCATATAATAATGCAGATTTCTACAACTTCAAACACCTCTTCCAGAAAAAAAGAGACTCTGATATCCTTAACTAACTTCTGTAATATCAGTTGATCTACAAGGAACATCGATAATGTAAATAACATGCAAAGAGCATCACACCATTTATGATGTCTACTCAAATGATCTGGTAACTCAAAATTAAGCTCTCAGAGACAATGTATTAAGCAGGAATTGGAACTCCCTCATTTGGTTTCAAACAGATAACATTCATAAGTGATACATTAAATATATGTAATCACATTAAGGTATGTCCTACCCTTATCATTGTAAAACTCACATTAATTTTTTCGATCAGCTTGAATTGCTTAGAGACCCTAGGATTACATCTGTTCTTTAAGTGCAGTAAGATGCAATGCATCCCAAAACTTCTGCATGTAGACTATGAGATAAGGAGCAACTGATATAGATCTACAGCAAGTTCCATACATTTAACATCCAAGAATGGAAACATTCCTTTATGGGGAGAAAGGAAATCAGAACACTCTTGGTAATGAAAAATTGTCATTAATCTCAAGAGCAGGAAAAACCCTCACGATTCAAAGAAAATTTAATACATGCAGAGTTTTCAGCTTACCAAATATGCACCCAAAAATGCACTGCAAAGTTGATGGGAAACTGTTCGCCGCAGTAATTGATCGGCAGAAAATAGACATCAGCCTCACTCTCAGAGCTAGATTGCCAGGATTAACTTTGGATTCTGGAGCAATAGTTTCAGAGCCAGCAGTGCCTACATATTGTGAAATAAAGCCTCGCGTCTATATTACAACAGTTTGACATTTGCAAATTGGAGGACGCAATCAAATGCTGCTTTACAAATAACAAATTAAAAGACTCCACCAGAAAATGTCACTCCAACATGTTTCAGAAGTAAAACAACTGTTCTTTCCAACTATTAGTATACAATTTGGATAAATTTAATCTTCAATAAGCATTAAATCAACAAATAGAATCACATTCAAATGTAGGTCGTATAAGAGTAGAAAAATACATGTTCCATACCATTAAATAATAGAAATAGTTTGCTGATCAGGTTCAGGTCATCTAAATTCACACGAGAAGTGTTCTTCTTCAAGAGCTCCTCCCCCTTTTTGAGAACAGATTCACGACTATGGAGAACAAAAAGCCAACAAACATACAAAATATAAAAAGTTTAAAGACATTCAAAAGCTAATCTGCATACAAAATTATACAGAACGTAAACTACGTTGTACCTGTCTGCACAAGCAGCAATATAAATAGGATAAACAAGTTCAGGAGGAAGCTCCAAAGCTTCAACAATGTTCAGCATTCCTGACTGCAGAATAGAAATAAACAACAAATATATCCAGTCAAACACATGATAATCACTCATGAACATTACGAGTGTGGTCAACGTAAATGTTAGACAATAGTTTGAATAAATCAATGGAATATCGGTCTATACTTTGTGCTTCCACATATCATACCTTTCTATTGCATAGCATATCACTACTCAGAGGATGTTTTCCAGTAACACGTTCACATTGAATAGTTGAAAGCCCAGCTGAGCGTCCTCCACTGCAAAGACAGCCTTCATCGTTACTTTATAGGTTGAATTTAAAGAGCAATTAAATTATGAGAACATGAATTGAGCAGTATAAATCTGATTATAATCTAACCTCTGAGAGGAGGATGGCTGATACAAAATTGTATGAAGACAAAATTCAAGAAATATCTCACAGTCCTTAGAACCAACTAATATCCTATACTTTTCCAGAACTTCATCACTAACTTGAGATGTATGGCACTCGCCAATTACCTAAACCCAAGAAAGTCAAAGAAGTCAGTCCCTGCAATATCTGAAGAAATGCCAACAATATTTACATTGCAGGCTGTCAACAGGCATAACATAGTTTCCCAAGGGCCTCTTTGAGAAGCATCCAAAACATGGCGTTTTCAGACAGAAACAGCCCAGGCGTTGGGAAATTTAGCAACATTTCTGTTGTCTGGTTTTAAAACTTCCCCCAAAAATGATTAAAATAGCACCACAATATTTTTTAAATAAAGGATAAATTTTCAATTTCCTATACATGGACCAATTATTATAGAAACATCATAATCAAACCCCAAAACATGTGAGAAGCTAAGTAGGAAACAAAAATTATTAAAAAGTAGCAGGCATGTATTACCTAGCAAAGTCCATGTCCGGCACCTAGCGGCTTATCCTCCCCCCCACACATGCACACCTTTTTGATACATTACCAGTATTCTATTAGAAGAACTGAGGAGGTATACAAGAAGATATAGAAGCAGAACACAAAAGGAACATATAATAAAAGAAAAGCACATAGCCCCTTGAAAATAATCCAAATAAAGAATAAAGAAAAAGGAAAAAACAATGGCCTTACTCGCACAAGTGAAATTCTGGGTTCAGAAAATAGATGGAAACAAAAAACTCTTCAATCTCCAAGAGCAACAGAATTTATGAGCAGTCAAGCTCCTAGTTGAATACTAGCTTATTCCATTGCATCTAGATTACAAGAACTTCTTATGAAAATAAAGTTCAAAGTTCAAGCTTGAACATCATAAAATCTTCAAATTTCCGAAACACTGTTGTTTGCAGCTGTTAATAAAATCCAAAGAAGCCAAGAAAAATAATTTTTTTCACTTTGAAGCGCCATAACCTTAAGGGTTTATGATATTGGGTGTCCTAGCATAAATTGTTCATGAAATTCTCAATTTGCTCTTAAATTTGAGTTTCCTTTTTTTTTTTTTTTTTTTTTTTTTTGTTCGTCTTCAAAAGATATTTTAAGTGATTATCAGAACTTGGAGAATCCATTCAGTCACAGAAATTAATATAAACTAATGGCTTTCCTAGATTGATATGTATGTGGAGACACTGATCTCCTCTAATAAGCACGAGGACAGATACACGGAAACCTCATTGGCTTATTCCACATTTAAATTTAAAGAAATCTCAAGTGAGGGTATTCCTATAGAATTCCTTAGAAAAATTTGGGGCTTAAGATACATAATCTTTGCTGATGCCTCTCATGACATGACTATGATTCTTAGTAAGTACAAAAAATAACTATATAAGTTGATGATCAACAACCAACAATGGGTCTGCAAAATCTTTGAAGAGGTAGATAGGATATTCAAGAGTCATACTCAGAGGTAAACAAAAAGAATATATCAAAATAAAAATGTAAAAAAGCTGAAAGTTACCTTTGCTGTGATTCTGAGTAATATATCCTGATGTTGAGGAGGGAGTTTTGATATGTTGGCTAAAAATACAGGAGCTATCAATTGTTTTTCCTGCAGTATCATCCCAAGGGCCAAGTGAAGAATCACTGTCTTTACTTAAAAAAGGTCAACTACTAATTAACAAACACCTACCTCCTTATGCACACGATCAATTGCCATCTCAATGTACACAATGCAAAAGTTTCTAACCATAGGAGCAGAACTAGATTCCATATACAATTGCCATAGATCAGATAAAGGTAGACCAATGGCTGGCTGGTGCTTCACTCTCTTGTTCACATGACTCAGTATTTCGATAACCTAACATATGGGGAAAAAGTTACATCTGGCATCTGGAGAAGAAAACAGTTTTTCCAGAAATATAAGTATGAAAGAAGAAATGCACGACTTGGGAAACAACATCTAACAAACCATGTAAGGAATATTGATCCCAACTTCTTTCATTAAGTACAGAATGAAAATCAGAGATGACAATGCACCCAATTAAACTGTTTGCAGCGTGCTAAAAGTTTGTAATATACCCAGACTGAACAAATTAATATAAATATCAGAAAACATGTATAAGATTCCCGGCCTTTATCTCGACTTTCCTCTTTAATTAAAAGTGAAGTTTTTATGCATGAGTAATGCAGAGAATGAAAGGAAATTCTAGGCAAGCCACTCGAAGATGAATAGAACTATGTGCCTCTACTGCATTTCTAATTATTAATCAGTTACACGGTAGTGTACACCTCATTCACCATTAAAGTCCAAACCTTCTTAGATAACAAGAACAAGTAACCATAATTAGTTGTGTCCGTCACATAAATTCTTCAACAAAACAATCAGCAGAAAAATCATAACATCTTCCATAATGATGAACGATAGTGTTTGTCCTGCCCAAGTAATGCAACATAAGACACTAGACAACCTCTGAAACATCTCCTCCAAAGATTTTATCCGAAATTTATTGCTTCCTAAACATCGTTAGATCATGCAATCCTACTCAAACCTAAATTTCAATTCCAAAACCCTCAATCCAGAAAAATAGTGGAGATACACAAAGGAATTCCATAACTTTGTTATTCCATATAATGGAAGGCTTGCACATTAGGAATCCTAAATTATGACTTTGTATAAACCAATTCAAAACTCAAACTAAAGCCTAGTCCAACAACGATTCTAGGCCTTGTTATAGTCCGATATTGTACTTCTTAATAGCGCCGGAAAAAAAGTTGACACAAGAATGACTCAGAATAAATAAAAACCAAGTATAGCGCAATATTCTGCAGCAATTACTTTATTGCGGAGAGAGGTGGAGGCAGTTGACAGGGCGCGAATTGAGAGAGGAAGAATCTTGGCGAGCAAGTCTTGGAGCTTTGAGTCGTCACATAGTGCCAATCGAGTCAGCATTCTGTCCAAAAGTTCCTCTTTCTGTTCATCGGACTTTCCTGAGAGCGCCGATGACCAGGAGCCGGTAGCGGAGGTGGAGGACTCCGCCATGTGTTTTCTTGCTTTGCGGTGGTCGACTGTTTGGGTTCTTTTTCTTGAGAAAGAGTACACGATTGGAAAACTTTTGAGTTCAAATTCAAGATCGGAGTGCGGAGCTTCGGGTAACGGGTGATCCACAAATGGTCCGATACATAGTCATCTCCAACCCATTACACCAAATTGGATATAAAACTATATCAAATTTGGTATTTTGTATGTAATTTTGTCAAATTCATTTCCTACTCATTACACCAAATCAATATTTTATTCTTTCTTCTTCATTTTAAAGTAACCAAATTCGTTTATTTACACAATTATTTCATTTACTTATATTTTATTATTATTGTTAACGTAATTAATTATATACTTACATTTAATTAATATCGTATTAATTAGTTATATTACAAAAATAAATATTCAAATTATACTTCTTTTAGTTTACATTATAATTATTTGTTATTTGTTAAAATTTATAGAAAAATGATAATTAATTATTAAAAGCATGTTATATAAATTAATTATATATAAAATGTTGATACAATTGGAATTTAAAATTGAAGTAAAAGGGAATTTGAGGGCAAATATTGGATATCGCATTACACCAAATTTAGTGTAAATGAATAGTGTGTACACCCAAATTTGGTGTGAGGTTTAGAGTTGGGTTGGAGAGGGATTTTTGTATATTTGATGTAATAAGGTGGGATTTGAAGTTGGGTTAGAGATGCCCTAAAAGGAGTGTTTGCAAGCACTTCTGCTTTTGAAAAAAAAAAAGTGGTTTATTGTCGCGAAAGTGACAAGCAGTTGAAAATCAATCAAAAGTTGGTAGTGTTTGCAAATAAAAGTTGAAAATTGATTAAATTATGAGAGGGTGAAATGTTTTGTGTGTAAAGTCAAAGTAGAAACAAAATTAGAAATATAAAGCACTTTTCCCCTAGTTTTATATTCTGAATAAATGAAGTAGAACCAAAAGTTGAAGTTGATATTTGTAAACACTAAATAGTAATTTTTTTTCGAGTTAAAAGTTGAGAATCAATGTTTCCAATGCTTGCAAACACTCCCTTAATTTGATAATTATACAATTGTAGATTTATACGTAAATGATTTTGATGTACAACTATAATTTGAATGAAAAAATAAAATAGAATGTCCAATTCAACAATATCAAATTGAAGAATTTGAAAACCCTATCAGCTAGATATGTGAAATAGACTTATAACGCAATAAAATGCACAAGCCCAGTACACGAATGATGAATGAGGCCTAAGTCTCAAGTTTTTTTTTTCTAAGTCTCAAGTTAAACACCTATAAGTGCCCTCTTCCACGTCACTTTGAAGTAACACGTTTTTTTATTATGTCTATATAGCTTTCAGTTCTCTATTTCTAATATTGCTCTAGTCTTGCTTTGTATTTCGAGGGTGTTAGATTGAGTTTACTTGAATCATCTTATAGCTCCCAAATTTATCAGACGTTTTTAGACCTTATTATATGTTAGATCTTATTTATAAACTAAGTTGTTAAAGTGGATAAAATAAAATGATAAAACTTAAAGGATGTTACTAATGACAAATTTGTAATTGATATGGTCAAAGTCAAAGGAGTTTGTTAAAATAATATCTTAGTTTGAAAATAAATTGGGATCTTCACTAGAGATGTTAAAAGGGCCGCGGCCCGTTAGCCCGAACTGTTTAAACCGGAAAAAAGAGGGTTATGGCCGAATTATTTTGGCCCGTTTAAATCAGGGCCTTTTTGGCTCGCATCGTTTAAACCGAAGCTCGTTAGAAAGCTAGCCTTAGAAGGTTAACCAAGGGCTAGCTTTGTTAGCCCGCATTATTTTTATTTTTAAAAAAATAAATATAATTCTAATATTTTATATCTACTTTTATTACCTACTATTACTAGTAAATTTATTTTTCAAATTCACATATCCCTCATCTTTAAGTTTAACTTTATTAAACAAGCTATAAATTCTTGAAAAGCTTCTTTTTATTTATTTTATTTATTACTTAATTTAGTTTTTCATTTTTATTCTAAATAAGAAAATGTCACATAGTCTTATTAGATTATTTAGGATATAAATTATAATTCTAAATGGTGCTAAATCTAATTTTATAATCTTGTTAATGCAACGTAATTATAAACATGCATGACTTTTTTTTAAAATTAACTTTAAATGTTAAACTTAAATGTTATATATGATCAAGTTTGAAATTTTAAATTTAAATATATAATTTTTAATTTTATGACTATAGCCCGATAGTGGACCGTGTAGCCCGAAGCCCGCTAGGGTTAGGTTCCAATATTGCCAGCCTGTTTAACACCGGTCCGTTTAGCCCGAAGCCCGCTAGGGCTGGCCCTATAGGGCTAGGGCCAGCCCATTTAACATCTCTAATCTCCACCAGCTAAATTAAAAACTGTTGGGAAATTTATTGTTTAGATTTTGATGAATGTCATGTAAAACTTAGAATAGGAAGTTGGCACCCCATTTTTGTTGTAAGCGCATTGTAATAAATAAATTTGGTCAAGTGAGTTAAGTCACTATGCCCAAACATGCAAGAAGACAATGGAGACTAGAAGGAAGACTCATTGCAAAGAGACAGTTGAGTATGGCAAAGAAGAGAAGACCGGGAACTCTCATTGAAGGAGCAGTGAGATGCGGTGAGTGGAGTATCAAGTCAAGTCAACTCAAGAAAAGCCAAGTCTCAAGTTGAAGTGATGAAGAGTCATCCATGATTGGAAGGTCGACTCTAAGTCACCTGGGAAAGCAAGGAAATGTCAAGTCGAGATAATCGAAAAAGATCCGTTGCCGCGAAATCAAGAGAATTACTTAAACAAGTAATATCTCCATGCTACCTTTCTCAAGTGCTCAGTCCCGAAGCGTGCAAAAGGAATAAACCAATGGGAAGCACTACACCGTGTCGAACTCGAAAAGGTGAAGAACAATTCATACGAGGAAATGGCAATTCCAAGGACTGCAACAAGACAAGCCAACGACCACAAGTGACTTTCAAAAAAAAATAAGCCTATCTCTTCAACGGGCAGATTTTTGAAAGATCACTATAAAAGGCCGAGGAATAACTCTGAGAAAAAACAAATGAAGATTACATAGGTTACCTTGACCATACAAGCAAGAAAGAAACATTTTGTAACCTGAAATATTCTCAAGTTATTAAACGCTCAATCCTCAAGCCTACACTACGAAGAACATCAATCCAACACTCACCGTGAAGGAAAGATAACTTCAATCGAGTTGAAGAGGAAATTATCAAGAAGAATCGGGTCTACATTCCACGAAGGATTGTAGGAAGGTTCAAGGTTGAACCAAGTCTTGAGCTTTTGGAGGGTTTAGTGATCAAATCCAAAGAGCTTGAGTAAGTGGAAAGTAGCAAAGCGGTGCCTGTGAAGAAGCTAAGTCGCACGAAGAAGCGGTGAGTGATCAAAGCGTCTCAGTTGAGTCCCAAAGGATCAAGTCATTTGTGTGATCAAGACTTGTATCCGGACTGTTACCACTTTGTATCTTGATCAATACCTAGTGGATTCCTCCGGGAGTTGGAGAAGAGGAGTAGAAGAATTACCCCATCTTCGAACCTCTATAAAAACTTATCGTGTCTTTTACATTTCAGCACTTTAATTCCTGCATCTTATTTGTTTAAATCTGCTGACATATTTGCTATCCAACTGATAATTCCTAAGTACTAAATCAAGCTTTATATCTCTGCTTAACCATAATTAAGGGTGTTAAGTCTTCCGCTGAAATCAAACCACAGTTGAGCTAATTCAGTCTTAACAGCTGAGTTATTCTATCAACAGCTCAGTCGAGTCTGTTGAGTGACTAACTCTCTTGATTAACTAAATTGGTGTCCACTAAGGACACATCTGTGTAGTATCAACTCTGAACTTTTAAAAGGACTAAATCGAAAATTTGGTAAGGTTTATTCAACCCCCCCTTCTAAACCTTACACTCACACCCCTTGGGACCTACAAGTGGTATCAGAGCGGTTGGTTCATTGAGCCTTCCGCACTGGTTACTGAACTAGATCTCCAAACTTTTCAAAGTCCGCTTTAGTACTTAAATTTTCAAAACTCCTTTTATCATTAAAATTTATTATCATGGAAGCAAATTTGACACGCATCCCAATGTTCTCAATTGAAGAATTTGATGATTGGAAAATTCGTATGCGAGGCTCATCTATCAACATTACATGATGAGATGTGGATAGTGATAGAGGATGGGCCACTTGCAAATTTTAAAGGTGAACACAATTGTAGTAAGAAGAAGCAAAATTTGAAGGTGAAGAGGATGTTGCCCTAGACCAGCTATGGTTGAAAAACCAAGAACTGAATGGACAAATGATGTGAGAAAAAGATACAACCTGGACAATGTAGCCAAGGACATCCTTTACAAAACTTTGGACAAAGCCATGTTCAATAAAGTCAAATCATGCAAAACGGCTAAAGAAATGCGGGACAAACTAACATTGATTTGTGAAGGCTCATAGCAAATCAAAGAAAATAAATTATCGGTGGTTGTACAAAAATTTGAGAATTTCAAAATGATCGCGAGAGAAAACCTGGATCAACCGGATGCTCGGTTCATAGAAATCACCAACGAGCTATCCGCACTTGGTAAGGAATATACACGAAGGAAATGTGTATGAAGATTCTAAAAAGTCTCCAGTTGAATGGGAAATGAAGGTCATGGCACTAAGACATTCCATGGACCTATCGAAGACCTCCAACCATGAACTATTCTCGGATCTCAAAGCCTATGAATTTGGTGAGAAGAAAAGATCGAGGAAGAGATAGGTTGTACCCAAAACAACTGCTCTCTAATTGTTAAGGATGGAAAGAGAGTGAGGTCAAAGAAGTCATTGATCCGGAAGAAATAATACGATGGTAAAAAGGTTCAACAAGTTCTTCAATAAGAACTACAAGAGAGGCAAGGGTGAATCCTCGAAGACACTCGGCTCCTCCAAATCAAGGGAAGATAGGCCAACCAAGAGAACAGATCATCCAAAAGTCGAATATCAAAAGTGACAATCAAGAATGGAAAGAGTGATCAAAAGGTTGAATATCTATCTTTGGAATGTAGGCAACCAGGTCACTACGCCATTGATTGCCCATATCCTGTAGTCAACAAATACATGAATGAAGAAGAAAGAAAGGTCTTGAGAGAAAGAAGAAAAGAAAAAAAAAAAGCGCAATGTTGGCTGCAGAGCTTTTGAGAACGACCAAGTCAAGAGATCTGGTGATTCGATGAAAGAGCGGTGAAGGCGACTACTCAAGTGACTCAAGAAGAAGCCACGATCTGTTTGATGGCCAAGGAACAAGATCAACGACCAAGAAGATGAGGTACACTCTAACTCATCAAACTCATTCGATGATAGTAGTCGTGACACACACACTTCATCACCCACGATCTTTATGATTCATTAGGTAAAATGATGAAAGATTTTGAACACATTAAATCCTCACACACACTACTAAATGAGGAAAACAAATTGACCTACTCAAGAGCCAAAACTCACGGTGACTAAGGAGTGAGAAGAAGGAATAGATTTTGATGAAACATTTGCTCTGTAGCAAGATTGGAAGCTATAAGGATGTTTCTTGCCTATGCAACTCACAAGAATTTCATTGTATATCAGATGGATGTAAAAAGTGCATTCTAAATGGTTTATTGGAAGAAGAAGTGTATGTTGAACAACCTCCGAGGATTTGAGAAAACTCTTGGAGATTAGGTATACAAACTCAAGAAAGCTCTGTATGGATTGAAACAGGCACCTGAGCATGGTATGATACTTTGTCACAATTCCTAAGCGAGAATGGATTCACAAAAGGATAAGTAGATAGAACACTCTTGAGAATTCAAGACAAAAAAAGAGTATCTTGCTTGTTCAAATATATGTGGATGACATCATTTTTGGATCCACAAAAACAAGCTTTGTGTGAAAAATTTTCAAACCTCATGCAAAGTAAATTTGAAATGAGCATGATGGGAGAGCGACATTCTTCCTTGGACTCTAAGTGAAACAACTGAAGGATGGAACCTTCATAAGTCAAACAAAATACACGAGAGATTTAATGAAGAAATTTGGTATGGAGGAGAAGTCTTACGTGAAAATACCAATGAATACATCGATCAAAATGGACATGGATGCGGATGGCAATCTGTAGATCAAACAAGATCTGAGAGCACTTATTGGATCATTGCTCTATCTCACGCAAGCATGGCGGACATCACCTTTCTTTGTAGGTGTATGTGCAAGATTTCAATCTGCTCCAAAAGAAAGCCATATGACAAAGCTAAGAGAATCTTGAGATACTTGAAAGGAAGCAAGAAGTTGGCTTATGGTATCAAAGGAAGGTGGATTCAAACTAATTGGCTATTCAGACTGGACTATGCTATCTTTGGATGCGAGTTGACAGAAAAGCACCTCGGGCACATGTTAAATGCTAGGAAACAGGCTGATTTCTGGTTTAGCAAGAAGCAAAATTCAATAGCCACCTCTACAGGTGACGAAGGAATACAGAATACATAGCTGCAAGGCATTTGTTGTTCCCAAGTCCTATGGATGAGGCAAAAGGTGAGAGACTATGAAGTTGAAGAAAAGAAATTCCAATCATGTGTGATAACACAAGTGCGATTGCAATCACTCGAGAATCTGTGTTGCACTCAAGAACAAAGCATATCGATGTCGAGATATCATTTCATAAGAGATCATGTTGAAAAGAAGGACATCATATTGGAATATATCTCAACCGATAAACAATTACCGACATCTTCACAAAACCATTATGTGTGTCAAGATTTGAAGAACTCAAGCATGAGTTAGGGTTAATTGGTGAAATGACACTCGGAAGAATCAAAGAAAGGAAATGGAACACAAAAGGGAAAAAGAGTGAACTCACCAATCGCTAAGTAAATCGGCCGTGTCGGAAAGACAACTATCTGAGTCGGTGACAAATTTGAGTCACAAAGAGCGTGAGAAGAAGAGTTAAACCGGTGAGGGTAAAAGTGAGTCATTTATGAGCAAAGTGACAAAAACGCATGATCGTTTTTACTAAGCGGGAATGTTTTTAAGAATTACGTCAAGATAATTATGACGTGTCTGGCAAAAGTCGCACACCAAGCTTATGATTGGATATAAATCTTTGCCCGCATTAAATACGAGACATTAAATGCTAAATCGGCGTGCAAAATCTAAGCCGTTGATTTCGATCACATTTCAAAAACCACCCGCACGTCCTTTCATAAACCATACTTAAGCTTTCTTTTTTCTCTCTCTCATATTACCAAAACCGTTCATTTCTCCCGAGAAGCAAAGGCAAAACTCTCTCAAAACCCTATCTATCTTCAAATCAACCTCTAAGTTTTCTTCGGTGAAATCTGAAAAATGGCATCAACCTATGATTTTGTCAAGTTAGGAAAGCAAATCCACAGGGTCTCTTTGTGGATTTCGGCGGCATGGTGAAACAGGGGTCCGATGACGCCCTCATAAAGAAAATCGCTAAAAAGCTCAAAGCGTCGGTGAAACCATTTCGACGATGGAGTTCTCAATGACCTATGTGGAAGAGGTCGCACGATTCTACGTGAACGCCGAGATTCACGATGAAGGGATAAAGTCATCATTCACGGAAAAAGCTCACCATCTCGCCAAGGATTTGGTGAACATCGCTCACTACCGATGGTAGGAAAATCGAGAAATCAACGGCCGATGTAAACCTTCTTTGCTTGGAAGTAAATAGCCAAGCCCGACTATCTTGATAAAATAGTTTACACATCGAACAAGAGGTCTTTGAAGGGATTACCACAAGCTTTTGGACATAGTTGCCAAATGCATAGACATCAAATTGGCGGCTTTGACCAAATCAAAAGCAAAGTTGATCGTAATGGTTGCGATCATTGAAGAAAGGAAAACAAAGGGCTGAGTTTGTCTACAATGCAGACTATGCCGAATGTAGGAACAAATCCTTTAAGGAAGATGGTGCATTTGGAGGATCCCTAGGATATGGCACAGTGATTGGCGGTGATGGAGGTGAAAGAGTCCCTCTTAGACATGGAAAGGCGTTCCATGTAAACAAGAGAGATGTTCGATCAAACCTCTCGGCACACGAGAAAAGAGCCTACGCCAAGAGAGGCGACACAGTGAGTGAGGGGAATCGGTGACCACGAAGATCTGATTGTTTCCTCTCCACCAAAGAAGAAAAAGCTGCCCCTGCGGCCGCTTAAGCTAAGAAGCACGCCCTGCAGCTACTAAGAAAATCACTGCTCCTCTATGACAAAGAAAAACAAAACCGCCCCTGCCCACTGCCCAGTCGAGTCACGGCCCCCGCGGCCGTGTCTCTGCCTAACAACGGCCGGTCGAGAAGGACTCTCAACTACCTTCTCCGATCGTCAAAAAGAGGAGATCCGATAAGCCGGATGGCGGCTCCTCGGAAGAAAACACCAAAGACGGCCCCGCCGCCCAAGACTGGAAGAAACTCTCTCCGAACTAGAAATCCCTCAGTACAAACTAGGAGACGAAGAAGAATCATCAAGCACTCCGAGCTTGAGAAACCGGCCGAGTCGGCCACTCATTTGGAGCAGAATACGGAGATCTTTGGAGAAGTAGAGTCTCGGACATTATAGATGAAAGCACTAAAGTCTCACAAGGCGATCAATGCAAATCAAGACACATTTGTAGCTCGCACAATGAGACACAAGAAGAGGTGATAGAGATGATAGTGATGTGATGATCCTATCCCCACCTTATCTAGACATCCAAAATCGTGCGAGAGAGTGGAGGAAGTGGAAGTTGAGTCGATCCAGGGAACAGTTCAACGGCTGAATTTATCGAAGAAGAAGAGGGCTGAACTTCCGCGGGACTGACCTCTGTGATCTCGGCCTTTGGATGAAGAAAAGCGCACGGATATCCCCGCAGATCTTGAGGATAAGGAGAAGGAGAGATTGGAGGAAGGAAAGGTGAGGCAAGAGAGAAGGCCAAAGATCGCCCTCTCACGGCACCACAGAACATACGCATCCTCACTTCGACATTCTATCGAGAAAGTGATGAGGATCGGACCCGCACGCCACATAAAAGTTGCAAATGCAAGCAAGCAATGCATGAATCCCGAATTCTTCATGAGAAAAACTTGATGGAGGGACCAGGAGAGTCCTCCAAAACACATCGGAAATCGATCCAATGGGAGTAGTGTAGCAAATCGCCACCGTTGTTTGCGCCACCACTTCCCCAGATCACTCGGAAGAAGGATTTAAGGAGGCTGGCGATGAAACCGGGTTAGTGGGGACCCCAGGTTGAGCCAACCCCTAATGAATGTGTCTTACCCCGCCCCTTTGAATGGCTGAACACTCGGTAGAAAACAAGGGAGTTTGGAGACGAGTGACCCCATTCCAAGTCACTCGGTGATGCGCCGGTGGGAAACTCCCTCCACCTGCAGCAAGGTCGGAGGATCTTTGCAGATGACTTCACAATGAATCTAGGAGGCGAAGTGGAGAAAGTACAAACACAAAACGAACAGCAAGTTGCCATCAACGAAGCTCAGGCGATTGAGGTCATCTCGGTGAGAGTGCCAAGCGCTACGAAGGCTAAATGACGCTGTTGATGCGATCGAGGCACGAGGAAGGAACAACCCGGGAGTTAACACTGCAGGCGATGAAAGTGCAATCCATGGGGTTGAGACTCCAATGGATGCCACCACGAAGACCCTAAGGCAGTGACATCGTCGAAAGGGAGGTCGAGCCTCGGCAATGATCGAGGCTGCGAGGAGGTAATGAAGGCCCACGGGAGGTTGAGACTTCGGGGTAAAGAAGTCAAGTAGAGAACATCCCTCCGCTATCATTGATCCATCCGAAAAAGGAGATAAGCGCACTTCATGATTCCCAGGATAATCGATGTAACCTTTCCGGGATCGAAAGCGCGAAAAGGCGATTCATCCCCCCGTGAGATCAAAAGACTCATTGCGGATGTTCCCAAAGACGAGCAAGTCGATCTCAAGACTACTCGTCAAACTTTCAATTTTGATGATGAGCCACCAATGGAAATCTCATCATCGTCCGACGCTTCCGATAAGGCCGAGGACGATCCACTCAATTGGAGAAACCGGTGAGACCAACGAAGGCTGTTGAGAGCACCGAGCTCGGCAAAGTGGTCCACTTCACATGAGACCCCGGTGAAACAGAGTCCATCGCGCGGGCTCCCAGTGCGCAGAGTTCGACTCAAAAGGAACTTCACGCGCACCTCTCATTATTGAACAAATACGATTGGCCGTGATGATTCCTTTGTAGAATCATTTCCTTTATCCTGGCGATACCCAACCTCCCGAAGAAGAGTGGAAGAACGAACTCGCACGCTTCCACAGACCGGCTCCTGTCATTCCGTCGGTACCATCGTTCGGTGACTATGACTTTGACGCTACGTGGCCATCACCGCAACGGAAGAAATGGCTGAAGTTCGGGAGGTGTTCAAAGCATTATTTGCTTGAAATTGAACGGATGGAGAGGCACCAGGCCTCTATGGACATGGGCTGGACAATGAGAGATGCCAACACTTTACTGCGACTTGAGAGGCATACTTGATCGAGGATAAGGAATGGTGGCTTAAAGACAAACAATGCGTGTGGAACAAGTTAGATACTTCAGGACATTGTTCAACAATTTGTTGGTATGGCGAGCTAAGAATCGATGCAAAGACGAAATTGAGAGAACGCATTGAGCACATGCATGAAGCTCACACTCGCCGAGATAAAGGCTGCTGCGTGAGCAAAATAAGAGTGATCTCCTGGCGTCGGAAGAAAATATGGATAGAAAATTCAGCCTTCTCATGGCTGAAATGAAGCTAATTTGTGAGAGTCCAACGCTACTCGCTCGAATTTCGTGCCGCATACTCCGCAGTGGACTCGAGACAGAAGTCGACTATCGCGAGCTCGACTTCCGCTTGTCAATATGTTTCAAGGTGTTCCTCTCTCCTTTGATGATGCCAAAAAGGGGGAAGAGGAATACTTTAAAGCGCTAAAGAGATCCGAAGTGAAAAGGAGGAACCAGTTGTGAAGGGAAAGATAGGCTGAGGAAGTGTCAAAAAAAAGAAAGGAAAGTCCGTTGAGGGGAAGGATCGAAAGATGTGACCTTGATGATTGCACAAACCCCCAACAAAGGTCTTATCACAAGTGAGATTATCGTGACAAACTCCCAATGACTCTGCCACTCCAACACTCTGCTATATCTATGGTGAAAAGAGAAAGACAATTGAAGCGAGGGATGGAGGAAGTGGAAGGAAGAATGGATGCCGGGTTATGAACATCTTGAATTAACATGGAGGCATTCGGTGAAACAGAGACACTTATGCCATCTCGGATGTCGGGACCGAGCCACGATTAGTTGATGAATTTAAAACGCCGCATCCGAAGGATACTTTGCAAATATGTCTATGGCTCAAGCTTGGGACTTATCTTGGGAAAATGGTCTCACGTTATGTGAAGAAGGCGGCGACAGTGAGACTAAAGCGATCGCTCTGCTGGTCACTCCGCCGGTCACTGTTTGGAAAGAAAAGACCCCAAGAGTACAATACACGCCCGAGAGGAAGAGGAAGAAAAGAGTGGTGGAGGAAGAGGTTTCGGACCCAGGCCTCGCCCAAAAACATGAGTACGTAGATCCAGGCAAGAAAGGAGGGATCTCTTGGGAACAGTCTTGACCAAGTAGCCAATTTGCAAGTGGCTAAAAGCAATGCGAGTTTGCGAAAAGAATAGAAGAAGAAAATAAAGAGACAAACTCAGCTATGGGACGAAAGACAAGAGAGATTAAGAAGAGATGAAAGCTGCCCGGAAAGCATATGAAAAGAAGAAGAAGAAAGCGATGGAGATGAGAAAAGGAGAAGAAGACCGGAAGATGACGGAAGCGAGGAAGATGAAAAAGAAGGAGCGTGAAGAAGGAGATGAAGTGTTCTTTATCCCACCCCTTCATGTATTTTACTATGTAAATACATACTATGTAAGTCTTCTTGAAATAAAGTGTAAATTCTTTATTTTTGTGTAGACAAATGTTTGCTCGATACACCTATGTTGATTGTGTAAAAGAACAAGAATGTTATGATCAATAAAAGAATTGATTCTACGCATACATTCTATGTGAATGCACTATCGTATGTATCTTTGCTATTTACATTTTGAATGTTTTAAGTTTTGGCATCATCAAAAGGGGGAAATTGTTGGGAAATTTATTGTTTAGATTTTGATGAATGCCATGTAAAACTTAGAATAGGAAGTTGGCACCCAATTTTGTTGTAAACGCATTGTAATAAATAGGGCTGGTCAAGTGAGTTAAGTCACTATGCCCAAACATGCGCAAGAAGACAAGCTGGAGACTAGAAGGAAGACTCATTGCAAGGCAGTGAGTATGGCAAAAGAAGAGAAGACAGGGAACTCTCTTGAAGGAGCGGTGAGATGCGGTGAGTGGAGTATCATCAAGTCAACTCAAGAAAAGCCAAGTCTCAAGTTGAAGTGACGGAAAGAGTCATCCAATGATTGGAAGTGACTCTAAGTCACCCGGGAAAAGCAAGGAAATGCGGTCAAGTCGAGATAATGAAAAAGATCCGTTGCACATAAATCAAGAGAATTACTTAAACAAGTAATATCTCCATGCTACCTTTCTCGAAGTGCTCGGTCCCCGAGAAGCGTGCAAAAGGAATAAACCAATGGGAAGCACTACACCGTGTCGAACTTTGAAAAGGTGAAGAACAATTCATACGAGGAAATGGCAATTCCAAGATCGCAACAAGACAAGCCAATGACCACAAGTGACTTTAAAAAAAAAAAAATAAGCCTATCTCTTCAAGGCGATTTTTGAAAGATCACTATAAAAGGTGAGGAATAACTACGAGAAAAAACGAATGAAGATTACATAGGTTACCTTGACCATACAAGCAAGAAAGAAACATTTTGTAACCCGAAATATTCTCAAGTTATTAAACGCTCAATCCTCAAGCCACACTACGAAGAACATCAATCCAACACTCACCTGTGAAGGAAAGATAACTTCAATCGAGTTGAAGAGGAAACATGAAGAATCAAGGGGTCTACATTCCACGAAGGATTGTAGGAAGGTTCAAGGTTGAACCAAGTCTTGAGCTTTTGGAGGGCTTAGTGATCAAATCCAAAGAGCTTGAGCAAGTGGGTTGTAGTAGCAAAGCGCAACTGCCCTGTGAAGAAGCCGAGTCGTCGAGAAGCCAACCGAGTGATCAAAGCGTCTCGGCCCGAGTCCCAAAGGATCAAGTCATTTGTGTGATCAAGACTTGTATCCGGAGTGTTACCACTTTTATATCGATCAATACCTAGTGGATTCCTCTAGGAGTTGGAGAAGAGAGGAGTAGAAGAATTACCCCATCTTCGAACCTCTATAAAAACTTATCGTGTCTTTTACATTTCAACACTTTAATTCCCGCATCTTATTTGTTTAAATCTGTGACATATTTGCTATCCAACTGATAATTCCTAAGTACTAAATCAAGCTTTATATCTCCGCTTAACCATAATTAAGGGTGTTAAGTCTTATTGAAATCAAACCACACGTTGAGCTAATTTGTCTTAACTTGGTGAGTTATTCTATCAACAGCTCGATCGAGTGCGTTGAGTGACTAACTCTTGATTAACTAAATTGGTATCCACTAAGGACACATGTGTTGTATCAACTCGAACTTTTTAAAAGGACTAAATCGAAAATTTGGTAAGGTTTATTCAACCCCCCCTTTCTAAACCTTACACTCACACCCCTTGGGACCTACAAAAACAACTTATAAGCTCCTACCATTTTGTTTTGGGAGCTTATAAGATCTTTTTTGAGAACAAATATCAAAATTTTAGAGAGCTTATAAACTCTCAAACATCTTATAAGATGTTTCAAAGAGCTTATAAGCTCACTACCCTTTTCGATAGGACAACTTCATCACTGCAACGAGTGTAATTGAGTGTGAGAAGGGGTTAAAACTCTAAAACTATTGTTCGTAAATTTATTTGTATAGATTTTGGTGATGCTCTACATTAGAAAGTTGGCACTGCAAAATTCTGTAATTTATGCTTATATAATAGATAAGATGTTGGTTGTCTTGGAACAACTATGTCAAAGTATAGAAGATTCTGAGAAGACATTAGGAGAAAAGCTTTGAAGAATTCAAGCGAAGTTTAAAGCAGAAGACTGTTGGTTGAGTCTAAAGCAGAAGACTATCAGATGAGCCGAAGTCAGAAGACTTAACATCAAAAGTTTTTGGGGTAAAGCAGTTGCATGACTCGAGTCAAATGGACTTGTATCTGTTACACTAGGTTCAAGGAGGATTTTCATTGGATGAAATCAAAAGTACCATATTTGACCTAAAAATGTTGAACATTTAATGAAGACCAAAGGGATGTAACCAATAAGAAGTCCTTGCAAGTTTGCCAATACAGAATGCTGCAAATCTCAAAAACGTAACATGAAGGGTCAACATCAAGCTGCAAATAAAGAACATGCCAAATGTCCAACGGTGTGATTTGAATTTGTCTATCTCTTCAACTGACGAAATTCAAATCACAACTATAAAAAAGTCGAGGAATTTTTCGGATAGAAGATACGAGATACAAGAGACACACAAGAACAACAAGAAATTAAGCAAGAAATATTCTCTTGAGCAAAAATTTCAAATCCTCAAGCTTAATCAAAGACACATAAATCTAACACAAACCGTGAAAGATAAATGATGTTAAACCAGTTGAAGAGGAACAAGTTTTGAAAAATAAAATGGGGTTTCACATCTTCTTGAAGTGAAGGATTTGTGGTTAAGTTCTGTGACAAACTAGGAACAGAGCCGCAAGAGGGTTAGGTGAATAAATCTTGTACTTTATGTTGAGCTGAAGTAGCTCGAGGGCTATGTGAATAAATCTAGTGAAGAGTTGTAATCTTGGCAATAGGTTGTTGTGAAAGAGCTACCACGTTGTTTGTACTTTGTATCTAATGTCACCCGATACTTAGTGTATTCTCTCCGGAGTAGGAGAAAAGTGGAGTAGAGGATTAACCCACCCTTGAACCATTATAAAGTTATGAGTCTCATTTACTTTCTATACTTTATATTTCCGCAAATCTATTTTTGACATTCATTCATCATATAATTCATTAAAACTCACTTTGTTGATTACTAAAACTTAAAGGTGGAAGTCTTTCGATGTACTTAATCGAAAAACATCATTTTGTAAAAGTTATAACTTTTCATTTGAGTTACTCTATCAACAACTCACAAGGATTCGCATTAAGTGGTTAACTCTCCTGCTAAGTTTCAACTTAATGGTCAATCGAGGACTTAACTTTTTCTTACTTTGATTTAAAAATCGGTTAGATTTTCAAAAATTCTAAAGTATATTCAACCTTTTCTTCTAGACTTTGCCTTGACATCTTTGGGACCTATAACTATATTCATAACTACCGATTAGGATCTCTTTCTCCATTTGCTTGCGGAAGGTCGCTCTTGATAGAATGTTCTGTTAGCCAATAATGAAAGAATAAAAGGGAGGAAGATCAAAGTAGCCCATTGCCACCCTCTCCTCTATTGGAAGAAAATAAAGACTAGGTTTAGGCCTTTACCACTATAACTAGAATATATAGTGGAACTCATCAGTATTAGCTATGATCTTTCTACATTCTGCCAAGATGTCTTTCCAAGTCACTGGATTCTAAATGACAATGCAGCAAAGACCTTACATCAATAAACTTGTGAGGTCAACACGAAAGTCAACATTATCATAGTCACTTTGTTGGATGATGCCTTCAATGTAAAGCTAAATTTGGGAAATCTTAGGAAGGGGAGACTTTCTCCTCAACACAAGAAAAATATGCTAAAATTATTTGTAACTATTTTGAAAAAAAATACTTTGTTAGTGTGTCATATGAAGGAATCCACTTAACAATTTGTGAGGAGCTGACATTGAAAATTTAGATCTATATCACTGATTTATATTTAAAATGATGATTTAATGAATTGTATAGGGTGTAGTCCACTTTCATGTAATTTATTAAATTATATCAAATATAAAATTACTAGCAATTTTTCATCAAAAGTAGAACATAAACTTAGGAACATACGTGGTTGATTCTATTGCAAGAAAAAAAATATTTTTTTTTACCTTCAACTATTGATTTATTACAATCTGAAATAAATTTATGGATTAGATTCTTCTAAAGACTCTCAAATCCCTATTTATAGATGGTGTAAGACTTAATCGGGAAGATGGCTCTACGGACCTAATCAGATCTGCTTTTATAAACTATTCCATCACAGAGTTAGAATTTCTTAATTATATTCTGGCCATAACTGAGATAGTGGAAAATTGATCACTATAGATTATGGACCATTTGTGGTTAAAGTGGATATAATGGAGATAATAGAGATAGTGAGAATTTGATCATTGTTACTAATGGGCCACTTTGTGTTCAACTTTGTTTTAACATTCTCCCACTTGGCGCATGAATCACAATAAGAAACAAATACATGAATCATAGCTATAGATTCTCTAAAGATGAGTAGTATCTTCCATGTATTACAATGTATTATGTTCCTTAGTACCAACTCGGAAAATTTAACGAATAAACCTTATGTTTATTCTAGGTCCTGTCTTGAAGATATTTCTCAAATGAATGTGTACATAACTAAATTAAATATCACAATTAAAAAGAGTTTTTACAATAATAATTCTTACAATATGTTATAATGAAGAACGAAGTCCAATTGTTCTACATGATCTTTGAACTTATATGGTGGCATGCCTTTTGTCAAAGGATCATCAATCATCAATTCAAGATTAACGTTCTCAATGACCACTTTGTTGTTTTATCCTTAACACGTTCTTTTATAGCTAAATATTTTATGTAGATATGTTTGCTTCGACTACCACTTTTGTTGTTCTTAGTTATAAAAGCGCAGATTGAATTGTCATAATATATCTTGAGTGGCCTAGAAATTGCATCCACAATTTTAAGCCCGTAAATAAAACTCTTCATCCAATTACCTTGTGAGGTTGCCTCAAAACAAGTTGCAAACTCGGCCTACATTGTGGAAGTAGTAATCAAGGTCTATTTTGCACTTCTCCAGGATGCGCTCCACCGACAAATAGGAAAATGTCACCGGATATTGATTTTCGTGAATTAACACAACCAACAAAGTCCGAATCAATATATTGTGACTTGAAATTATCATCGCCTATATATAATTATGTAAGCCTTTGTTCCTTGAAGATATCGCAATACTTTCTTTGCGGCTCTTCAATGGTCTATACCTAAATCACTCGATATCTTTCCAATATTCCAACACAAATGTAATATCGAGGTTTTGTGCGGAGACTTGAGCATACATTAGACTTCTAACAATAGAAGATCGAGAAGAATTTTCATTTGTTCCTTTCTAGATCGTTTTTGGGACACTAGTTCAAATTAAACTTATCACCTTTCATAATGGGAGCTCTACTTGGTGAACAATCTTCCAAATCTTTCTAAACATTTTTGATATGGGCTTCTTATAATAGACCTAATAAAACACTTCACGGTCCCGTATCTATTGATCTTTATACCAATTACATAAGATGCATCACCCATATCTTTCATATTAAAGTTTTAGAACGAAATTGTTTCACCTCATGTAACAAACCCTTATCATTGGTTGCAAGTAAAATATCATCCACATATAGAATAAGAAAGCAAATTTTATTCGTGACTGACCTTATGGTATATACATTGATCCATTATGTTTTCTACAAATCCAAATGAAGAAATAACATCATGGAATTTTAAGTACCATTGTTGAGAAACTTGTTTCAATCCATATATGGATTTTTAAGCTTTCATACCAAATGCTCACAATCAATAGAGGAGAAACCTTCTGGTTGTTTCATATATTCTTCTTCCTCTGAATCACCATTAAGAAATGATGTTTTTACCCATTTGTTACAACTCCAAATCAAAATATGCAACTAATGCCACAATAATACGCGGGGAATCTTTCTTAGATACAAGATGAATGTCTCATTGTAATCAATTCCTTCCTTTTGAGTGGCTCATTTAGCAACGAGATTTGCTTTATATCTCTTGATATTGCCCAATGAGTCTTTCTTTGTTTTAAAGGCCCATTTACACCTTATGGCATTTGCACCATTTGGCAATTCAATAAGATCCCGTGACGCCATTAGTTTTCATAGGACTCATCTCATCTTTCATGGCATCATACCATAAATTTGATTTTTTTACAACTCATGGCTTGTGAAAATGTTTCAGGATTATTTTCAGCTCCAATATTATAGTCTACTTCTTGCAAATGCACTACATAATCATCATAAATTGCTAGTTTTCTTACTCGTAGGCCTTCTTAATGTTGGTTCAAAGCATTTTCCAAAAGATCTTGTTGTTCAACCGATTGTTCAATGAGTTGTGGTATTTGTTGAACATTTTGATCTACTGAATTATCAACAACATGTGGGACATCAGTAAATGATTGCACAAACCTTGTTGGAAATTGAAGAGTCTAATGCCGTCAACCAATTTTTCACTTGATGTGGAAGGTTGATCTCTTTTAGTGATTGCACTCTATAATTGATCCCTCCCACTAATTAAGTCATTTTTAAGAAATTTTGCATTTCTTGGTTGTACGATATAATGTATCCTTTAGACCTTTTGGTTTTTCCGATGAAATACCCACTAATGGTATTTTCTTGTGGATTGTAAACTCTTTATTAGGAAAATTTATGTTTAGATTTTGATGATACCATGTAAAACTTAGAATAGGAAGTTGGCACCCCATTTTCTTTGTAATTCAACTTGTAATAGATAGGTCTATTTGAATGAGTTGGAGTTAGCTAAGTTAAAGATTACAAGAGTCGATCAAGATTGAGAGAAAACCCAATGTGTCAATCAAGGATCAATCAAGTGACAAGAAAGTTGTCTCGTAATTAGTTGATCGACAAACTAAGTCATTCAAAATGATTGGAATCAAATGTCAAAGGGGTTTGCGGCAGACAAGACTTGAAGAAAGCGATAGAGATCTCGTTGTCAACACAAGTCAAGGTTTTCTTTAAAAATAGGCCGTGTGTCAGTCGCCAACAATAAAACTATTTTTTTGAAAGAGTGCAAAAAGCAAGGAACTAATGGGATAAAATTAGGAAAACCTGCAGAGACATAGGAAAGACTGCAGTGCATTAAACTCATGGTACGATCCTCATTAATGCTTCAAGGACAAAACATGCTAACAACCTATGAGTGAGATTTGAAATATATGTTTATCTCTTCAACGGGTATATTTTTGAATCTTCACTATAAAAGGTGATGAAGCAAATGAGAAAAAAACAAATTTACGAATTTCAAGCAATCAAGCATTCAAGCAAACTCGCAAATATTCTCAAGCTTTCAAAGATATTCCTCAAGCCTAAAATCAAAGGAACTCGATCCAACAATCTCAGTGAAGGAAAGAATACTTCACCAAGTTGAAGAGAAAACTATTTGAAGAACAAAAAGGGTCTACTCTCCAAAGTTGAAGGAGAAGTAGTAAGGTTCAAGTTCAAAGCAGAAGCTTTGGGCTCGTTGGAAGGCTGTCTCGATCAATTCCAAGAGTTTGAAGGAGCCAAGTAGCAAGACAAGACGTTTTGTGAAGAAGTCGAGTCCCAGCGAGCGGCCCGTGATCAAGGCTAACTCAAATCGTTCACCACTTTGTAACTATAATCTGTTACTTAGTGGATTCCTACAGAGTTTGAGAAGAGTGGATTAGAGGAATTACCCCATCCTCGAACCACTATAAAATTACTTGTGTCATCTTTACTTACAACACCTTATTCTCTTGTATATTATTTATATCTGCTGCTAAGTTATAATTGTTAAACTCAACTGATAATAACTTTTGCTACAAATAAGTGTTAAAAACAAGTTTAAAATACGAGGTGAAAAGCCTTCGCCGAACAAAACTAAATCAACTGTAATGTTAAGTGTTAGCTGATCCCAGCTAAGTTATACTATCAACAACTCAGTCGAGTCTGTTGAGTGGGTAACTTTGCTGAAGTAAGCTAACTTAGTTGTCCCTCAAAGACTTAGCTGGTTTGAGTTAACTCTGAAAATATTTAAAAGGACTAAATCAAAAATTTGGTAAGGTTTATTCCCCCCTTCTAAACCTTACTACTCACCCCTTAGGACCCGCAAGTGGTATCAGAGCGGTTGGTTCAATGAGCTTCCGACCGGTTCAGTTCGAACTAGATCTCGATCTTTTCAAAAGATACAACACTTGAATTTTTAAAGCTTTTATTTCAAAAGCAAAGTTATTATCATGGAAGCAAATCTAACTCGCATTCCCATGTTCACTATGGAAGAGTTTGATGACTGAAAAATTCGTATGCAGGCTCATCTATCACCTTTGCACGATGACATGTGGCTAGTGATAGAAGATAGGCCACCGCAAATCCTAAAGGTTAAATCTTCGTAAAGAAGAGCACCTCTAGCCTGCAGCAGATCCCGCACCGCTATGGTTAAAAAGCCACGTTGTGAATGGACCAACGAAGATAGAAAAAGATACAATCTTGACAATGTTGCCAAGGACATCCTCTACAAAACCTTGACAAAGCTATGTTCAACAAAGTCAAATCTTGCAAATCACCCAAAGAAAGTTGGGAAAAACTCACTTTGATTTGTGAAGGATCCGAACAAATCAAAGAGAATAAATTAACTATTGGGTCCAAAAAATTGAAAATTTTAAAATGCTTGCGAGATGAAAGTCCGGATCATGTTGGATGCCGATTTACTGAGAATCACAAATGAGCTTTCACCTGGGAAATGAGTACACTCGAGAAAGAGATGTGCATGAAAATCCTAAGGTCCCTCCGGTGAGTGCGAAATGAAAGTCATGGCCCGAGATATTCCGTGGACCTCTCCAAAACCTCAAATCGGCATATGAGTTTGAGCCGAGAAGAAAGGAGCAAGAAGAAAAACAGTTGTGCCTAAGATACCGTGACCGTGGATGAAGGGAAGAAATCGAGCCAAACAATTGACCAGTGAGGAAATTGCCATGATGGTAAAAGGTTCAACAAGTTCTTCAATAAGAACTACAAAAGGAACAAGGGTGAATCCTCAAGGAGACACTCAACACCCTCCAAAGCAAGGGAGACGGGCCACCCAAGAGAGCCGAACATCAAAGAACCGAATATCGTAGAGCCGATAATCGAGGTTGAGAGAGCCGACTTGCAGAGAGCCGAGAACCCGTGTTGGAATTGTAGACAACCAGGACACTTTGTTTTTGACTGTTCTTATCCACCACCAACAAATATAGAAATGAAGAGGATAGAAAGGTCTTTAGAGAAAGAAGACATAAAAGAAGAAAGCCATGTTGGTCGCCGAGATCACGAAACAAATGACCAAGTGCAAGGAACCAACAGACTTAGATAGTAGTGAAGCAGACTACTCCAGTGATACTGAGGAAGAGGCTATGATCTGCCTCATGGCCAAAGAACAAGATCCAAAAGATCAAGAAGATGAGGTACACTCTAACTCATCTCATTCAGATTCTAGTGATACTTGACAGACACAAACACTTCATCACCCACATATCTTTATGATTTAATTGGCAAAATGATGAAAGATTTTGAGCACATCAAAACCTCACACACACTATTAAATGACGAAAACAGCCATCTTAATGCCAAAACTCACAAGCTAACTAAAGAGTTGAGTACTCTAAGTCACATAGCCGATGAGAATACAAAATCAAGGCCGAAATGGCCAAGATCCAAACATAGTTAGTCTTTATAGAAAAGAGGGAAAAGGATCTTAAAAATTTGATTGCTTCATTTACAAAGGCATCTAAATCATTGGATGAACTTACAATAACTCAAAAAGAGTGTGGAGATAAGACATGCATAAGATTCAATTCCTTTGTGTGCCGCAAGTTCTAAGAGTGATTTTGGAAAAATGATCCTCAAGCAATGAAGGAGTCCAAAAATCCAAAACACCAAATGTTGCACCAACACCCACACAAAAACACAATCACAATCATATAGGCCTTGTATAAGGGTAAAGGCAAGAAGCCAATAGAGTATCTTTGAAAGGATAGTTGGAATCAAATTAAGAAAAGTCCATCATTAGACTCCAAACAGAAAATACTCTATGAAAGCTAAACAGAGCTACCAACAACCCCATAGATTTCAACAAAGAAATTCGTATGAAGGAAATGGTAGAAACTATCCAAACCAAGCCGATTGGATTAACCAAGTGAGATATCAACAAAGACCTATGGGATACAAACCAAAGTGGCAAAGACCTCAACCTCACTAAGGGTCATTCCCAAGGCAAAAGAGCTATCATCAAAGACACACATATGCACCCAGAACAAAACATATCAATCACAAAAATTCCACTATTATCCCAATAAAGCAAATGCTCAAACAAATACACATGCATACGACAAAAGAGACAGTTGTATGATCCTAAAATCCTCAAGCGTTTGCTAATGTGCACTATGATTATGGAACCGATAGATGGCAACCTCTTGAGTCACATCATCCGGCTATAGGTTGGTTGAAGCATCTTATAGCACTAACCCCTCAGACCCAGGAAAGTATGGGTGCCTAAAAACTAATTTCTAGATTGTAGGTTCAAGGAACAGTTGAGTGCCAAGGAACCTGGTACATGAATAGTGGTCATTCCGGACATATGATAGGAAACAAGAAAAATCTGTCAAAATTCAAGGAAATTAGAGGTGCAAAAGTCATATTTGGAGGAAATGAAGCTCCAGGGGAAAACAAAGGCACATGATCCATAAAGAAAAATAGATTGGAGATCACAGATGTTGCATATGTTGAAGGCCTCAACTTCAATCTGCTGAGCATCAGCCAATTCTGTGACAAAGGCTACAATGTGAGATTCAATATGGGAATTTGCTAGATAAAGAATGTTGAATCAAATGAAATTGTGCTTCAAGGAACAAGGCAGAAGAACATGTATGTAGTGGATTGGTCAACTGCTACACCAAGTAGATGTTTTAGCAAAGAAAGTATAGCCAAATCAAGTTGGGCCGTGGGCACAAGAAGCTGAGTCACCTGAATTTCAAGACAATCAACAAGCTTGCAAGGAGTCATCTTGTGGAAAGATTTCCTAACTCAGTGTACAAGAAAGAAAGTATTTGTGATGCATGCCGAATGGGAAAGTAAATCAAATCATCTTTCAAGGACAAGCCAAGTCCTTCGTCAACAAGGATATTGCATTTGTTGCACATGGACTTATTTGGTCGTGTTGAACCAAAGCATAGCATCGTGGAAAGAAATACACCTTAGTGGTAGTAGATGATTATTCAATATATACATGGACTATTTTCATGTGTAAAAAGAAGAAAACACTGCAGAAATTGCCTCGGTGATGAGAAGAGTTCAAAATGAGAAGAGTCAAACAATTATAAAGATAAGATTCGACAGGGAACTGAGTTTGTCAATGGGATTATAACTCAAGATTGTGTGTTGAAAATGGTATTGCTCATGAGTTATCACCGCAAGGACTTCACATCGAGAATGAAATAGCTGAAAGAAGGATCGGGACTCTCAAGAAAGTCGCAAGAACAATGTTAGTGAAAATTTGGATTGCCTAAGAGATTTTGGGTGAAGCCATCAATACCGCCGCTACACTCGTAATAGTAGTATGATCAACATACAATTGACTAAAACTCCCTATGAAATTTGGACGGGGAGGAAGCCAAATGTTGGATATTTCAAGATCTTTGGATATAAATGCTTCATCCACAATAATGGCAAAGACAACTTGAAAGCTTTTGATGCTAAAGATGATGAATGTATCTTTTGGGATACTCAAATTTGAAAGTAAAGCTTACAGAGTCTTGAACAAAAGGACTATGGTCACGAAGAGTCTATCCATGTGGTTTTTGATGAACCTAATATCAATGGAGAAGACATAGATGAGTTAGTGAAAAAGAGGAATCAACCAACTATGCGAAAAGATTGATGCGGATGTAAGAGCACTCAATCCAAAAGAAGATGAGATAGTCAATCTCGCAGACAACCGGAAGGTGGAATCGAATGATGATGAAGAATTTGTTCAAGACAACTTAGTCAGGAGACGGCTAGAATCCAAAGAAACTTACTACAACCCGATATGAGATGGCCGAGAGACCGATGTGTGTAAAATATACGTGCATTTTGGGGCTTAAATTGATATATAATTAATGCATTTGCACGCATATTTACTATGTTTTTACTTGGTTTCCTTTAAAGCGCATTGATACTACGTATTCTTGTAATTCTTGGCAGAAACGGAGCTTAAAATGAAGAAATGTCAAGAGGGATGCCTGGATAAGATGCCGAATGCAAAGAGAAGATCAAAATGATGGAAAAAGAGAACAAAAGCAAGTCACACGGACGACCGTGTAGCCTCACACTACGTGTGGATCGGTGTTGTGAAAATCACACGTTGTGTGAAGAAAGGAAGAAAACAGAGGACGGAGTCCAGTCCACACGGCCGGACCGTGTGAACTTACACGACCGTGTGGACAAGGTTATCAGCCACACCACCTACCCGTGCGACCACCGCCCGTGCGACAAAGGGCTAAGCCTAAGCCACACGCCGTGTGGACCCACATGGCCGGGCCGTGTGGGGTCTGTCTCAGCGCATTTTTGAGAGTTTACTTCTGTTCCAACTCTACAAGTGGTCTCTCCAAGCATCTATAAAAGGGGACCAAGTATTGAACTAAAAACATCATTCCATACAAAGAAAAACACATCAAATAACACATCCATATACAGCATACTGAGACAAAAAGAGACAAATGTGTATGAACCTAGAATCCCCAAGCAATTTGCCAAGATTAATTATGATTATGGCACGATAGATGGCAACCCCTTAGAGTCAAATCATTTGTCTATAAGTTGGTTGGATCATCTTACAATTTAACCCCTCAGACCCGCACAAGTATGGGTACCTAAAACTTAATTTCCTTGATTGGGTTCAAGGAACAAACGAGTGCCAAGGAACCTGGTACATGGATAGTGGTTGTTCCGGATATATGACAGAAATAAGAAAAATCACAAAATTCAAGGAAGTCAAAGGAGCAAAAGTCATATTTGGAGGAAATGAAGCTCGGGGAAAAATAAGAGGCATTGGATCCATCAAGAAAAATGGATTAGAAATCACGGATGTTGCATATGTTGAAGGACTCAACTTCAATTTGCTAAGCATCACCAACTCGTGACAAGGGTTATAATGTTGGATTTAACATGGGTATATGCCAAATCAAGGATACTTGAATCGAATGAAGTTGTGTTGCAAGGATGCAAACAAAATAACATGTATGTAGTAGATTGGTCAACCGCTACACCCAAAGACTGTCTATTAGCAAAAAAAGACAATTTGAATCAAGTTGGTTGTGGCACAAAAAGTCGAGTCACCCTGAATTTCAAAACGATTAACAAGCTTGCTGTAGTAGTCTTGTGGAAGGACTTCCGGACTCGAAGATACAAGAAGGAGAGTATATGTGACGCATGTTAGAAGGGAAAACATATCAAATCATCATTCAAAGAAAAGACCCGCCCATCTTCAACAAGAATATTACATCCGCTACATATGGATCTATTTGGCCCAAGTGGAACCGGCTAGCATAAGTGGAAAGAAATACACCTTGGTGGTAGTAGATGACTACTCAAGATATACATGGACTATATTCATGTGTAAAAAGAAAGAAACTCTACAAAACTACCACAAGGTGATGAAGAGGATTCAAAATGAGAAGAGCCAAACCATTATCAAAATAAGATCGACATGAGGAACCGAGTTTGTCAATGGTATAATAACTCAATATTGTATTGAAAATGACATTGGTCATGAACTATCTGCAGCAAGGACTCCACGTGAGAATGGAGTTGCGCAGAAAGAAGGAATAGAACTCTCAAAGAAGCAAAGAAGGACCATGTTAGGAAGCAGGTTACCAAAAAGATTTTGGGTCAAGCAATTAACACAACTTGCTACACTCAAAACAGATGTATGATAAACAGACGGTGACAAAGACTCCCTATGAGATTTGGACCGGGAGAAAACCAAATGTTGCATATTTTAGAATATTTGGATGTAAATGCTTCATCCATAACAATGGCAAAGACAATCTAAAGGCTTTCGATGCTAAAGCCGATGATGGTATCTTCTTGGGATACTCAAAGCAAAGCCTCAGAGTACTCAACAAAAGGACTATGGTTGCGAAGAATCCATTCATGTGGTATTCGATGAGCCAAATGTAAATGGAGAAGACATTGAAGAGTCACCGATAATTGAATCATCCAACCATACTGTAAGAGTCTATCTTGTCAAGTGGAAAATTTGGAATTATAAACTCGGATGAAGATGAGATAGCCGAGTCTCATAAAATCTTTGGAAAATTTGCGGTGAGTGATTGCGAGAGAGCTGATCAAAGCAACACAACGCTAGACGATCGAATCCAACTAACTTACTTCAACCTCGATGTAAGATGGTGAAAGACCATCCACGAACTTGTTATTGGAGATATAAAGAAGGTGTCAAAACAAGATCCAGGACTCAACAAGAAGCTATGTTCACATGCTTTATCTCACAAATAGAGCCTAAAGATGTGTTACAAGCATTGGATGACACACATTGGATTCAAGCTATGCAAGAAGAATCGAATCGTTTGAAAGAAATAAAGTATGGGAATTAGTTCAAAGACCCACCCATCAAAATGTTATTGGTACTAAATGGGTGTTCAGAAACAAGATGAACGAGGAGGGCTCTGTGGTAAGAAACAAAGCAAGACTAGTAGCCAAAGGATATTGCCAAGAAGAAGGAATAGATTTTGATGAAACATTTGCTCCTGTAGCAAGATTGGAAGCTATAAGGATGTTTCTTGCCTACGCACTCACAAGAATTTTATTGTATATCGATGGATGTAAAAAGTGCATTTCTAAATGGTTTATTGGAAGAAGAAGAAGTGTATGTTGAACAACCTCCAGGATTTGAGCGAGAAGACTCTTGGAGATAAGGTATACAAACTCAAGAAAGCTCACGTATGGATTGAAACAGGGCACCCAGAGCATGGTATGATACTTTGTCACAATTCCTAATCGAGAATGGATTCACAAAAGGAAAAGTAGATAGAACACTTTTTAGAATTCAAGACAAGAAGAGTATACTGCTTGTTCAAATATATGTGGATGACATCATTTTTGGATCCACAAACAAAGAGCTATGTGAAAAATTTTCAAACCTCATGCAAAGCAAATTTGAAATGAACATGATGGGAGAGTGACATTCTTCCTTGGACTCCAAGTAAAAGCAGTGAAGGATGGAACCTTCATAAGTCAAACAAAATACACCAGAGATTTAATGAAGAAATTTGGTATGGAGGAGAAGTCTTCTCGTGAAAATACCAATAAATACATCATCAAAATGGACATGGATGCAGATGGCAAGCCTGTTGATCAAACAAGATATAGAGCACTTATTGGATCATTGCTCTATCTCACAAAGAAGCAGGCCGACATCACCTTTTTGTAGGTGTATGTGCGAGATTTCAATCTGCTCCAAAAGAGAGTCATATGACAAAGAGCTAAGAGAATCTTGAGATACTTGAAAGGAAGCCAAGAAGTTGGCTTATGGTATCCAAAGGAAGGTGGATTCAAGCTAATTGGCTATTCGGACTTTGACTATCTTTGGATGCGAGTTGACAGAAAAGCACCTCGGGGACATGTCAAATGCTTGGAAACAGCTGATTTCTGGTTTAGCAAGAAGCAAAATTCAATAGCCACCTCTGGTGGGCAAGAATACATAGCCGTGGGTGAAATTGTTGTGCCCAAGTCCTATGGATGAGACAAAGAAATGAGAGATTATGAAGTTGAAGAAAAGGAAATTCCAATCATGTGTGATAACACAAGTGCAATTGCAATCACTCGAGAATCGTGTTGCACTCGAACAAAGCATATCGATGTCGGATATCACTTCATAAGAGATCATGTTGAAAAGAAGGACATCATATTGGAATATATCTCAACTGATAAATAGTTGGTTGACATATTCACAAAACCATTATGTGAGTCAAGATTTGAAGAACTCAAGCATGAGTTAGGGTTAATCTAGGTGAGCTAACACTCGGAAGACTCAAAAAGAAAAGAAATGGAACACAAAAAGAGAAAAAGATCAATTCTCAAAATCCTAAATGAATCGACCATGTCGGAGAGACAATTATACCGAATTAGTCGGTGACAATTTGAGTCACGAGAGAAGCGTGACGAGAAGAGTTAAATCGCTAAGGGATATGTTCGAGTCATTTATGAGCAAAGTGACAAAAACGCAATCGTTTTTACTAAGCGGGAATGTTTTAAGAATGACGTCAAGATAATGATGATGTGTACGGACAAAAAAAGTCGCATACCAAGGTTATGATTGGATATAAATCTGCCGCATTAAATTCGAGACATTAAATGCTAATCGGCGTGCAAAATCTAAGCCGTTGATTTCGATCACATTTCAAAAACCACCCGCACATACTTTAAACCATACTTAACCCATTTTCGCCTCTGTTTTTCTCTCACATATCACCAAAACGGTTCATTTCTATCTCGAAACAAAGGCAAAACTCTCTCAAAACCCTCTCTCGTATTCAAATCAAATTTCTAAATTTCTTTTCGGTGAAATCTGAAAAATGGCATCAACCTAGGAAAGAAAATCCACGGTCGGTCGAACCGTGGATTTCGAGGGCATGGTCAAACAGGGGTCCAATGACGCCTCATAAAGAAAAATTTGAAAAGCTCGAAACGTCCGGCCGAAACCATTTCGACGATGGAGTTTCGATGACCTATGTGGAAGAGGTCGCACGATTCTACGTGAACGCCGAGATTCATGATGAAGGATAAGATCCTCTGTTCATGGAAAGAAGTTCACCATCTCTGCCAAGGATTTGGTCAACACCGCTCACTATCGACGGAAGGAGCATCGAAATCAACGGTCGATGTAAGCGATCGGGCCGCTTCTTTGCTTGGAAGTAGCCAAGCCCGACTATCTTTGATAAAATAGTTTACATGAAAGAAACAAGAGGTCTTTGAAGGAGGACTACCACAAACTATTGGACATAGTTGCCAAATGCATAGACATCAAATTTGGCGGCTTTGACCAACCTGTCAAAAGCAAAGTTGATCATAATGGTTGCGATCATTGAAGAAAGGAAAATAAATTCAATGAGTTTGTCTACAGCAGACGCGAGAATGTAGGGAACAAATCCTTCAAGGAAGATGGTGCATTTGGAGGATCCCAGGATATGGCCCGGTGATTGGCCGGTGATGGAGGTGAAAAGAGTCCCTATTAGACATGGAAAGGCGTTCCATGTAAACAAGAGGATGTTCAGATCAAACCCTCTCGGCGCAGAAGAGAGCCTACGCCAAGAGAGCCGACACGAGTGAGGGGAAATCGGTGACCCGAAGATACAACTGTTTTCTCCCCCAAAGAAGAAAGTCGCCCCGCAGCCCGCTTAAGAGAATGGGCCGCCCCTGCGGTATGCTAAGAAGATCACGCTTCCCGCAGCAAAGAAAGAAAAACAAACCTCGCTCCCGCCCCGCAGCCGAGTCACCCGCCCCCGCAGCCGTGTCTCCCGCCCAAAGAAGAAGGCGGCGATCGAGAAGGACTCTCAACTACCTTCTCCGATCGTCAAAAAGAGGAGAATCGATAAGCAAGACGGCGAGCTCCTCGAGAGAAAACACCAAAGCCCCCGCCGCCCAAGACTCGGAAGAAACTCTCTCTCGAACGTAAATCCCTCCGGTACAAACTAAGAGACGAAGAAGAATCATCAAGCACTCGAGCTTGAGAAACCACTGAGTCACCACTCACCGAGCAGATATCAAGATCGCCGGAGAAGTAGAGTCTCGGATATTATAGATGAAATAAAACTAAGTCTCTGTGAAGGCGATCAACAAGAGGCAAATCGAAGACACAATCGTAGTTCGTATAATCGAAGAAGCCGATAGAGATGATAGTGATGTGATGATCCTATCCCCACCTTATCCAGACATCCAAAATCGCCACTGCGTGAGTGGAAGTAGAAATTGAGTCGATCAAGGAACAGTTCCAACGGCCGAGTTTATCGAAGAAGAAGAGGAACCGATGAACTTTCTTGGAGTGACCACGTGGTCTAAGCATTGGATGAAGAAATCGCACGGATATCTTGCGGATCTTCAAAGACAAAGAGAAGGAGAGACAGAGAGGAAAGCCAAGACGTGAGAAGGCCAAAGATCCGCCCTATCACCGCACCACCAGAACACACATCATCATCTCCTTGATGTCTTATCGCATGATGATGAGGACCGACCCCGCACGCCACGAAGAGTTGCAAATGCAAAGAAGCAATGCATGAATCCGAATTCTTCATGAAAGCGAGCATGATGGAGGACCAGGAGATTCCTCCAAAACACGGTGAAATTGATCCAATGGGAGTAGTGCGCAAATCGCCACCGTTGTTGCCGCCACCACTTCCCACTCACGGAAGAAGGATTTATGGGAAGGCTGGCGATGAAACCGGGTTAGTGGGGACCCTGGTCGAGCCAACCCCTAATGAAGGTGTCTTACCACCGCCCCAACTACTGAACACTCGGAGAAAACAAAAGGGAGTTTGGAGACGAGTGACCCCATTCCAAGTCACTCGGTGGTGCGCCACCGAGGGGGAACTCCCTCCACTACAAAGAAGGTCGGAGGATGTGCAGAGATGACTCCACAACGAATTTAGGAGGCGAAGTGGAGAAGGTACAAACACAAAATACACAGCAAGTTGCCATCAACAAAGCTCGACAACGATTGAGACTATCTCGGTGAGGTGCCAACCGCTTCCGAAGGCTAATGACGCGCCGATGCGTCGAGGCACAGACTTAATGACCCAAGAGTTAACACTGGGCGATGAAAGTACAATCCATGGGGTTGAGACTCAATGGATGCCACCGCAGAAGACCCTAATACAAATGACATCGCCGAAAGAGAGGTCCAAGACCTCGCCTGCGATTGAGACTGCAGGAGGTAATAAAGTCCAACGGGAGGTTGAGACTTCCGGGGGGTAAAGAGGTCAAGTAGAGAACATCCCTCCCGCTATCATTGATCCATCCGAAAAGGAGATAAGCGTGCTTCATGATTCCCGGACAATCGATGTAACCTCGGGATCGGGAAGGCGATGAAGAAGCCGAGTCATCCCCCCGTGATGGATCCAAAAGACTCAAACGGAGGATGTTCCAAGCACGAGCAAGTCCCGATCTCAAGACTACTCGTCAAACTTTCAATTTTGATGGTGAGCCACCAATGGAAATCTCATCATCGTCCGATGACGCTTCCGATAAGGCCGAGGACGACCCACTCAATTGGAGAAACCAATTTGAGACCGACGAAGCTGTTGAGACACCGAGCTCGGCAAGTCGGGTCCACTTCACAAAAGACCCCGGTGAAACAGAGTCCACTGCGCAGGCTCCCAAGTCGCAGCAGAGTTCGACCAAAAAGGAACTTCACGCGCACCTCTCATCATTGAACAAATCCCGATTGGCCGTGATGATTCCTTTGTAGAATTATTTCCTTTCTCTCTAGAGGTACCCCGACCTCCCGACGAGTCGAGAACGATCTCGCGCTTCCACGCACTGCATCCTCGTTCTTCCATCCGACACCATCGTTCGGTGACTAAGACTTTGACGCCGCATGGCCGTCACCGCAATGTGAAGAAATAGTGAAGTTCGGGAGGTGTTCAAAGCATTATTTCTTGAAATTGAACGGATGGAGAGGCACAGGCTTCTATGGACATGAGATGGATAATAGAGATGCTAACCTCATCACGACTTGAGAGGCATAACAAAATGAGAATCGGGGAATGGTGGCAACAAAGAAGAAACAATGCGTGTGGAACAAGCTAGATATTTGAGAATATTGTTCAACAAGTTCTTGGTATGGAGAGCCGAGAATGCCGATCAAAACGAAATTGAGAGAACACATTGAGCACATGCATGAAGCTCACACCGCCGAGATAAAGTCGCTGCGTGAGCAAAATAAGAGTGATCTCCACAGTATGGAAGAAAACATGGATAGAAAATTCACCTTCTCATGGCTGAGATGAAGCTAATTTCAAGAGAGTCCAACGCTACTCGCTCCGAATTTCGTGCCGCATACTCCGCAGCACTCGAGGCGAACCGGCTATCGTGAGCTCGACTTCCGCTTGCCAAGATGTTCCCAGGGGTTCCTCTCTCCTTTGATGATGCCAAAAAGGAGGAAGAGGAATACTTTAAAACGCTAAAGAGATCTCGAAGCTGAAAAGGAGGAGGAGCTTGACTATAAAGGAAAGACATATGAGGAAGTTACAAGGAGAAAGAAAGGAAAGTCTGTTGAGGGGAAAGAATCGAGAGATGTGACCTTAATGATTGCACAAACCCCAACAAGGTCTTGTCACACGGTGATATTATCAACAACAAACTCCCGGTGACTCGCCACTCCAACACTGCTATATCTATGGTGAAAAGAGAAAGACAATTGAAGCGGGGATGGAGGAAGTGGAAGGAAGAATGGATGCCCGAGTTATGAATATCTTGAAACAACATGGAGGCATTCCAGTGAGAGCAGAGACACTTATGCCATCTCGGATGCGGGAATCGAGCCAAGATCAATTGATGAATTTAAAACGCCGCATCCGAAGGATACTTTGCAAACATGTCCATGGCTCAAGCTTGGGACTTGTATCGGGAAAAGGGTCTCACGCTATGTGAAGAAGCCGACAGCAGCAGACTACCGGGATCACTCTGCTGGTCACTCCGCTAGTCACTCACCGGTGGAAAGAAGAAGACCCCAAGACAATACACGCCCGAGAGGAAGAGGAAGAAGCGATGGTGGAGGAAGAGGTTTGAGACCCAGGCCTCGCCCAAAAACATTGAGTACATAGATCCAGGCAAGAAAGGAGGGATCTCTCGGGCTGTGAGTCTTGACCAAGTAGCCAATCTGCGAGTGGCTAGAAGCAATCCGAGTATGCGAAAAGAATCGAAGAAGAAAATAAAAGACAAACTCAGCTTTGGGAGGAGAGACAAGAGAGATTAAGAAGAGATGAAGCTTCCGGAAGGCATATGAAAAAGAAGAAGAAAGCGGTGAAGATGAGAAAAAGAGAAGAAGACCGAAGAAGATGACTGAAGAAGATGAAAGAAGGAGGCAAATGAAGGAGATGAAGTGTTGCTATCCATCCCTTCATGTATTTTACTATGTAAATACATACTATGTAAGTCTTCGCAATAAAGTCAGTAAATTTTCTATTTTTTTACGTAGACATAAATGTTTGCTTTGATACACCTTGTGATTTTGTAATGTAACAAGAATGTTATGATCAATAAAAGAATTGATTCTACACATACATTCTCTGTGAATGCACTACCCGTATGTATCTTTGCTATTTACATTTTGAATGTTTTAAGTTTTGGCATCATCAAAAAGGGGGAAATTGTTGGGAAATTTATTGTTTAGATCTTGATGAATGCCATGTAAAACTTAGAATAGGAAGTTGGCACCCCATTCTTTTGTTGTAAATCGCATTGTAATAAATAGGGCTGGTCAAGCCGAGTTAAGTCGGCTATGCCCAAACATGCAAGAAGACAATGGAGACTAGAAGGAAGACTCATTTGCAAAGACAACCGAGTATGGCAAAGAAGAGAAGACGGAACTCGATGAAGGAGCGGTGAGATGCGGTGAGTGGAGTATCATCAAGTCAACTCAAGAAAAGCCAAGTCTCAAGTTGAAGTGACAAGAGTCATCCAATGATTGGAAGTCGACTCTAAGTCACCTGGGGAAAGCAAGGAAATGTCAATAAGTCGAGATAATCAAAAAGATCCGTTACGTAGAAATCAAGAGAATTACTTAAACAAGTAATATCTCCATGCTACCTTTCTCGAAGTGCTCACCGAAGCGTGCAAAAGAAATAAACCAATGGGAAGCACTACACCGTGTCGAACTCGAAAAGTCAAGAACAATTCATACGAGGAAATGGCAATTCCAAGGATCGCAACAAGACAAGCCAACGACCACAAGTGACTTTAAAAATAAGCTATCTCTTCAACGGATGATTTTTGGAAGCTCACTATAAAACGCCGAGGAATAACTCGAGAAAGATACGAAGGTTACCTTGACCATCCGAGCATTGAATACAAGCAAGAAAGAAACATTTTGTAACCTAAAATATTCTCAAGTTATTAGACGCTCAATCCTCAAGCCTACATTACGAAGAACATCAATCCAACACTCACCGTGAAGAAAAGATAACTTCAATCAGTTGAAGAGGAAATTCATGAAGAATAAAGGGGTCTACATTCCACGAAGGATTGTAGGAAGGTTCAAGGTCGAACCAAGTCTTGAGCTTTTGGAGGGCTTCGTGATCAAATCCAAAGAGCTTGAGCAAGTGGGTCTGTAGTAGGCACCGCCCTGTGAAGAAGCCGAGTCGCGAGAAGGTGAGTGATCAAGGCGTCTCAGATCGAGTCCCAAAGGATCAAGTCATTTGTGTGATCAAGACTTGTATCCGGACTATTACCACTTTGTATCTTGATCAATACCTAGTGGATTCCTCCGGGGAGTTGGAGAAGAGAGGAGTAGAAGAATTACCCCATCTTCGAACCTCTATAAAAACTTATCGTGTCATTTACATTTCAAAGACTTTAATTCCTGCATCATATTTGTTTAATTCTTTGACATATTTGCTATCCATTAGATAATTTCTAAGTACTAAATCAAACTTTAAATCTCTACTAAACCAAACTTAAGGGTGTTAAGTCTTCCAATAAAAACAAACCACAAGTTGAGCTAATTCGGTCTTAACAAATTGAGTTATTCTATCAACTCAATGAGTCCGTTGAGTGACTAACTCACGATTAACTAAATTGGTCTGTCCACCTAGGACACAACCGTGTAGTATCAACTCGAACTTTTAAAAGGACTAAATCGAAAATTTGGTAAGGTTTATTCAACCCCCTTCTAAACCTTACACTCACACCCCTTGGGACCTAAAATTTTATCCCCACAAATTCTTGAGCTTATAGAAAATGAATAAGTTTGGGGGAGATGTGGTGAAAATTTATGAAAAAAAGAGGAAGTTGGCAAAAGAAAGAGGGATGAGCAAAGATTACGGGTAAATGAAAAAATACATGAAGCTCGAAAAGAAAAATATATATCTCGAAAAAGAAGAGAAAACCGAGCAAAGCAAAATAAAATTCTGAAAATTGTGAAAAAACAATGAGAGCTTGAGGCTAAAGAAAAAGAAAAGAAAGCAAAAAGCCTAAGAATGAAAAAAAGGAGAAATAAGGGTGGAATCGAGTAGAAAAAGAAAATTGATATGATGTTGAAATTGGGTTAGTGAATTGCAAGTTATATGCTTAAATTCTATTTGCTCAAGTCAAGTCACTTAATCCAAATTTCCCTACCCTTACCAAAGAGCTTACATTACAACCAAATAAAAAGTCCTTTTTGATTCTTAGATTGTGCACGCAAAAGTGGTAGAGATGTTAGACGATTTGCAAGCCTATGATAGTTCTACTTTCACTGAATTGAATTTGAGCGTAAACACTATCCATACATTTTCGATAGTCGAGTGATACACTATCTTCTTGTGAATCGTGATGACAAGTACCGAAAGAGTATTAATAGTGCGAGTTTATGAATAATTAATCTCTTGATGATGAATTGCATGGTTTCCTTGAGTATGGAGTCAAGTGCTATTTAATATTTATAGTGTTCTTGGGTGTTCTTTCGTTTTACCCCTTATATTATTTTTCTAAATTTGCTCGAAGATGAGCAATGCTTTAAGCTTGGGGGATTTTGATGTGTGTAAAATATACGTGCATTTTGGGGCTTAAATTGATATATAATTGATGCATTTGCACACATATTTACTATGTTTTTACTTGGTTTCCTTTAAAGGGCATGATACTGCGTATTCTTGTAATTCTTGCAGGAAACGGAGCTTAAAATGAAGAAATATCAGTTGGGATGCCCGAATAAGATTGCCGAATGCAAAGATAAGATCAAAACGATGGAAAAAGAAACAAAAACAAGTCACACGGCCGGACGTGTAGCCTCACACTACGTGTGGGTGGTGTTGTGAAAATCACACACATTGTGTGAAGAAAGGAAGAAAACAGAGGAAAGCGAGTCCACACGGCCGGACCGTGTGAACTCACACGGCCGTGTGGACAAGGTTATCACCGCACCACCTACCGTGCGACCCACCGTGCGACAAAGGGCTAAGCCTAAGGCCACAAGCCGTGTGGACCCACACACCGGACCGTGTGGGAGTCTGTTTGATGCGTTTTTGAGAGTTTGCTTCTGTTCCAACTCTACAAGTGGTCTCTTCAAGCATCTATAAAAGGGGACCAAGTCTTGCATGAAAAATATCATTCCATACAAAGAAAAACACATCAAATAACACAGAATGCGAGAATCGAGGATCTTCTCGAGCAAAGAAGGCTATGTCGCAAAGAACACTACAATGCTTTCGCATCTAGAGAGCACAAGAGCTTTGAGGGCTTGGAAGGGGAATCCATCCCGACAAGAAGGGTTTTCTTTCTATGTCTAAGAAATCTTGTCGTCAGGCTTATATGATGTCATAATATTGATTGATTTGTCTATGAGTTTGTAATTAATGTTTGGCATATTTTTTGGATCTTAGGGGCATAATCGAAATTGTGGATTTGTATTAAATATGATTATTTATTTTCTTAATTGCTTCATGCATTCTATTTTATGAATTTGAATGCTTATTTATAATTGCTTTTTATCTGATCAATAAATTGCATGTCAGATTTCTTATTACAAAATTTCGGACGATGATTTTTAACAAAAACGGAAATCGAATTTAGACATGAAACATGTGTGACAAGCGTGTTTGTGGGGAGTCTTTCAATTCACAAAGCTTTTTGGAGTTAATAAGAATTGTAACATTCTGACCAAACTACAATTGTTATTAATCAACTGTTTACGCACCACCTGACCAGGGGAGTAAATGATATTAGGAATTTGAACCCATAGAATTGCATAAATTAGTTTTTAAAACTTTATTCACATTTAATATTGAAGAAGCATGTTGAGATTATGTGCCTAAGGTTGCTCCTAATGATGTTGAAAATACTTGTGGGGTTCACAAATTTATTTTTCTTATTTTTTGAATTTTAGTTAGATAAAATATTCAATTTTCGATCGCTTCAATAAAATTAGAATACGATGTTATTTAGCCTAAGTGTTTTGAGCTTCAATCCCTGAGGAATACGACCTTGCTTGCCATTATTCTATAAACTACACTGTACACTTGCAGTTGTATGAACCAAAATAATTTTTGGCGAACAAGTTTTTGAGACCATACACCTGAGCTAATCATTGGAAATGTTGGAGATGGAGTAAGAACCAGATCAAGAGCTCAATATGAAGCCATGTTTATTTGTTTCATTTCCCAGATTGAGCCTAAAGATGCGTCTCAAGCATTGGAAGACACACATTGGATTCATGTTATGCAAGAGGAGTTGAATCAGCTTGAAAGAAACAAAGTTTAGGAATTGGTTCTAATGCCTACTCACCCAAATATTATTGGTACTAAGTGTGTATTCAGAAACAAGATGAATGAGGAATGATCTATTGTAAGAAACAAAGCAAGATTGGTAGCCAAAGGGTATTGCCAATTGATGAAACCTTTGCTCATGTTGCTAGATTGGAAGCAATTAGGATGTTTCTTGCTTATGCTACACGCAAGAACTTCACTGTGTATCAACTGGATATGAAGAGTGCATTTTTAAATGGACTTTTGGAAGAAAAAGTCTATGTTGAACAACCTCCAGGTTTTGAGCAGAATATTATTGGAGATAAAGTCTACAAGCTCAAGAAAGCATTGCATGGATTGAAACAAGCATCAAGAGCCTGGGATGACACATTGTCCCAGTTTCTAATGGACAATGCATTCACCAAAGGTAAAGTTGATAGAACACTCTTCAAAATTCAAGATGGGGAGAGTATATTTCTTGTTCAAATCTATGTGGATGACATCATATTTAGATCCACAAATAATTAAAGAGCTGTGTGACAAGTTCTCAAACCTTATGCAAGGGAAGTTTGAAATGAGCATGATGGGAGAGCTGACTTTCTTTCTAGGTCTTCAAGTCAAACAATTGAATGATGGAACCTTCATAAGTCAAACCAAATATACCAGAGATTTGATGAAGAAATTTGGTATGGAAGAAAAGTCATCAGTGAAGATTACTATGAACACATCAGCCAAGATGGATATGGATGCGGATGGCAAAGTCGTTGATCAAACTAGATATAGAGCCCTCATTGGATCATTGCTCTATTTAACAGCAAGTAGGCCAGACATCACCTTTACTGTAGGTGTATGTGCTAGATTTCAATCTGCACCAAAAGATAGTCATATGACTGCAGCCAAGAGAATCCTATGGTATTTGAAGGGATGCCAAGAAGTTGGCTTATGGTATCCAAAGAATGGAGGATTGTGGTAGCTACTCGAGACTTAGACTATCTTTGAATGTAGAGTGGACAGGAAAAATACATCAGGTACTTGTCAAATGCTTGGAAATAGATTGGTTTCTTGGTTCAGCAAGAAACAAAATTCAATAGCTACATCAACAACTAAAGCAGAGTATATAGTTGCGGGCAGCTGTTGTGCCCAAGTTTTATGGATGAGGCAACAACTGAGAGACTATAATATAGAAGAGAGAGAGATTCCAATTATGTGTGATAACACAAGTGCTATTGCAATCACTCAAAATCCAGTATTGCATTCAAGAACAAAACATGTTGATGCCAGATATCATTTATAAGAGATCATGTTGAAAAGAAGGACATCACTTTGGAATATATCTCAACTGATAAGCGTTAGCTGACATATTCACTAAGCCTATATGTGAATCGAGATTTGAAGAGCTTAAGAATGAGCTAGGTTTCATTGAGTTGAGTTAGGAGACTCAGAAGACTCAATCAGCAGAGTCAAAGAAGAGAGAAATGAAGATCTGCAAAGTTTCACTTTCCACCAAGAGGCGGAAATCGGTTTGTATCAAGTTAATTGACAGTTGAGTAATCCTTATATGAAGAGAGAAGCAGAGTTAAGTTACTTTTTGAAGATAGCTGAGTTATCTATGAGCTAAGTGACAAAACGCAGTCATTTTCTACGAGCAGGAATGTTTTTAGGCATTACGTCAGCGTAATTATTGTGTCAGAATAAAGCATGCACACATTTAGCCTATGATTGGATATAAATGATGCTGCATTTAATGCATGAAAATTAATGCGGTTTCAAAGGTTTAATCGTGACCATTGATTTTGATCAAACTTTTCACAATACTCTCTTCTCAAGTCCCATATAAACCAAAAGGCAACTTTCTCTATCCTCACAATACTCTCTTCTCCAGCAAGAAAGATCAAGTTTTTCTCTGCAAAACAAGTAAAACCCTAGTTTTTCTAGCACATGTTCTACACGTTTTCCACCATTTATTTTTCAATAAAATGGCTGCAAACTACGATTTTGTCAAGATGTCCGAGAAAATCCACTTCGGCTCAACTATGGAATTTGAAGTAATGGTGACACAGGGAGTTGATAAGGCCCTGGTTCAGAAAATTGCTGCGAAACTAGAGAAATCAGGTCTGAAGGATTTCTCATGATGGAATATTCTCACACATACTTAGAAGAAGTCGCCATGTTCTACGTGAACGCTGAGGTTCACGATGGGGAGATTAGATCATCATCCCACAACAAGGACATTAAGATTACTGTTGCGGACTTAGCTAAACATTATTCTTTGCCGGCCTTCGACAGAATGAAGGACATTGCTAAAAAAGACTTGAACTTGGTTGCGACATGGAAGGAGATTTCCAAGCTAGAATCGCTACTAAGACATCTACACAACCAAGAAGTCATTGATCAAGGATGACTACCACAAGTTGATGGACATAGTGTCCAAATGCGTGGATATGAAATTCAGCATGACTTCAATTAGCTTTGTCAGGACAAAGTCGATGTCATGGCCGCTATTCTAGAAAAAAAAAGGTGAACTAGGCTGAGTTCATGATTGATATGTGTTTTGCATGTATTTTGGGCTTAATTGTAGTTAGAATTAGTTGCTATGCATGCATTACATGAGTAAAAAGGGCTTTATTTTGTTTTGTGGAAAAGGTATTACGCTTTGCTCGTTTTGTAGGAATTGAATGATAATTGTAGCTTTTTGGCAACAATTGAGCATTGCGATAAAGAACCACCGATACTAGCAAAGATAACATATGATGTTTGGAGTTGAATTGAGAAGAAATCGCATTTAACCGAGCGAGAAACAAAAGGAAACGAACAAGTATAAGTTTCAGCCCAGTGCGACGCAGGCGGCGTGGTCCCTAGCATGACCCATGCGCTAGCCAAAAGCGAGACTCAAGCCATGGCAGACGCACGGGCTGGTCGTGCATGATGCGCATGGCCCGTGCACCCTTCGGCGAAAAAGAACAATCTGCGGTACCTAGACGGGTCAAGGCGTGCGCTATGCGCACGACTCATGCGTCGCGCGGGAAAATAGAGTTTGACAACTCCTAAACTAGGTTTTGACCCATACAAAGAGAGACGGTGCCCACAAACGAGGGAGACTCACTTTTGCCCTAGAAAGAGAGAAAAGAGTAATCTTCCACCAGGAGAATTGGAGAGATCGATCAAGGCCACAACAACATGCTTGAGGATTGAAGATAGATCGAGAGATCATCGACGCCCCCAGTCTTCGCATTCCATAGTATCTTTATTTTCAATTAGTTAGACATGAACATGAATAATTTGTCTATGAATTGTTTATTTCCATGTCCGGCTAAACATCTTGTGATTCGGGTTTTGGGATTAGGTTAATGGATACTTTTATTCGATGATTAATTGCAATTGAAGTTATTGTTTTCCAACCCTATTCGAGTACTTTATTTTAATTCTTGTTTTATCAAAACGCGTTTGGTTTAACTTGCTATGATGTATTGATTCATAATTCGAAATATGAGTTTCAATACTAGATCTCGTGAGTAAATGACATGAATATTTGCAAGATTGAGAAGTCTGTGAATATTTGTGAGGATATTTAATCTTTTGTGCTTTTGGGAGTTGGATATCTCATGTTGAGTAGAGATGCTAGCATAGATATTCCAATCAATGTTTTTACATGCATCTCGAGAGAGAGGGTAAAATACTTTTGTGATTGTTCTATAGGGAAGAATACGAATAACTTTGGTTGTGATTAATCTGATAATAAAAGGGGATATTAACTGAAACCATAACCCAGGAATCCATTCATCTCCTTGATCTTTCAATCACTCTTTACTTTGTCTTTTTAGGATAAATTCTTGTTTTTGCATTAATAAAACCAATCCATCAAATTTCGATCGTCTGGATAAAAATAAGGCTATTACAATCCCAGTACTTAGTACAATAATTTATTAGTCCCTGTGGATTCGACCTTGCTAACCCTATTCTATAAACTGCACCGTACACTTGCGGTGAAGCTAAAAATAAGGCGAACAAGTTTTTGGCGCCGTTGTTGGGACTAATTAAATTTTAGTACTTATATTGCGATAAATAGAATTATTTTTAATTTAGACAAATTTTTTTCTTTCTTTATTGTTGTTTAATTTTACTCCTACTGGGTTTGACTTGTTTTCTTTAGTTGGTTCAGGTAGTGCATGAACACTCGCTCAAAGCAAGGAGAATTAGCACCGTTCATACCGGAGGTTGAGGCTTTTGCTAGGCGAATTAGTGCGGCTACTAAACGGGCGAGAAAGATAGCAAGAACAAGCTATGGCGGACGCCGAAGATAACAACGGAGGTGATAACGGAGTTGACAACGGAGGTAACAACAAGGACAACAGTGGTCAACAATGAGTTACGTACCAGAGGTTCCTGATCCAGCGAACAAGTGATTCGCAATTACTTTCGCCCACTGAGTCAAATCGCAACTATGGTGGAATTGCCAATGTCCCATTAATGCGAATAATTTTGAGCTAAAGCCAAAGATCGATCTCGATGGTAAAGCGAGAATCGGTTTGGGGTTTTCCGTCGAGATCCCAACGCTCATCTTGCGAACTTCATGCCTGATTTGCAACACGATCAAGATGAATGGGGTGACTGATGATGCTATATGTTTGCGCCTATTCCCTTTCTCTTTAAGGGATAAGGCTAGAAACCAGGCACCCTAACTCGGGGGAGTGTGAATACAGGATGGTGAGTCGAGAGATTCTTGTTTAAATACTTCCCACCAAGTAAGACACTACAACTCAAAAGTGAGATCACGCGATTCGGGAAGATTGACTCGAACCCTTTGTATGAGGCATGGGAGAGATTCCGGATTTATTGAGGAGGTGCCCGCAACACGGATTTCCGGAGGATCGCGGCTCGCTTCTTTTACAACGGGTTGATGGGACAGACTAGGTCTTTTGTAGATGCCGCGCAGGAGGCGCTTTACTTGCAAGATTCCCAGAGGATGCATTCAACTTGCTCGAAGAGATGGCAATGAATAGCTATCGTGGCCCTCCGAGAGAACTAATGTGAAAAGGTGCCAAGTCAATGATTCGGACTCCAATTAAGGCATTGATACTCAGATGACTATGTTGACCAATCGGTTGAGTGTATTGACGAAGGGACCGATGGAAACACGGGTGCAAGTAATGGGGAGTTCCTCTAGATCCCATGGAGGTAGCAAATTATGTCAACAACCGGAATTTCAACAATTATCGGAACAATCAAACTCCCACTCATTACCATCCGGGTTTGAGGAACCATGATAACTTCTCTTATGCAAACACAAAGAATGTGATGCAACCGCCACGGGGGTTTAATGTGACAAGCGGTGTCAGTAATGTGGAGACGAAGCCATCTCTAGAGGACATTCTCACCTCGTTCAAGGGTGAAACGAGGAACCGGTTCAATAAAGATGAGGCTAAGATGGACAAGATCGAGGCACATATCACGGAGTTGGCCAACACTTTGGGTTCACGAATGAAAAACCTGGAGACTCAGTTGGCGATTAGCTATGATCATTGGTGGATAACATCGAAAGGCCAATTTCGAGTAACACGGAAGTCAACTGAGGAAGCGATTGTAACGACATTAAATGCCGAGGAGTGGTACATGGAGTACGAGGGGCGAAAGTTCGGGAAGTGACGAAAAAACTAAAGGACGCACGCCGGTGCGCCGAGCACGACCAGGTTGTGCGCAATGCAAAGGATTCTAGAACAGGACATGAGACGCACGACCCATGCGCCTTCTCGCACGGGCAGGTCGTGCGTGGTACAGAGAAAGAAAATTACGAATCCCGGAGATGTAGACATGGAAGCAAAGGGCAAAGTTGAGGTCGAGAATGGAAACAAGGGACATACGGACGAACAAAAAGGGGTTGAGAAGCTTAAATCTTTCTCTAACTCAGATCTTTCAAAGTTTTCTATACCACTCCTTTTCCCTCAACGTTTTCAAAAGAAAAGTTAGACGCCCAATTTGCTAAATTCTTAGACATCTTTAAGAAAGCGCATATTAACATACCTTTTATTGACGCATTGGAGCGGATGCCCAATTATTCAAGTTTTTGAAAGAAGTGATGTCAAAGAAGAAAAAGTTGGCAGATTCGAGACAGTCAACTTGATCAAGAGTGCAGCGATCATTCGAGAGGAAATTACCACGAAGCTCAAAGATCCGGGGAGTTTCACTACCCCTGCGCTATTGGTGGTGTTGTCTTTAATAAAGCACTTTGTGATCTAGGAGCAAGTATTAACTTAATGCCCTTGTCCATTTTCGTGAAACTTGGATTAGGAGAGGTGAAGCCATCCACGGTCACCTTGCAACTTGCGGATAGATCACTCACATATCCTAAGGGAATCGTGGAGGATGTGCTCGTGAAGGTAGACAAGTTTATATTCCCTTGGATTTCTTAGTGCTTGACATGGAGGAAGATCGAGCGTCCCCCGATACTTGGGCGTCCATTCTAGCCACTGCAAAGAGCCTTGATAGATGTGCGAGAAAGGAGAGCTCACATTACGAGTTAATGATGAGCAAGTGTTGTTCTCCATCTATAAGGCTGAGAAAACTCATGATAAAATTGAGAGCTGTAAATCGTTATCCGTCGTTAATTCATGTGCTAACACTTTTAATCTGATTGATTGTGTGTGTGCTTTAGATCATGTGCAGGAAATCTTGAAATGTGAGGAAGCGAAGCACACGAAGAGGGACAGAAGCTCAGAAGCATGCGTGTACTGCCGCTTGCACGATGCAAACAAGAAGAATATGTCCTTTGACCGACATGTGACTTCTACGCTAGAGGCATTCAAAGGAGGTTCGAATTTGTGCGAGTTGGATTGGAAAGGAAAAAGACATGAAGATGTGACTCACCTCACTTTGCAGGAGACGTGATCGAGTATACAAACGTCAAGCTATAGACATTAAATTAGCGCTTGTTGGGAGACAAACCAACGGTTTGTTGTTTTATTTCTTCTTATGTTTTTCCCTTTGATAGGTTAGGATTTTTAATGCTTTCCTTATTCAAAAAAAATGGAAATTTCGAAGTTTGGTGCAGCATCCCGCACGGGCAGGGCGTGCGCCATGCGCATGGCCCGTGCGTATTCCAGGATTTTGACTTGAGCCTTCAGCACCCCGCATGGGCAGCCCATGTGCCAGGCGCACGGCCCGTGCGTCTGTCGGTTGAGGCAATATTAAGACACAGTAGGTCAGTATTTTCTTCACTCTTAACACTGTCTCATGCACGGGCACACAAAGCTCATCCCCCTCTCAAATATTTTGGCTAATTTCAAGTGAAATTTCACTGCAAATTCAATACCCACACTACTCACACACGGATTGGGGTCTCAAACTTGATTTGGAGAGAGATTTTATGTGAAAAGAGCACCTAGGGTTCCAACTTCGCTCTTTCCTAATTTCCGAGAATTTCGATAAGAACTTCAAGTTTTTCTTCCAATTTCTTGTAGATTGTGGCTTAGGGTTATTTGTGGTGCTTGTTTTGGTGAATTTGCCATGTTTTAGCTTGATTATTATATGGGGCATTTTATCGAACACCTTGGGGGTTGATGAATTGGGGTGTATATGGTAAATTTAATGATGAATTAGGCATGAGCTGGATTATTTAGGGTATTAATGGCTAGGATTCTCTGCAATTACGTTGTTATTTAGGTTCGAGAGCTTAATTGTGATTAAATTGTAGGGAAGAGACATTATGCCTTATTTGATTTATTGTATTGAATTCATCATGTTCTTGTTTTACTTGGCATGTTCGGAAACTCACATGTTTTTTGCTAGGTACAGATTTGAACCAATGGCTAACCGAAGGAACAAACAAGGCCGGGGTAGACGCCCGAGGGAAGGCATATCCACACGACGAGAACCACACCCAGACAACCCCGAGGCTTATGGGCTTCTTCTAACTGAGGCTAAGGATCTGGAGAGATGGAGTTGGTTGGTCACTCGCTCGTTTACACCGACGAGATATGCCGACGATGAGTGTACCCAAGCCCTTGGGATACACGATGGCGTCTGGCAATTATTTGAGCGGGTTGGGTGGACCGCATTCATGCAAGGGCGATGGCCAACGTATAAGAAGCTAGCACTCGAGTTCCTTAGCACGCTTGAAATATACCGAAGGACAGGGAACTTCGAGCCCATTGAGATCCGGTTTCGGCTAGGCAACGAGATAAGGCGCATCTCTATTGTCCAACTTAATGAAATTTTTGGGGTACCTACTGACGCCCCTTACAGACCAACAACACCCTATATCCAGTATGATTTCTGGCGATTGTTGGTCCAGACGCTGGAAACCGGCCTGATGCTCTATGAGGCGCGCTCATCCAAGGCCTCATCACTCTGAAACCCAGTCTTCCATTATATCCAAAAGGTCACCGCACACTCCGTCTTCGCCCGACACAATAACGGGGCATGTAAGCACGGGAGCTATACCTATTGTGGTGTATGCTAACCCGTACCCATTCAACACGGCAACGCATTTTGTAGAACATGCCGACTATTTGATTGATTAAGCGATCCAGTCACGATACTAATTGGGGAATGATAACCCCATTTTCGGTATTTTCATGTTGATATATGCGGCTTGGAGCCCATTGAGGGATCGGAAAATTAATAAGAATGCCCTCCGCCAAATGAAGATCTTAATGAGAAGAAGAGAACATAACCTTCTTCCAACAAAGGGTTGGACTCGCCTTCCCACTTCCTAACATGACTCACTCGCGTGGTTGAAAATGAGACTAATGGCTCATGAACTCGAGGCACATACCGAGTCACGGAAGCCATGCATGAGCGAAAAAGGAGGAGGGTAGCCGGGTTGCGGATGAGGATGAATTGGCAATTGAGGCCATGGAGTATGATTGGCAAGAGAGAGGTTTTGAGCCAGGTTTCATGAGGGGTTTTGACCAAGGGTTCCCACAAGGGAGGCCCGACATTCGAAAGCTCTCACCAAGGTGAGGAGCGTGGGAGACACGATTACCAGGGGTAGATTTTACTCTTGAGAGAGCATGCGACAACACCGGACGATTTGCAAAGACCAGGATGATTTCAGCGATCAGCACGGATGATTTCCGGCATCACCGAGGATGAGTTCCATACTTTACGAATGGAGCAAGAGCAGAGGTATCGAGCCCAGGAGCAGCGGGAATGGAGATGTTGCGAGATGATGCATCAAGTACAAATGTGGCACATCTCACATGGCTACTTTCCACCGCCACCCCCACAAATGAGACAGTCCATTCCACACTTCTCTTTGAAATTCTATCTTCTCTTCTATGCACTATAATTTCATTCAAGTTTGGGGGAGAGGTAGTAATTTGATTGACGGGTGTGGCGATAATTGCATTCATGTAGTTGCATTTAGAGCATATAAGTTGCATTGCATTAGATGCTTGTTTTTTATTTTAGCACGTTTATTGCTTTAGCATGTTTACTGCTTTCTTAGGTGTTTAGGGAGTGAGTTGACCGCTATTGTGTACATGTTGTGATCTTGGGAATATTTGTTGAACGGTTTATGTTATTTTGAATTGGGTGTTAAGCGTGAGTTGACCGGGTTGAGAATAGATGATATGGAGCATGTGAATATTGAAATCATGGTTGATATGCTTTGAATTACGCAATTGCAAGCATGTGAGCTTTTAAGCCTTTCCGCTTTCATTATATGCGATCTTGTTGTTGATTGAGTGTGTCATTCATGTTCATATGAATTCTAGAACTTGCTCTGATATCTCTGTCAGAGTCACATGTTGTATGCAATTTATGAAGATGATTTTAGGCCATTTTTGTTAAGTCTTTCAAGCCTTTTGCCTACCTAATGACATTTAATTTTCCTAGTTAACCAATTTGAGCCTATTGCCTAATTTTTTTGATAGCCACAATTCAAGTCGTAACTTGATATATTTGTTATCCTAAGCTTGAGCGTAGATAGAGCATTGAGTAAAGGATTGAATAAGGTTGAATAGGAGGATATCGAGAAGTTAGATAATGGTGTGCATGTTGGATGTTGGGAATATAAGAAGAAAGGAGGAAAAGGGAGGATATACTCACAAAAGGGTCGGAAAAAAAATAATTACAAAAAATTTCGAGAAAAAAAAATCGACTGCCTTAGTGAGTTGGCCGTAAATGAACTTATAGGCTGAGAGTTATGATGTAAGGCAAAAGAAAGTAGAGTATATGAAAGAAAAAAAAGGGAGAAGAGAAATGTGATAAGAATAAGAGGTGATTGGGGGTGCATGTTTGATTTGAATGAGAGTATTTGAGTGAAAAAAAAGATGTGCTTACCAGTCTATATGCTTAAGTTTGAGTCACTTTCTCCATATTTCCCTACCTTAACCAAAGAGCCTTCATTACAACCAAAAGAAACGTCCTTTGTGATTTATGAATTGCATACAATCGGGTGGCGGAGATGTGAGACGATTTGCAAGCATATGGTAATTCTTCAACATTGATATGATTTGAGCGAATACACGTCCCTTATTATTCTAGAGAGGAGAGTATACACTTGATCCATGAGAGGCGTGATTTGAAGTATTTACCATGGTTTTAATTGACTTGTGCTCTGTGTTAGATATTTGAAACTTGGTTGGTTTGTTGCTTGAGCGTCTATGGATAAACGACATGGATTGTGGGGCGTTGTTCTTGATTTGCTTTTCATTACTCCCATTTGTGTTATATCTTGTTCTAAAGTGTTGACCGGAATTTGTCAATAGTTTAAGTTTGGGGTTTGATTGATATGTGTTTTGCATGTATTTTGGGCTTAATTGTAGTTAGAATTAGTTGCTATGCATGCATTACATGAGTAAAAAAGGCTTTATTTCTTTTTGTGGAAAAGGTATTACGCTTTGCTCGTTTTGTAGAAATTGAATGATAATTGTAGCATTTTGGCAACAATTTGGAGCATTGTGGTAAAGAACCGCTGATAATAGAAGTAACGTACGATGTTTGGAGTTGAATCGAGAAGAAGTCATCTCTGGGGCGATAAACGAAAGGAAATGAACAAGTATCGCTTTCAGCCCAGTGCGCACAGGCGGGGCGTGCGTCCCCTAGCACAACCCGTGCGCTAGCCAAACCGAGACTCAAGCCATGGCAGACGCACGGCTGGTTTAACTTGCTATGATGTATTGATTCATAATTCGAAAGATGAGTTTGAATACTAGATCTGTGAGTACTTGACATGAATATTTGCAAGATTGAGAAGTCGTGAATGTTTGTGAGGATATTTAATCTTTTGTGCTTTTGGGAGTTGGATATCTCATGTTGAGTACTGAGATACTAGCATAGATATTCCAATCAATGTTTTCACATGCATCTCGAGAGAGAAGGTAAAATACTTTTGTGATTGTTCTATAGGGGGAAAAATACGAATAACTTTGGTTGTGATTAATGGAAACCATAACCCAGAATCCATTCATCTCCTTGATCTTTCAATCACTCTTTACTTTGACTTTTTAGGATAAATTCTTGTTTTTGCATTAATAAAACCAATTCATCAAATTTCGATCGCCTGGATAAAAATAAAGCTATTACAATCCCAATACTTAGTACTATAATTTATTAGTCCTAGTGGATTCGAACTTGCTAACCCTATTCTATAAACTGCACCGTACACTTGTGGTGAAACTAAAAATAAGGCAAACAGTTCATCTTCAGCCGAATCTGCCAAAACGTCATGAACATGACCATAAAAGATGATGGTCTGTTCTTAAGTTCGCTGGGATATGACCTGGTCATTGGCCATATGATGGAGGTGAAACGGATTCCACTTCGGCATGGGAAGCAATTCCATGTCAACAAGAAGATGTTTAAAGCTAACCTCTCTAGAGCTCATAGGAAAGCTCATGCTAGAATGGCTGACACTTGTGAAGGTGAGTCAGCTGATCCTGTCCCCGAGAACCTGCAGCCGTCTCAGAGAAAGCACCTGCCCATGTAGCTGTCCCAGAACCGTCCCTCGCCCGTGGTGAGCGAGAAGGAACCTCTTGTACCTTCTCCAAATCGTGAAAAAAACCTCATTCTTTGTATTTTGAGAAAGGCACTGTGTCAAGAAGCGTAAGACCGCAAAAAGGTTTTTACGTTTGATGAGCCTGAAAATGTGGAGCCAGTGTTAGGAAATTTATTTGTTAGATTTTGATGATACCATGTAAAACTTAAACTAGGAAGTTGGCACCCCATTTTCCTTGTAATTTGTATTATAATAGATAGGGTTGGAAGAACTGAGTTAAGTCAGCTAAGTCAAAGATTACAAGAAGTCAACTACAGACTGAGATGAAGACTCTGCTGTGTGTCACTTGAGTATGGCCTAGAAAGAAGCCAAGGACTCGACTGAAGGAGAATCAACTGAGGAACAACTGTGAGGAGTGTCAGTCAAGTCAATTCAAGGAGCCAAGTCTATCAGTTGAAGTGATAGTTGAGTCAATTCCATGATTGGAGCAGACTCAAGTCACCTGGGGTAAAGGCAATAGTCAAGTCAAGACAACTGATTTAGATCCGTTGAATAAAGTCACGATTATTACTCGATATAGTAATATGTCAAGCTGCCAGGTCTAAAAGTGTTTGGCCCAGAATTGTGAAAAAGGAATGAGCCAATGGGAAACATTGCACCTTGTGTCGAAGCGCAATCTTTGAAATGCCATTTAATACGAGAAGTGAGTTGAAGTAGCAATGCGGTTGCCCTGTGAAGAAGCCGAGTCGCAAGAGAAGCCATCTGTGTGATCAAGGTTGTCTCGGATCGATAATCGCTTGCTTTAAAGCGATCTGTTACATAGTGGATTCCTCAAGGAGTTAGAGAAGAGAGGATTAGAAGAATTACTCCATCTTCGAACCTCTATAAAATACTTGTGTCAATTTACTTTCAGAAATTTACATTCATGCATATTTACTTATCTCATTGTTAGTTTACATTTGCTATCAAGCGATAATTAACCAAGTGCTAAAAATTAAGTGTTTAAAACAAGCTTAAAACAAATCAAAGGGTGTTAAGTCTTCCTTTGTTAAAAACCAAATCGCCCAAGTTAGGTATTTGGCTTAAGCGGTGAGTTATACTATCAAATGACTCTATCGAGTCTCTTGAGTGGGTAACTTAGTTGAATAGCTAACTTAGCTGCGCCCCCATGGACGGTGATTTGATTCAACTGTTGAATCATTTAAAAGGACTAAAATCGAAAATTTGGTAAGGTTTATTCAACCCCCTTCTAAACCTTACACCACACCCCTTGGGACCTACAATTGGTATCGAGTGGTTGGTTCATTGAGCCTTCATGACCGCAGTTCTTGAACTAGATCTCTATATTTTCAAAAGATTTTTAAACATTTGTGTTTCAAAGTCTTTCATTTTTCAAGCAAAGTTACTATCATTGAAGCAAATCTAACTCACATTCATATGTTCTGAGAGGAATTTGATGACTAGAAAATTCGTATGCGAGTGCTCATCTATCGCATTACATGACGAAATGTGGCTAGTGATAGAGGATGGGCCACTACAAATACTCAAAGTTAATAGAGCTGTAAGAAGAGCAGCTGCAGTATAGGGAGAAGAAGCTGCTGCTGAAGCTAGACCAGCCATGGTTGAAAAACCAAGGACTGAATGGACAAATGAAGATAGAAAGAGATACAACCTGGACAATGTGGCCAAGGATATTCTCTACAAAACGTTGGACAAAGCCATGTTCAACAAAGTCAAATCTTGCAAATCTGCAAAAGAGATTTGGGATAAGTTGACCTTAATTTGTGAAGGATCAAAACAAATTAAGGAAAATAAATTAACTGTTGCTATTCAAAAATTTGAAAATTTTAAAATGCTTGCAGGTGAAACTCGGATCATTTGGATGCATTTCGAGAGTACAAATGAGCGTTCAACTCTTGGGAAAGAGTATACACGAGAAGAAAATGTGTATGAAGATTTTAAGAGCCCTCCTATTTGAATGGGAAATGAAGGTCATGGCCTTAAGACATACAATGGACCTCTCAAGAACTTCTAACCATGAGATATTCTCGGACCTCAAAGCCTATGAGTTTGAATCGAGAAGGAAAGAGCAAAAGGAAACATATGTACCCAAGACAAACCGCATTGTTGGCAGTGAAGGAAAAGAGCCGAGCAAAAAGAAGCCATAGACCAAGGAGATTGCCCGATGGTTAAAAGATTCAACAAGTTCTTCAATAAGAACTATAAAAGGAATAAGGTGAAACCTCGAAGACATTCAAGACCTTCCAAGGCAAGGGAAGATAGGCCACCTAAGAGACACGAGCATCAGAGAGCTGATTATCGAGTGATAATCAAAGAACAGGTGAAGTCGATCGAGAGCCGAGAACCTGTGTTGGAATTGCGGACATCCAGGACATTTTGTTGTTGACTGTTCCTATCCACCATCAACAAATACAGAATGAAGAAGAAATGAAAGTCTTCAAGGAAAGAAGACAAGAAAAGAAGAAAGCCATGTTGGCTCATCGAGACTATTGAGCCACCCAAGTGCAAAGAGGCGCAGACTCGAGATAAGCGGTGAAGCCGACACTCAAGTGATTCGAGGAAGAGGCTATGATCGCCTCATGGCCATAGAACAAGATCAAGAAGATGAGGTATGCTCTAATTCATCTCATTCGATTCAAGTAATAGTGTGTTGGGATTTGGTCCAAAGATCCCGCCCTGCAATGGGCTTTAAAAGAGGCGCGAGGCGCGGCCCGCGATTCGAACTCGTGAGCGCTGGATTGCATAGTTAAGGGATAGCTTAAAGGATATGATTTGGACTACCTATACCAAATGATGCATCTTCTTTTCGGTGCCCATTACATAGAAACTCGAGGTTAAGCGTGCTTGGCTTGGAGTAGACATGGGATGGGTGACCCCCTGGGAAGTTTTCCAGGGTGCGCGTGAGTGAGGACAAAGCGCGCTAGAAAAAGACTCATGTTGGTTTGTGGGGACAGTCGTCAATCCGAGTAGCGCTAGAGGTCCAACAAGCGGTATCGAAGCAGTCACGAGTTCGAATTCCCTTGGAAGCACGCTGCGATGGAGGTTGCAGGAGCGGTGGGCGAGATCTTTGGCGCAATGGAGGTAAACGAACCGTAATCGAAGGGTAGGTTGCCAGTGGTGGCGTAATCGAAACAAAACGGATCGAGTGAAAGTGTAGGTTCCGGGTGGACGAATCAAGGTTAGGTTGCGGATGTCCGGAATCGAAAGTAAAATAGATCGAATCGAAGGTGTAGGTTCTTTGCGGGTGGACCAGAATCGAAGGGTAAGTTGCCAGTGGCAGGCGGAAATCGAGGTAAAATGGATCGAATCAAGGCGTAGGTTCTTTGGATGGTTGGAATCGAGAGGCTTGCATGACGCGACGCTTGAATGAAGCGAAGAAGTTGGCGTTAGAATCGAGAAAGTTTGGCGGCGGCGGAGGTTGCCAAGCACTCGAGCGAGATCTTGGCAGTCTTTGGGGGGGGATTGTTGGGATTTGGTCCAAAGATCCACGCAATGGGCTTTAAAAGAGAGGCGCGGCCCGCGATTCGAACTCGTGAGTATTTGGATTGCATAGTTAAGGGATAGCTTAAAGGATATGATTTGGACTACCTATACCAACAGATGCATCTTCTTTTCTCGGTGCCCATTACATAGAAACTCGGCGAGGTTAAGCGTGCTTGGCTTGGAGTAGACATGGGATGGGTGACCTGGGAAGTTTTCGAGTGCGCGTGAGTGAGGATAAAGCGCTAGAAAAGACTCATGTTGGTTTTGGGGGACGATCGTCAATCCGAGTAGCGCTAGAGGTCCAACATAGTGAGTTTGTGACACACACACTTCATCACCCACAAATCTTTATGATTCATTAGACAAAATGATGAAAGATTTTGAGCACATTAAAACCTCTCACACACTCTTAAATGAGGAAAACAACCAGCTCAAAAGCCAAAACTCACAGCTGACTAAAGAGCTGAGTACTCGAGTCACATAGCTGATGAGAACACTAAGGTGAAAGGCTGAAAATGCCAAGATCATAGCGAGTTAGATGCTACCAGAAAAGAGGGAAAAAGATCTTAAAAATGTGATTGCCTCATTTACAAAAACATCAAAATCATTGGATGAACTTATTATGAGTCAAAAGGAATGTGGAGACAAGACATGCATATGATTTAATTCCTTTGTGCATAGTTTGCAAGAGTGATTTTGGAAAAATGGATCTTCAAGTAATGAAGCATTCCAAAAACCCAAAACACCAAATGTTGCACCCACATCTATTCCAAAGCACAATCAAAATCATACTGGCCTTGGTTATAAAGGGAAAGGAAAGAAGACAATTGAGTATGCTGAAAGGATAGCCGAGAAGAAATTTAGCCGTGTTCCTTAGCAAACTCCAAACAGAAAATACTCTGTGAAAAATCAGAGAAATACAAATGATGGGAATGGTAGAAAGTACCTAAACTATGCTGATTGAATAATGTGAAACATCAACAAAGACCTATGGAATATAAGTCAAAATGGCAAAGACCTAAACTCATCAAAGGTCATTCCAAAGGCAAAAGAGCTTTTATCAGCACACATATGCACCCAATCACCATACTCAGAAATACCACAACTACCCCAAGAAAGCAATTGCTAAAACACACACACATGCATACAGACAAAAGAGACAGTTGTATGATCCTAAAACCCTCAAGCAATTTGCTAATGTGCACTATGATTATGGCACCGATAGATGACAACCTCTTAGAGTCGACCATTTGGTTATAGGTTGGTTGGAACATCTTATAGCACTAACCCTCGGGACCCAAACAAGTATGCGTAACTAAAAACTCGATTTCCTTGATTGCGGGTCCAAGGGCAAGTGAGTGCCAAGGAACCTGGTACATGGATAGTGGTTATTCTGAGACATATGACAGAAACAAGAAAAATCTGTCAAAATTCAAGGAAATTAGAGGTGCTAAAGTTATATTTGGAGGAAATAAAGCTCCAGGGGAGATCAAAGGCACATGATCCATCAAGAAAATGGATTAGAAATCACAGATGTTGCTTATGTTGAAGGCCTCAACTTCAACTCCGCTAAGTATCACCAACTCGTGACAAAGGCTACAATGTAGGATTCAACATGGGGATATGCCAAATCAAAGATCTTTGAATCAAATGAAATAGTCTTTGTAAGGTTCAAGGCAAAAGAATATGCATGTGGTAGATTGGTCTCATGCTACACCAAGCACATGTCCGCTAGCAAAAACACATCGAATCAAGTTGGGCGTGGCACAAGAAGTCAGTCACCGAATTTCAAGACAATCAACAAGCTTGCAAGGAGTCATCTTGTAGTAGGATTTCCGGACTCGGTGTACAAGAAAGAAAGTGTATGTGATGCATGCCGGATGGGAAAGCAAATCAAATCTTCATTCAAGGATAAGCCAAGTCCTTCTTCAACAAGGATATTACATCATTGCATATGGATTTATTTGGTCAGTTGAGCGGCTATAGCATCGGTGGAAAGAAATACACCTTAGTAGTGGTGGATGATTATTCAAGATATACATGGACAATTTTCATGTGTAAAAAGAAGGAAACTCTTGCATAAGTTACCTCGGTGATAAGAAGAGTTCAAAATGAAAAAAACAGTCAAACCATTATAAAGATAAGATCGTGTGGAACTGAGTTTGTCAATGAGATTATAACTCAGTATTGTGTTGAAAATGGTATTACTCATGAGTTATCAGCCGCAAGAACTACACAACAGAATGGAGTAGCTGAAAGAAGAAACAAAACTCTCAAGGAAGCTGCAAGGACCATGCCGGTGAATTTGGATTACTAAGAGATTTTGGTCAAGCCATAAAACTGACATGCTACACTCAAAATAAATGCATGATTAATAGGCAATTGACCAATACTACCTATGAGATTTGGACAGGAAGAAAGCCAAATGTTGGATATTTCAAGATTTTTGGATGTAAATGCTTCATCCATAACAATGGGAAAGATAATTTAAAGGCTTTTGATGCTGAAGCTGATGAAGGTATCTTTTTGGGATACTCAGCTGAGAGTAAAGCCTATAGAGTGCTGAACAAGAGGACTATGGTCATAGAAGAGTCTATCCATGTGGTTTTTGATGAACCTAATGTAAATGGAGAAGACATTGATGAGTTAGCTGATAACCTGAATCAGCCAACTATGCAAAAGAGTCCTTATGTTGAAGCTGAAGTGAGAGCACTCAACCCAGATGAAGATGAGATCGATGAATCTCAAAGACAGTTGGAAGGTCTACTGCTGAATGACAATGAACGAGCTGTTCAAGACAACTTAGCTGCGAGGCGGCTGAATCCAACAGACTTACTCCAACCTGATGTGAGATGGCTGAGAGACCATCCACTAGAGTTAGTCATTGGAGATGTTAGCGATGGCATAAGAACCAGATCCAGAGCACAGGATGAAGCTATGTTCACTTGTTTCATTTCCCAGATAGAGCCTAAAGATGTGTCTCAAGAATTGGAAGACACATAATGGATTCAGGCCATGCAAGAAGAGCTGAACCAGCTTGAAAGGAACAAAGTATGGGAATTAGTTCAAAGGCCAACCCACTAAAATGTTATTGGTACAAAGTGGGTTTTCAGAAACAAGATGAATGAGGAATGATCTGTTGTAAGAAACAAAGCAAGTTGGTAGCCAAAGGGTATTTCCAAGAAGAAGGTATAGATTTTGATGAAACCTTTGCTCCCGTTGCAAGATTAGAAGCAATAAGGATGTTTCTTGCCTATGTTGCACATAAGAACTTCACTGTATATCAAATGGATGTGAAGAGTGCATTTCTAAATAGACTGTTAGAAGAAGAAGTCTATGTTGAACAACCTCCAGGTTTTGAGTAGAAAACTATTGGAGATAAAGTCTACAAGCTCAAGAAAGCATTATATGGATTGAAACAAGCACCAAGAGCATGGTATGATACATTGTCTCAGTTTCTAACTGACAATGGATTCATCAAAGGCAAGGTTGATAGAACACTCTTCAGGATTCAAGATTCAGAGAGTATACTGCTTGTTCAAATATATGTAGATGACATCATTTTTGGTTCCACAAACAAAGAGCTGTGTGACAAGTTCTCAAACCTCATGCAATGCAAATTTGAAATGAGCATGACGGGGGAGCTGACTTTCTTCTTAGGACTTCAAGTCAAACAATTGAAGGATGGAACCTTCATAAGCCAAACCAAATACACCAGAGATTTGATGAAGAAATTTGGTATGGAAGAAAAGTCTTCTGTGAAAATTCCAATAAATACATCAGTCAAGATGGACATGGATGTAGATGGCAAAGCTGTTGATCAAACCAGATATAGAGCTCTCATTGGATCATTGCTCTATCTAATAGCAAGTAGGCCAGATATCACCTTTGCAGTAGGTGTATGCGCAAGATTTCAATCTGCACCAAAAGAGAGCCATATGACTGTAGCTAAGAGAATCCTAATATATTTGAAGGGATGTCAGGAAGTCGGCTTATGGTATCCAAAGGAAGGAGGATTCAAGCTGGTAGGATACTCAGACTCAGACTATGTTGGATGTAGAGTTGACAGGAAGAGTACCTCAGGTACATGTCAAATGCTTGGAAATAGATTGGTTTCTTGGTTTGAAGAAACAAAACTCAATAGCTACATCCACAATCAAGCAGAAGGATACATTCTTTGTGGCAAATTGTTGTGCCCAAGTCTTATGGATGAGACAACAGCTGAGAGATTATGATTTTGAAGAAAAATAAATTCCAATTATGTGTGATAACACTAGTGCTATTGCAACACTCCAGAATCTAGTGTTGCATTCAAGAACAAAGCACATTGATGTCAAATATCATTTTATAAGAGATCATGTTGAAAAGAAAGGCATCACCTTGGAATACATCTCAACTGATAAGCAGTTAGCTGATATATTCACAAAGCCATTATGTGAATCAAGGTTTTGAAGAGCTCAAGAATGAGTTAGGGCTAATTGAGCCGAGTTAGGATACTCTGAAGACTCAATCACAGAGATAGAAGATGAGAAAATTGAAAATAAGCAAGTTTTACATTTCCGCCAAGTGAAATAGCCAATGGGAAGTCGGGAAATCGGTATGTCGAGTTAGACAAACCGGTGAGTTACATCATGAGAAGAAAGAAGCAGAGTTGAGTCACTTTGGAGGAAAGTTGAATCATTTATGAGCTAAGTGACAAAAACGCAGTTGTTTTATTCGAGCGGTAATGTTTTTAAGGATAACGTCAACGTAATAATAATTGTCGTCAAGATAAAAGCCGCGACAAGAAACCATATGATTGGATATAAATCACGCATTTAATGTGGGGAAATTAATGCGATTTTGAAGGCTTAATCCTGACCGTTGATTTTGATCAACATTTTCAAATTCCAAAAACCATCCTTTCACGTCCCTTATATACGAAATTTCACTTTCTCTCTCCTCACGCAAACCCATTCATCTTTAGCAAAGAAAGTTCATCCTCTCTACAACTTTGTTCTAAACCCTAGTTATTCAAGTTCAAGTTTCTCAAGTTTTAATCAGTCAAAAGCTCTAGAAATGGCAGCAAATCATGATTTCGCTTTGTTATCTGAGAAGATCCACACCGGAGCTTCAGTGGACTTTGCTGGAATGATCAAATAGGGTGTTGATTGTGCCCTTGTGAAGAAGATAGCTGAAAAGCTAGAGAAGTCCGTCCTGAAGGACTTCTTGACGATGCAGTTCACGCACACGTATTTGGAGGAAGTCTTCATGTTTTACGTGAATACAGAGGTGCCCGATGATGAGATCCGCTCATCCGTCCACATCAAGGACATCAAAATCACTGCAAAAGACCTTATTGAGCACTGCTTTTTGCCCTGAGGGATTGAAGGACATCGTTGAGAAGGATGTCAACTTGGCTGCAGCTTGGAAAGAAGTTGCCAAGCCAGAGTATGCTGCGCAGGCTGTGTATACAACTAAGAAGGATTTTTGAAGGATGACTACCACAAACCGATGGACATCGTGTAAAAGTGCGTGGACGTGAAATTTGGAAGCTTTAATTAGCTATCCAAGACCAAGCTGATCGTGATGGTTGCGATCATGCAAGAGAAAAAGGTGAATTGGGCTGAGCTCGTCTTCAGCTGAATCTGTCAAAATGTGATGAACAGGTCCTTCAAAGAGGATGGGACCTTTGGTTGCTCGTTTGGATATAGCCAGGTCATTTGTTATTTGATGGAGGTGAAGGGTTGCATTGCGCCATGGCAAGCCCTTCCATGCAAATAAAAAGATGTTCAAGCGAACCTTTCGGAGCCCGGAAGAAGGCTCATGCACGAAAGGCGATACAAGTACATTTCTTACCTATAAGAAAGACGGTTAGTCTACAAAAATTGGCTCGAGATCTATATTAGAGAAATTATCGATCGCATGGAGTTCTAGTGGATATAGTCTCGGATCGAGACCCAAGATTCGTTCCGATTGGGAAAAGTTTGCATGAAAGGTTGGGAACGAAAGGCGAGTTTTAGTCGCTGCACACCCTCAAAGCGGATGGACAATCGAGAGAGAACAATTCAAACTTTAGAGGACATGTTGAGGGCGTGTGTATTAGATTTCAAGGGTAATTGGGATTCTCATCTTCCTTAGTTTGAATTTGCCTATAATAATAGTTATCAAGCGACCATTGGAATGGCACCATATGAGGCGTTATACGAGAAGAAAGTGTAAATCACCGGTACAATTGGGAGATACATGATCAATGGACTCCAAAAGAAAGACGAGTCACAATCAACTATTCCAAAGGTAGACTTAATCTAAGAGGCAATGGATAAAGTTTGACTCATCAAAGAGAGAATAAGAACCGCACAAAAAGTCGAGAAAAGTTATGCCGATAACCAACGGAAGGACTTAGAGTTTGAGATGGGAGATGAGGTATTCTTATGACTATCGCCAAGAAAGGGGTTGACCAATCGAAGAAAGGGGAAAGTTAAGTCCGAGATATATTGGACCCTACCTAGGATTCTTGAGAGGATTGCAACATTCGCTTATCGCTTAGAGCTTGAGCAAGCGTTAGGAGGAATGCATAACGTGTTTCACGCCTCTCGTCAAGAAATATAATCCGGACCACGAGCACATCATCACGAAGAGATTCCGGATATAATGGAAGATCTGACATATCTGAAACGACCGCTTCGAATTATTGATAGCCAGATCCGAGAATTGAGAAATAAAAGGATTTCATTGGTCAAAGTGGTGTGGCAAAAACACAAAATACCAGAGAAAGCCACTTGGGAGACCGAAGAAGAGATGAGAAATAACTATCCAGGAGTTATTTTGAAATAAATTTGGGACCAAATTCTCTTAAGGAGGGGTGAATGAGAGGCCCTAGAATCGTATTATAAGGTAATATGTTAAATAATAAATATTTTGAATATTTGAGTTTATTTTTTTGAATTTATTTTATATTATTTTGTTAGCAATTCTATAATTCGATTCATTCGATTTATTACCCTAATTAGATCGACTCACATATATTAGACTTTTCTATTATTAGTATGATTTAAATTAGGATCGTATTTATTAAGAAATGATTTTAGGAGTACTTGACAAACCACTAATCTTCACCACCATTTCTTGTATTTGATCCATAAGCTTTACCCATTATTCTAAAATAGATAATATACTTTATTTACAACAAGTTTTATTAAATCAAAACTCAACCAAATTAATGACCAAACTTCTTTGTTACCGCACATATTTAATTTTTTTCTTGGCTTCAAAACACCCACATCATTGTACTTATACTATAGCAACAAACCATACTCCCGATTGCCGAATTTAGGGATATTTGGAGAGATATTTATTTTCTTTTATCATTTGTCTTACTTCACACTTAACCAATTACTTGAAGAAAACAAATAGCCATGCCTTTTTTTCTTGTTCACAGGCGTTACTTGAGAAATAGGGGTTTGTTTTCATTTTCTTTCTTTCATAAGAGTCATCTTTTGAAGAATATATATATATATATATATGAATGCAAGTTGCTTTCTTCCAATGATTATACTAAAAGCTTAAAGGTGGAAAAAGAATAATTGTTTCATCAAGTTCCATTTTAGACATAGTGGAGGTGTTAGAAACTGGACTTGAGGAGATTTTTGGAGCTTGTTGATTTGAAGAAAATTGCGGAAAAGCTATTAAGGTGGGTAAAATAAAGCTTAAACTCTTTTGTTAAATGGTTTGATTGCATTTCAATTCTTGTAAAGCATGTTTAAATTCTTTAAATATCATGAAAATCATATTTCTTTATGTGCTTGGGTGTTGTTATATGTTTCTTAAATGATTTATAGCCATTTTTGAAAATTAATTGGAGTTTGAGGATTAAAAGCGCAATAATTGGAAACTTGGGTAGTAAACTGTAATTTTCAAAATTTTGGGGCTGTTTTGATATTATTTTAGATGTTGGCTTGGTTTTGGAAGTACTTTGATGTATTGAGCTTGAATTTGGAAGAAAATTTAAACTTGGAAGCCACTTTTGCAAAAATAGAAAATATAGGGACTAAACTGAAATTTATGAAATGTTCAACTCAAAATCTGAAACTGCCTGCTCTCGGGGCTGACGTATTTTGTTGGAAATTTATTTTGTATTTTTCCTAAAAAAAATTTAAATGGAAATGGATCATTGTGAATAATATTTAAAGTTTAAGGTTAAAAATGAGATTTTAGATAAAGTTTGGATTAATATGCATTAAAGAAAAAGAAAGAAGAAACTAGAAACAATTAACATAAAAGTCCCACTGTACGTGCCTTATTTTTTTAAAACTAAAGATAATTAATGATAACATTTGAAATTTCACTACCAATTTAGAATTTTAGATTTTTGTTAAAAAAAAATAGTTTTGTGCAATTATGTGAAAGCTTTAAAACCAAACTGAAATTTTTGAAAATATGCCCCTGACTTTATTTTGAGATTTTGAACTTGTCCTCTGATTAATATATCGATATGCGATTAAATTCCAACTCCGAATATAAATTACCTTACTCGTGTGAAATTGATAATTGCTATTTTGAGCATTCTTATTTGGGTTGTGAGTCATTTAGAAATTTTTACATGTATTGCTATACTAGACTTGTATATGTGTGCCACAAAAAATCAATTTTTATATCAATTTGGATTCTTGTATTTGCTTGTGTGCCTTGCGGTGTGGTTTGGTCAAATGAGATTGAGCGAGTCGCTGCGCGTCTTGATTTGACCGCCATGGTCCTAATCCCTCTTGTAGGACGGAGTGTTACGTGGGCCAAGTGGGTCGTAGGTTTGGTATATTCCAGAATATGACGATCTCGGGCCAGGACGAGTCCTAGCTAAAGAAACGTCGAGCCACCGGGGTAGCTATAAGGTAGCCTGTGACTTGATCAATTCTTGTTTGGGAGTCATAAGGTAGAACGGCATAATTGTAGCCCGATCACTCAATTATGACCATTAGCACTTCGATGTTCCGCTTGTTTGCCCGTTCTTGTTTGCTCGTTCTTGTTTGCTCATTAATGCTTCAACTCGCTTGTCCGAGAAAATATTTAAAGTTTGATAATTGCTTATTATTGTTACTACTTGTCATTTCTTTAATCGCTTGATTTTATTAAACTTTATTATTGTCAAACTATCTCTGGAAAACTGCGGTTTAACGAAATGTAATTTTTTGTAACGACGCTTGCTTGTATGCCATCACATGTACACTTATATAAATTGGTAAATTTTAAAAATATAAACTCAATTCCTTTGCTCAAGCTTGGGAAAAACTAAATTAATTTTTTAAGCTATCATTATCACCATTCCGCAACCACCGAGCTCGTTTAGCTCACCCTACGAATTTTAGAATTTTCAGAGACAGGTGGATTTGACATTGAGGGGTCCGATGAAGGGTTTCCTAATCAAGGTTGAAGTTGGTGGAATAATTTCTAGGAATTATATGGACATTGCTTTTGTATCAATATTTTGGATATTCAAACTTATTATATAGCTTGTACTTAACTCGTATTTGGAATATTACTACATGTTAGACTTCATTTGTGTATTTGTAATGTGATGTATAATATTTTGGATATGGCATGGCGAATTTAAGTTTTTATGATTATCCGAGTGCACTCCGATGAATATTATATTTAAATGCTACTTATCTAGATTGGGAGTGACATGATCTCCAAGATCGAGGAGAAACACCTTCCATCTACAACCATAGCCAAATCCACCCAAATTACCCATTTTATCACACTCCCATTAATAATAATGGTCTAAAATAATTAAATCAAGAAATTATGCCAAAAATAAATAAAAACAGATTATTTTAATAGTTACTTCTTCTTGCTCCAATCCTTGCCGGAAAAAATGGAGCCGAGGCCGAAGAGATTTGTAGAGGAACGTGCAACACCGGATTAAACCTAACCCCATTGCTATAAGAACCATGACTATTCTTCTTCAATGGCGGTCGACGGACGAAGAATAACCGGTGGAGAGTCCGAGAATCAAGGTGTCCAGGAGAGATGATAATCCACATCGAGAAGAAGAAAAGTAGGAGCAAGAAATAACTTTATTGATTTAAAAATAATAATAAAATAAAATTACCATCTTACCCTTTATTGATTTAAAAAATAAAAAAAGCTATTAAATTGGGTAAATCTCAACCATCTAAAATTTGAGATTTGTGGATAGGATTAGTCCACACTATCTCACTCTAATTATGTAGTCTCATTTGATCCTATTCCTATATATATATATATATATATATATATAATGAAATGCTTCTTAAAATCGTATGGGAATTTTTCCCTCCCTTTTAAAGATTACTATAAAAAGTAATAAAAGTATGTGTAAAAATAAGAATTGATAAATATTTGGTATTTCATTATTTTTGGTAGTCAACTATCTTTAAATAATCATATTTAAAATAATATAAAAAATAGAATTATGTAAAATTAATTTCCAAATATGTGTGTGTTGCATATATTTATCTTTTCCTTTTTAAAAAAAAAAATATTTCTTTTTTGATCCATTTTTGACGTATAATATATCAAATTAATCTTTTTTTTACGATCTTCAGTTTGACACCTATATTGTATATATAGATAACAAAGTTATAATAAATAAAAATATATAAGAAATATTCTCATCATATTGTTATTTATAATGGGCTTTAAAAATTATGCATTCAGGCATTGGACATCAATTTATTAATTCATATATATTTGGCTATTTGTAATATATGTGCAGTTGTTATTTGAGCTTAGCCCATTTCTTAATAATTATATAGAATTATATTTAATTTTATTAAATTCAATTAAATATTTAATTGAAGAAAATAGCACAAAATATGTATCCAAATTTTATATATCACATAAATCCATACATATCATTATATATATTTATGTAATAATAAGATTAAGATTTATTTAATATGAAATTATACTCATAATAGTATTTTATATATAGGAAATTATTTTCTATATAGTAACATACTTTTCATGTTAATAGAAACTAGTAATCCCTTGACGTGCGTTGCACGTGTATTACTATTTTATTATCATTCACATGTATCATTATTTTTATTATTATTCACGTGTATTATTTTTTATTTTATTGGTTTATCTTGAAACTATATATTAACATGAGTTGGTATTTATTACTTTATTTCAATAATAAAATATTCATATAAAGTAAATAAAAATAAAATTTATCTATAGCGGGTACACATCGATTCTCTCACATGAACCATCATTAGAAAATATTAAAACATAAAAAATGTGGGTGGTGCGATAAGAGAAAACCAACGATTCACCATCCGGAATTGTGTTATCATGGACGAATTTGCTCCATCCATCCGTAGAAAAGAACGCGCCATAGGGTGTGGATCATTTTGGCCATCCAAGTGTGTCCGTTCACATTATGCAGATCACAATTTAATGGTGTTTAACCATTAAAGTGACATGCGAATTTGGATAGAAGACACTAACACAAAAAATTTAATGTAATTACAATTTGAAGAGATAATGACAACAACATATTTAGTTAAGCTTTGTAATGAATTTCTAATCGAACAATATAATAAGATATTCCAATAAATTCCTTACAAAAACAATAGAAAAAGATCAAAATTATAAAAGTAATCACCTAGCCGGTATTTAATTTAACTTATCATCATCGCATCTGACAAGGTAAGCATCATTTTTATCACTAAGTATTTATTTAACTAATTTTCAATTCTGAAAGAATTTTGTTTGCCATTGCTAACTAAATTACGTACAAAGTCGTACTAAAAAAATACGTAAAAATCCGGATTTCCATAGATTATTCGACACAAAAAGAAAAAATTTTGGAAGTGATCGACGTGTTTAATTTGTAATTAGTTTCACATAATCAAAGAGTTAGTAAATTCAAAATACAACTTAAAAAAATATAACAAAACTATCAGGAAACAAATGTTTTCTTTATTAAACTCATCAAATAACATATGTACATATCTACAATATAGTTTATATAAAAACTCTTGTTTAGTGCATAATCCAAGTTCAATATTGTCGATGTTGGTGGACATTTGATGAAGACGGTAATAGGGAGAATGTGAAGATGAAGCCATATTTGGTGGTTATGCTTGAATTTAGGATCAACAATATCAAAATGTCTCTTTAAAGCAATTTAAGTAGTATAAATATAAGAGGATTTAGCATAAATAATAAGCTGCCAAAAAATCTTTGGACACAAAATCAATTGTTAATTTAATGGTAAAAGATACATAAAATATTCCTATAAATATTCCGCTGAACAGAATTCGTCTATTTAAACTATTATTGAACAATTTAGGAAAGTTTGAATAGTCAGTTAGTATTTAAAATTTGATTAATATTATAGTATACAAAAAAGTAACGTCCACCATTGAAACAAAGAATAATATATATGAATAGAAATGATGTATAGAATCGTAGTAATCATAGTAGTAATAATAATAATGCTATTTATAATATTAATAAATTAATTATAGTCAAAGACTATATAATTTTTAAAATATAAATAATATATATAGATAGAATTGATAGTAGAGATACCATTTATAAAATTTTCCTAACTTTTATTCATATATAATAGGAATACCATATATAATATATGCATATAAAGTAGGAATACCATTTATAATATTTTCCTAAATTAAATTATTACCGAATATAAGAAATAAAAAGAGCGAGAATTCTCTTGTTTTGGACTCCTAAATTTTATACATATATAAAATAAATAGGAATACCATTTATAATATTTTCCTAATTTATATACATATATAATGTAAGAATACCATTTACAATATTTTCCTAATATAAGAAATAAAAAAGAGTGGAAATTTTTTTGTTTAGGACTTCTACTATTATATATATAGATTATTTTTATATTTATCAACGTATTTTGATATTTAAGTTTCAAAGTTGTACATTGGAATTATATACTAATTTGTGTTTAATAATTTTGGATATATGTGTATACATAAAAATTAAATAGTTTTTCTTTTTTGAAATATTTTATTTTTCTTTAAAATTGCGTTGTTAAATATAAAACATGATTTTTGTTTAATTTATTTAATAATTTTGATAATTTTCCAGTTTTCTACACCCCAAAAAATATTAGAATTTGAAATAATTTATTTGAAATCACCATTGGTCAGTTAATTCATTTTCAAAACTTTTACTTTCTTATATATAAATATGTTCTATATAATCAAATTAGTTATCTTTATATTTAAATTATATTCGAAATTTTAAACTTTTTGCGATAACTATTTTATTAAAATATAGATAACATATATTCATTATTTGTAAAATAAAAAAACAATAACAAGTAAAAATGTAAAGATTCGTAGATTTAATTTTTAGAATTAATAAAATAAAAATTTATAAATAAAATAAAATTAATAATAGATAAATACAATATACATATTCGGGGATGGGGATGGAAACGGAGAATCCCCTTTTATATATTTGAAATAGGAAGGGGAATGAGAATACAAATACCATCTTGTCCCATCCCCATTCTAGAGAAACGGAGAATTTCCATCCCCGCTCACATACCCGAATTAACTGGGATTCCTCATCCCATTTTATTTGGTTACCAATTGGGATGGTTCCCCACGAGTATGTTGCCATCGCTAAATCGAGAAGATATAATTCATAGAACTATTAGAAAAAGTTACATGTAACAGTCCAAAACAGAGGTCTTGCAGATATACGGTAAAATACTCGTTGAAAATAAGTATGTTTAAATTTTGTGCCGCTTCTCAACCTATCAATTTTTTCGATATTAAATGTGATATTCTCGAACTAAAATAGAACAACTATAAGGTCTGGAAATAGATAATTTTACTTCAATTGGGTGGATGAACATTGATTATGCTATAAGAAAAGACGAAATAACCATTATTGTAACTAGTCCGCACAAGAAAAAGTTTTTTTTTATGAATAGTGAGATCGGCCTAATCGCCTTAGTGTAATGTTCATAAATACTAAAATCTATGCTGGTATCCGGAGTTCTATTGAATAATATTATAATGTTAAGGCATTGCTGAAGGCCATTCATGAACAATACACTATTTCAGATAAGACACTTGCCAGAAACGTAATCATGAAATTTTCTTCATTAAGGCTCACTAATGTCAAGGGTATGCCACGAGAACCTCATGCGAGATGAGGATATTGCACTCAATTAAAAACTCTTGAGGTTGAAATGTCCGAGTCTTTTCTTGTCCACTATATACTTGAAAGTTTTTTCACAACAATTTGAACCTTTCAAAATCTCTTATAACACACATAAAGATAAATGGTCAATAAATGAACTTTGACTATGTGTGTCCAGGGGGAAGGAGGTGGCATTAGAAAAAAATGAGAGTGCATTATTAGTGACACACGAAAGAAACAAGGGAAAGAGTCAAAATCAAGCCAAACATAAGGGGAAATTTTGATTCTTCCGAAGGTGGAATCAAAAAAGAACTTGGATGTTTTTTGTGGAAAAGAAGGGACACGTTAAAAAGGATTGCCCCAAATTTAAGGAATTGCTTGAAAAGAAACGCAAATCAATCTCATTTGTTCGTTATGAATATAATACATGGTGAATTGATTCTAGATCAACAATCCTATGTCAAATACATTGAGATATGCGAAACCTAAGGAAACCAAAGTGATAAGTGAATGAAGCATCTTATCCAAAAACAAGATAAGTTCACATGTGGAGGCCATTAGAACATGCAACTTAATTTTAAATAATGGTTATGTTTTAAATTTGAAGAAGACTTTTTATGTTCGAACTTTTCTATAAGTTTAATTTTGTTGTCAACACTTGTACTTTTGGGATAATCCTTGATTTCTCATAGACAGATTGTACTTTATTTTGTAATTCGCACTTGTTGGGAATGGAATATTATTTGATTGTCTATTTTGTATTAATTTACAACATCATTCTTATAATATTATGCATGTTCACACTAGTAATAAACGATGTATTATGAATGAAAATTCCTCAAATTTGTGGCACCAAAGATTATGCCATATCTCCATAGAGAGAATAAAGAGATTAGTAAATGATGGAGTACTTAATACTTTGGAATTTACTGATTTTGAGGCTTGTGTGGATTGTATTAAGGGAAAGCAAACCAAAAAGTCAAAGAAAGGTGCCAATGTAAGTTCGACTTATTAGAGATCATACATTCGATATTTATATTCGATATGGATTCGTATGGTCCAAAATACTTCATCACTTTCATTGATAACTACTCGCGATACACGTATCTCTACTTGCTTCATAATAAGAACGAAACATTGGATGCTTTTAAGGTATTCAAAGCGTAAGAGAGAAACAATGTGGTAAACATATAAAGATCGTGAGAAGGATAGAGATGGAGAATATTATGTTGAATACACTAAGGATGGACAAGCACCGGTCCATTTGCAATGTTTCTTTAGGAACAAGGATAGTTACCCAATATACCATGCCTAATTCTCCAGGATCAAAATTGTGTAAAGAAAGAAGAAATAGGACATTATGGACATGGTGTCGAGTATGCCTAGAAGCTCAAGGCTACCTAACTTCTCATGGATCAAGCTTTTAAGATGGTTGTGTATATATTAAATCAGGTTCTAACAAAGGTTTTCTCAAAGACGTCATTTGAATTATGAAAAGGTTGGAAACCAAGTTTACGGCATATACGCATTTGGGGATGCCCATCCAAGTAAGAGTGTAGGTCCCAAGGGATGAGTAGTAAGGTTTATAAGAGGTAGGGGTTGAATAAACCTTACCAAATTTTTGATTTAGTCCTTTTAAATATTTTCGAGTTAACTCAAATCGGCTAAGTCCTTGAGGGACAACTAGGTTAGCTTATTTCAGCAAAGTTACCCACTGAACATACTCAACAGAGCTACTAATAGTATAACTCAGCTGGGATCACTAACACTTAACTTTACAGTTGATTTGGTTTTTGTTCAGTGGAAGACTTTTCACCCTTGATGTTTTAAACTTGTTTTCAACACTTGTTTTCAGAAAGGTTATTATCGGTTGAGTCTAAGCAATTATAACTTAGCAAGAGATATAAATAATATGCAAGAGAATAAGGTGTTGTAAGTAAAGATGACACAACCAATTTTATAGTGGTTCGAGGATGGGGTAATTCCTCTAATCCACTCTTCTCCAACTCCTGGAGGAATCCACTAAGTAACAGATCTGGTTACAAAGTAGTGAACAGTCCGAGTCAGCCTTGATCACACAGTTGGCTGCTCCTGGGACTCAACTTCTTCAACAAACAGATTTGTCTTGCAACTTGGCTCCTTCAAACTCTTGGAATTGATCACACAAGCCCTTCCAACGAGCCCAAAGCTTCTAGTTCGAACTTGAACCTTACTACTTCTCCTTCAACCTTAGAGAGTAGACCTTTTTGTTATTCAAATTGTTTTCTCTTCAACTTGGCGAAGTATTATTTCCTTCATTAAGAGTGTTGGATCGAGTTCCTTCGATTTTAGGCTTGAGGAATATCTTTGAAAGCTTGAGAGTATTTGCGGGTTTGCTTGAATGCTTGAAATTCTTAAAAAAACAAAAATTCTCACTTGCTTCCTCGGCCTTTTGTAGTGAAGATTCAAAAATATGTCCGTTGAAGACATAGACATATATTTGAAATCCCACTCGTGAGGTTGGCATGTCTTGTCCTTGTAGCATTAATGAGGATCGTACCATGAGTTTCATGCACCGCAGGCTTTTCCTAGGTCTCTACTGTGTTTTTAGGTATATCCCATTGGTTTCTTGCTTTTGCACTCTTTCAAAGAAACAATTTTATTGTTATGACTGACATGGCCTATGTTCAACAAAACCTTGACTTGTGTTGACAACGGATCTCTATCGCCTTTCTTCAAGTCTTGTCTGGCCGCAAACCCCTTTGACATTCGATTCCAATCATTTTAGAATGACTTAGCTATCGTCCACCGACCGAGATAGCTTTCATGTCACTTGAGTTGATCATTCACTTGGCTTCACACAACGGGTCTTCTTCAATCTTGACGACTCTTGTAATCTTCAACTTAGCTAACTCCAACACAGCTCAAATAGACCTATCTATTACAAGTTGAATTACAAAGAAATAGAGTGCCAACTTCTTATTCTAAGTTTTACATGGTATCATCAAAATCTAGACATAAATTTTCCTAATAATTTTTTTTCTTTTTGATGATGCCAAAACTTAAATAAATACAACAAAATAAGATGTGAAGTAACAAAGAATGTAGAGCTGTCAATTTGTCTGGACTGGGCTGGCCCAGTGCTAGCCCATCAGGCCAATTGGGGAAATTGGGTCGGGTCGGGCTGGCCCATCATTTCTTCGGGCCGCTATTTTGGGGAGCCCAACCCTGCCCATGTATTAAAAATATACATGATTTGCTTTGGGCCCGGGCCGGCCCGGTGTTTCGGGCCTAATGAGCTGTGCCAAATAGGCCTGGCTCTTTTCGGGCTTGAAAAATCGCAGCCCAGTCCGGCCCTATTACCAGGCCGATCGGGCCGGGATTTTTTTGACAGCTCTAAAAGAATGTATGTGTTGAATATGTCAATTTTATTGATCATATCATTCTTGTACTTTACAAACGCACTTTACAAAGCTGTTACAAAGTATACCCTATACGATATATCAGAGTTATACTATCTATTACAAATCAGATTAGAGTTTATTATCAAATCAAATACAAATCGTATCAGAGTGAGATCAAAATGATATTACAAGAATACTTACAAATCTTGTATTTACAATTAAGTAAAATACACTAAAGGGGTTTCAGCCATCTTCAATGCCTCGGCTGCTTCCTTCTTCTCTCATCTTCGTCAGCTCTTTCTCTTCTCTTCTCTTTCTTTCATAATCTCTCTTAGCAGCAGGGTCTTCCCTTCGCTGCCTTTCTTCCCACTCTCTGGTCAATCTTTCATTCTCAGCCTCTTGTCTTCTTCTAGCCTCCTCATTCTTGCGCTCTACTTCTAGATTTGCAAAGAGTGTCGAACCCACCAAAAAGAGTGGTTGATTCATTTATTCTGGATCAACGTACCTTACATCTTTAGGTCTTGGGTGTGGTGGAGTACCTCCGCCTCTTCCACCACTTCCAAACCTTCCCCTTCCTCGATATGACTTACCTCTTCCTCTAGGAGTGTCTTGTCACGGTGCCTTTCCATGGGTCGACTGATCTAGAACTCTTCTTCACGGTGATTTGCACAAATCCGATCCTCTCTCCCAATACAAGTCCCACGCCTATGGTAGAGTCATGTTCTTGAAATAGCCTTCACCTCTAGAGTTTGAAACTCCTCTAGTGATCCGGGTTCGATCCTCGCATCAAGCATCGTGATTTCTCGAGGGGTCTTACGGTGGGAATCTTTCAAGAAACCGGTGGGGGCCTTCAAACCTTATTTTAATATCTTTGATCCTCTCGAGTGCTTCTCGCCTACCTTGTCGAACTCAACTTCAATGGCTTTTCTTGATTGTTTTTATCGCCATTTCAAACTTTCTCATTCTACGGTCACTCTCTTTCGGTAGTTCTGCCGAGAATCGAGGTTGTTACTTCACTCGATGTGGGGTCTTTGTAGGTCCTAAGGGGTGTCGGTAAGGTTTAGAAGGGGGTTGAATAAACCTTACCAACTTTTTCGATTTTAGTCCTTTTAAAATAACGAGTTAATTTCACAGACTATGTCCTTGAGGGATAGCTAAGTTGGTCAACCAAATAGAGTTAGCCACTCAACATACTCGATTGAGTCGTTGATAGAATAACTCATTTGTTTAGTCTAAACCTTAACTTGGCAAAGTGATGAGATTTTTGTGGAAGACTTAACACCCTTGAATTTGGTTTAAGTTTGTTTTTACACTTGGTTTTAGCACTTTGTAAATTATCAGTTGGATAGAAAATTATCACAGATATAAAATAAAATGCGAGAAATAAAAATGTTGAAATGTAAATGACATAATAATGTTTATAGAGGTTCGAAGATGGGGTAATTCTTCTACTCCTCTCTTCTCCAACTCCTGGAGGAATCCACTTAGTATTGATCGAGTACAAAGTGGTTATCACCCGAGATATAAGTCTTGATCACACGGTGACTTGATCCTTTGGGACTCGATCCGAGATGCCTTGGTCACACGGTGGCTTCTCGTCCGACTCGGTGCTGACGTGCGTTTTGGTCAACAAGTAGAAATATGTAAAAGATTTAACACGTGGAAATGAAAACGCGGCGTAACGTATATTTATTTCGGCTAATTATGCCTTTTCTTGTATTTTGCCGAGCCGGAATATTGGGGTCGGTCTTTTTATAATTTGTTCCTATCCGCCTCCTTTCTTTTCTCCTTTTCGGACTTTTTATACCCCTTTTGAGTGAGTGGGTTTACAATAGTCATCTTTGCACTAACTATTCATTAATTAATAAAATAGCTAAAAAACGACACATGTCCCTCTATAGTTGTGCATGTCAGCCAAAACTTGCCACTTGTCGACTTCTCTTCATAATTCTCGACGACATGTGGCGTTCCCGATACCAATAAAGTGTCAAGCATGGGCATGTGTTTATTTTTACGAAGGTTGCATCGCGCGTGCGTTTCATCTCGAAACTTGGGCTCGGGGCTCGGGGCTCCTGTGAGCCGTGTTGCGGTTGGGCTCGTGAGCGGCCGTTGGGCTCGATAAGCGGGCGAGCCTAATTCGTGACGTGTTGTCGTACATCATTGTTGACGCCACCGTAGGTCACCTATTCGAATATGTGTCGATCGATGACGTGGATTAATTTTTCACAACTCGGCTCGGGTATCATCAAAGGCCCCCCCAAGTTTGATTCCGAGAGAAGAATTTTCAAGTCGGAGTTAAACTTTAATGCTAATGATGAACAATTAATGGGGAAACGGATTTCTCAAAGGTTTTGTTCTTTCCTGGCACTGTCGCGTAGCAATTAATGCTTGAAACGGCGCATTAATGGGTTGCCATAATGACATACACGTGGCGTCTTGTGGTTGGACCAATTTTGCGCAGAACGGAAAAAGGTACGCCGATTCTGTCGCGGGGTGGGGACGCGACGTTTTTGACATGTTTGTGGCTTTTAAATTTTTAAAAGGCGTGTCTTTTTCGAATAATAGTCGCCTATCGAGGAACTCTATCTATAAATACCTTCGTTTCCTTCATCTTCATCATTCACTTTCGCAACCATTAACCTTTGAGCTAAAGCAAGTAACCGAGCGTAAATTTGGGTCGGCTTTCCCAAGTTCGAGACTTCAAACTTAGGTATTTTTTCCAAATACTCTTCCTTTACCTATAAATGTCTTCTTTTGAGGATAGTAGGAGTCGTAGTTATAGTGTAGAGGTTGAAATCGAAGATCCTCCTCTCGAACCTTCGCTTTCTTTCTCACCAAAGACGGCCGCCATCGCCGCCTCATAGTCCGAGCGTCATTCGATATCTTCTCCAGACTCTTATCGAGGTGGAACGTCTTTAGAGCGGACGCACACTATCTTCGATCCGACGCGCGGTGACAATTTTCGAGAAGGAACGGTGTATCACCGGACTGTACAAGAGAGTTCGTGAAGAATCACCGAGTGTTGATTTTAGACAAGATCAAAGGAAGAAGAAAATATGGACCCATTGGAGCCGGAGCGTGATAACGTAGAGCGGGTAGATGAACCATCCGGCGATTCAAGGCCGGGAGAGGCCGCTAGGGCCCGTAGGCCATCGTAATGGTGGTGACGGCGCAAGACGGAGAGGAGGCCCTCGTCTCCGTGTCGAGCCTCGGTGGACGCCGAGTGACATAAACGATATCCCGAGCATGTTAATGATTCGGGAGGTGGATGAGTTCCATGAGGTACCGCATTCCAAGTGGTATCGATTTTTGGGTACCGGACGGCACGGAAGTTCCCAGTACCCACCCGGGTTGGTTGCATACCAGATATTTGCCCTGACCTTTTATACGGTTTGAGGTTTCCTTGCCGGCTTTCCTTACGCGGTGGTTTTGTAAGTGGGGAATGCATCCGGCCCAGTGCACCCGATTTCTTGGGGCGGGATCATCGGCCTCCGGTGATGTTTCACTGGAAAAGTATCTCGCCCCAAATTTAAGGAGATGAACGAGCTCTTTGTATGGCGAGCGACTCCTTCATCTCGGGGCCACCGTCCGGGTGGTATTATGTGCGAGACCGACCGGGGTACCGGACGGTTTAGTAGAAGGTCTCCTTCTTCTCGGAAGGAGTGGAAGGATAAATGGTTTTGGGTGGGGCGAGTGGCAAGCTCGCGTGGGAGATGGAGAGAGGGAGACCGTTCTTCATCCTCCATCAAATTTTGTTTTTGGTTATAGTAAGTCTTACCTTTTTCCTTCATTTGCTTTTGCTTTTTATTGCTTCCTTTCGTAATTGTCTTTTCTTTTCACCTTTATAGGAACCGGGCCCAAGCGGGCCTCTGCCGGTCACCTTTGTTCAAGGCTGGAAAACATCCAGGCTCGGGGCATAATGGATAGGCGGATTGAGAGATTGGCTACCGAGGCCAACTTAGCCGCACTGGTTTGAGGCTCGCTTTGCCCGCCGACCCCGAGACGAGGGGGGGCTCGGACGAGACGCCGAGCGAGAGGTGGAGGTCGAGAGAGAGCCTCAACAGAATCCTCTCGTTAATGAAGAAATACGGCCCCATTCTTGAGGGAGCACGGCGAGAATCGAGCGAGCTGCGCCGCTCTCCCGTGGCGACTACTCCCGTGGGCGGATCATCCGCGGCCGTTCGAGGTAAACACTGTATTTTTCACATTTCCTTTTGAATTGTCTTTTTGTTTTCTTTTGATCTTTCTTCTAATTGGTGGTTGCTTTATGCAGGGCGCGGCTTGATTTGCGTGCACGCCTTCGCAGCATGATGTGAACACAAAGACGGCGAACTCGGGCGGGCCGCTCCACTCGCGGATGTGGAGACGGCTCGGAGAGAAGATATTCGTGCTTGAACGTCCTGGAGTCCGGAGGCGAGTGCAGCCTCCTCTTCAAAGGAGAAGAGGGGGAATTGTGATGGAGGAGCCTGACCAGACTGAAGGGGTTGGTCGAGCGGTACCCGAACATCCTGAACATCCCCCAGAAGAGGGAGGTCCGCGAACTTTCTCGGATGACCTCGGCAGGGAAGGTCATTTCATTCCTCCAAACCAAGCAAGAGATGAATATTGCGAGGGAATGGTCGGACTACGCCCTCGGTGGTTTGTGGAATTCGTTCGATGTGCCACGCGACGACAGAGGAGCAATCAAGGGTCTTACCCGGAGGCGGTCGGGCCGCAATGATCGCTCCCGGCTCGTGCCGGACAAAAGGCATCGAGCAAGTCCGCTCAGACTCGGCTTTGAAGAACAGATTGAAGATGCCATGGCCATGTATGCGGGCGGATGATTGGGCTCTTATGGCATGCGGTTGGGGGACTCGCGAGCTAGAGAAAAAAATATGCCGACTGGAAAGACGGCATGGGATCTCGCAGGAAGCCTATGCTACCCTTCAAGGGGTACAAGAATCTCTTAAGACTCAAACGGACGAGGCCACGGCTCGGGCTAATTCTAAGAGAGAGGTGCTGCGAGGGCCGAGGCGAGAGCGAGATCGGGCCGTAAAGGTCAAGAAGAGCTCGGGGTTAAGGTCGCGAATCGAACGCCGCCACGCCGGCCGAGGAAATGGAGAGGCGTCTAGCCGATGTACGCAGGAGGCAAGAAGAGGCCGCCGCCCGGCAAACCGAGGAAGTTTGTAGAGAGGCCATTAAAGCTTACAAAAGATCCGAGGAGTATGCATTCATGTTAACTTGTGGCCATGCGACCCACCTCCAAGAAATTCTTGATTTACTTAAGGGCGGGCGTCTTGTTGCTCGGCTTGAAGAAGACACGGCCCTCCGGGAGGCCGATCTCGATACCCTTCGGCCGAAATTTGCCGAGGCTTCTAATGCGCGGACTCTCCTCCTCCGGACGTGGAAGAAGTTGGTTCCAGTGGTGCCGTCGAAATTCCGCCCCCTGCTCGTTCTTGATGCTTTTATATATACCCCTAGGTAGGTAATTTGGCTTCGTGCCTCGAGATGTAACGGGCTCCGTCCTCCCTTATGTAATTATTTTTGAAGTAGAAATGAATTGTTATTCTCCTTTCCTGTGTATGTATTTCCAGCTTTTTGTGGATGCTCGGCTCTTTCCTTTTTGTAAGATTGTTGCCTGTCTTTTTTTTTTTTCTCTTATTTTCCCAAGTACGGGGCTCGGTTTTCAGTACTTCTGAGTGAGGGGGTCTGCTCGCCTTAATCGATTCTTGCACTCAGGGATATAAACCTGTCCTTTATTTTGTTTCTGAAATTTTGTTTATGAACCGAGTCTTTATTGTGCTCGGCGCATAACTGAGTCCTTATTTTGTACTTGGTACGTGGCCAAGTCTTCACTTTATGCTTGGTGCTTAACCAAGTCTTTATTTCGGTGCTCGGTGCGTAACCAAGTCTTGATTTTAGTGCTTGGTGCATAACCAAGTCTTTATTTTGTGCTCGTGCGTGAGCCGAAGTCTTGATATTGTGCTCGGTGCGTAACCAAGTCTTTATTTTGTGCTCGGTGCGAGCGAGTCTTGGTTTTGTGCTCGGTGCGTAACCAAGTCTTTATTTTGTGCTCGTAGCCGAGTCTTGATTTTGTGCTTGGTGCGTAACCAAGTCTTTATTTTGTGCTCGGTGCGTAGCCGAGTCTTGATATTGTGCTCGGTGCGTAACCAAGTCTTTATTTGTGGTGAGTAAAAACTTCGTTTTCCTTTAAAGAGCTCACGAAATACCAGATGAAGGAACAATTCTTTGGAATCCTATCTGGATTGTAGATCGAGATCTTTATTGATAATACCGCTTCAAGTATGTTACATTCCATGGATGCATAAATTTTTCTCCACTCAAATATTCTAACTGGTATGCCCCACCAGATAAGACGTGGCTGACCCGAAACGGGCCCTCCCAGGTTGGCTTCAATGGGCTTGGTTGGATGCCCGTTATCTTTTTCAATACAAGATCGCCGACCTGAAATCTTCTTTCCTTTACTTTCGAATTGTAGTATCTTTCACTCCTTTGTTTATACACTGCATTTTTCATCTCAAGATTGCACCTTTTTCTTCGAAAGAGTCTAGTTCGGCTCGGAGAGCGGCCTCATTACGTCTTCTTCAAAATTTGCAATTCTCAAGGTAGGGGCTCCAATCTCGACAGAATCACCGCCTCGACTCCATAAGCTAAAGAAAAGGTGTTTCTCCAGGGCTTTCGATGTGTTGTTCGTATGACCATAGTACGCCGAGGTAGTTCCTCCGCCAATTACCTTTAGACTCCTCCAATCTCGCCTTCAGGGTATACTTGAGTATTTTATTAACGGCCTCGACTTGTCCGTTCGATTTGGGGGTGGTATGGAGTTGAAAATGGTTTTTATGTGGAAACCTTCACAAAATTTCTGAACCTTCGGTTGTCGAATGTTTCCCATTATCGTAACAATCGAATGTGGTATCCCAAATCTACGGATGATAGATTTCCATACAAAGCTCACAACCTTTTCTTCATCTATTTTTGCGGAGGCCGCTTTCGCCCATTTTGTGAAATAATCCACCGCCACAATGGCATACTTGACGCCTTTGCCAACGGGTAGTGGTCCGATGAGGTCCATTCCCCATTTGGCAAACGGCCATGGGCTAAATACGTAAGTAAGTTGTTCGGGATGATATCGACTGTGGTGCGACCGCACCTCTCACATCTTTTGACAAGGTTGGTTGCGTCCTTTCTTAGGGATGGCGAGAGTATCCTTGCCGTATTAGTTTATAGGCCAACGTTTGCCCCCAGCATGGTTGCCGCATATTCCCTCATGAACCTCTCGAAGTGCATAATGCACCGTCTCGGAAAGGAAAGCGTAGGAGTGGGATGGAGTATCTCGTTTGTATAGGATGCCGTCTACTAGTGTAAACCGAGCCGCTTGAGTTCGTAGTGTTCGCCTCGCCTTGTTTTCGTGTTGAACTCCTTTCTCTAAGTATTGGATGATTGGGGTCATCCAAGTCTGCTCGCGATTTCGGTTGTATATATTTTCTTTGCACCAAGTGACGGGCAGAGCATAAGAGTGTGACAAATGACATCCGTGATGGCATCCGTCCCTCGATCGAGCCGAGCCGAGCTAAGGCATCCGCTTGCATGTTCTCGGCTCAGGGCACATGTAAGACTTTTGTCTTAAAGTGTGATAACCTTTTCTTGACCAAATCCAAATATTGTGCAATTTTTGCTCTTTCGCCAGATCTTCTGCGTTGATTTGATGAACGACCAACCGAGAGTCACTTTGTGTACCAATAGTTGTTTTAGGCCCATAGAGGCTGCCATATCTAAGCCGCTAGAGCGCCTCATATTCGGCCGTTGTTCGTTATGGGAATCAAATCGACGGCCGAGCAGTAGCATTTTTCATTTGGATCGATTATTACGATTCCGCCCCCCGCTCGGCCTGCAGTGGAAAGAGCGTCAACGAATAATTTCCATTCTTGGTCTTCCTTGACTTCCAATTGTATGCAAGACGTGAACTCGCCACAAAATCGCTAAAGCCTGTCCTTTTATTGCAAAGACGTGGTTCGTATATAATGTCAAATTGGCTAAGTTCGACAAACCCATTTAATCATCCGACCAAGTATCGGTCGGTGTAACACTTGTTTCAACGGATAGTTTGTCAATACTATAATCTTGTGTTCTAAGAAATATGGACGGAGTTTCGCCGCGGTAATTAATGAATAAGCCCGACTTTTCCATTGGTGGGTACCTGAGCTCGGCATCATGTAACGCTTTGATCGGGTGTAATAAACCGGATGTTGAATAGAGCCATCTAGTCCGATTAGCACCGAGGCGATGGCGTATTCGGATACCGCCAAGTACAAATACAAGTCCTCCCCTTGGGTCGGTTTTGTAATATAGGGATTGAAGATAGATGTTGTTTGAGGGATTCAAAGGCAACCAGGCTTGCTCGGTCCACTCGAAATTTTTGCTTTTCTTTATAATTTCAAAGAAAGGTTTGCACTTGTCCGTGGACCGAGAAACAAATCGGTTAAGGCGGCCAATCGGCTGTTAGGCTTTGTACCTTTTTTACGAGTTTGGGGATTCTAGGTCCGTGATGGCTTTTATTTTGTCCGGGTTAGCTTCGATTCCTTTGGTGACCATATACCCCAAAAATTTACCCGAGCCGACCCCAAATGTGCACTTTCTCGGGTTTAACATCATCTTGTACTCTCTCAAAACAAAGAAACATTTTATTAAGATCGTTTAGATGATCGGACATGTACAAAGTGATTTTACTAGCATGTCATCTACATAGACTTCCATAGTGTGACCTATCATTTTCTCAAACATCTTATTTACTAACCTTTGATAGGTCGCTGACAAAGATTCTTCAATCCGAAAGGCATCATCTTGTAACAAAATGAATTCCCCGAGCAGAAAAATGAGGTATTTTCTTCATCTTCCGGTGCATCCGTATTTGGTTGTAACCCGAGTATGCATCCATGAAGCTCATCACTCGTGTCCCGCCGTGGCATCTACCATGTAATCAATATTCGCAATGGATAATCGTCTTTGGGGCATGCTTTGTTGAGGTCGAGAAAATCCACGATAGGCGCCATCGCCATTGCTTTTTTTACCAAAACAGATTGCGACCCATCGGGATAGAGGGCTTCCGGATGAATTGATGCCTAGTAGCTTGTTAACCTCGGCCTCAAGTCTTTTCGCTGTCTATCGAGGGCGAGTTGCGCTTTTTCTCGATGATCAGGCGGAAGGTTAGATCAATATTGAGGCGGTGGCACGCATACTTGGGGTCAATTCGGGCATGTCCGCATGAGTCCATAAGACGCGAGATTATTTCCCAAAAACTCGACCAACTCGCCGATATGGTTCTCGGAAGATCATGACCAATACGTAGTTGGCGCCCTGGCCTACCGACATTGATTGTATCGACTGTTCTCACTGGTTCCACTCGTTTTCTTTTCTTGCTTTGCCCCTCCTTGATTTGCGGGGGCAATTCGTCTTCAACGACCGCTCGGTTTTTCGATTGCGGCTCGTCCTCTTCCATCATTGGCTCCTTCCCAGGCCGACGACTTGGATTATCCTCCCGAACCATCACCACTTTCTGCTCGGACTCCTCTTCGGGCAAGGGATTATCTTGTGTGATTCCACTGGTTTGCCCTTGTTCGCCACGTTAATCTCTACGGTCGGAGTTTAAGAGAGCACTCTCGTGACTCCTTTGATTCCCTTTATGTATAGCTTCGCCATCGGATGTTGGGAATTTTATACAAAAATGATATATTGAAACGGCTGCTTTTATATGATAAAGCAATGGCCTCCCAATGATGGCATTGTACTCCGAATCGGCATTGATTATTTTGAACGTTGTCATGACAGTCCGTTTATGCGCACCTTGTCCCATTTGGATGGGCAAATCAACTTCTCCGAGGGACTATCCTTCCTCCTCCAAACCCCTGAGAATGCTATCGTTACATGGACGGATATAACTATCATCCACGTTTAATCTTCAAATGCTCGGACATAAATGATCGACGAATAGCTTCCGGTATCAATTAAAATTAGCGGAACCGAATACCCAAAATCGGGCGCATGATGACCGTAGGTCGAATGAGGATGGACCTGGTCGGCATCCGCATCCGAGAATAAAATGGCGGTGGGTTGGCCTTTCTTGATTTCGCCACCCGAACTTGTCTTCGGCATTGGTTGCCTGTCTAACATCGACTTTTCTTTTTCTGTTGGAGCGTCTATCCTCCATTGTGTTGGTATTGATCCGACCGACACTTGACATCATGAGGATTTCTCTCCCGGTTTTCGCCAGGGCGGGCAGAGAGCTGGGTTGATTACGCGCTCCGGGTTGACGCCTGAGCGATCTTGTGGGGGGGTGGTAGCTCATGAACGTATCTTTTAAGGCCGCCCGTCGAACAACCCGCATAATTTCCCTAATTAGATCCCGGCACTCGTCGATGATCGTGACCTATCGATTTGTGATAGGCGCAGAATCGACGCGAATCTAATTTTGATGGCTCAATTTTCGAGGCCGAGCCGGGGCAACAAATTCAGACCTGTGTACTTCACTCCATATGGCCGACGGAGTGTGGGTCAAAGTACTTAGCGGGCGACTTCGGCTCTCGCCTCTTGGCGAGCTCTAAATCCGGTGGTCGGGTTTTCCGAGAATGGCCGGAAACCCGACCCGCCCAACCATCGGTTCTTTCCTCCCGTCCTTTCTTACGTTTGCTTGTCGGTGCTCGGGCGGTTACTTGCCATGGCTTCTTCCGCACAAATATGGCGTTCGCGCGGATCGAAATTCTTGATACGAGGTCGCCCGATTCGTGGATAGAGTAATTGAACCAAGTCTGGGGCTAGTCCGGCCATGGTCTGCGATCAAAATGGCGTCATCGACACCGGTTCCATCTCTCGAACTTGTTTATTAAACCGAGAAATATAACTCTTCGAGGGCTCGTCTTTTCCTTGTTTGATGTTTACGAGGAGTCTTTAGGTGCGGCTCGAACTTTGGACGTTAAGAAATGTGTCGTAAAAGGCGGAGGCTAGATCTCCCCATGCTTGAATGGATCCTGCGGTAGGGTCCTAAACCAACGGTGGGCTCGGCCGCCCAAAGTCGGGGAAGGCCTGCAGAGGATGGCATCGCTTTGATCAGTATAGTTCCATCCATGCTAAGTACTTGTGAACATGAGTGGTTGGGTCGGTTTCCCATTATAGAGGCCGACGGGGATTTTCAACTTTGGCGGTAACGGGATTGCCAGGATTCTAGGAGAAAATGGCGACTTTAATTTGGCTCCATACTTGGGGCGGTCTTCGAGACTGTTCGCCATCCGGACCGCCTTCCAATTCGTTCGGACGACGACGTAGGCGGTGTATTTCTACATCCCGTTCGCCATAAGCTAGGGTCTTGGACCTCGATCGACCCTCGAGTTGTTCTCGCTCATCGGAAACCCGAGTCTGGGAACTTATCGTCGAGCCGGGCGAAAGGGATCAACTCCGGTCGTCCGGCGAACACCGAGTGGGCACGACGATGTCGTGCTTTTTGTGGGAAATGACTCGCTTATACGACTTTGCTCCTCCTCATTTTTTCTCTTTGCCGCTTCTGTCATGACGGACATGTTGTTCATTACCCGAATCAAGCTTTTGGGCCGGGCGAGGAAATCCGGGGATTTGAGGATTAACGTTGACATTTAGTTGTGGGTTGAGTGGGTTAGTGTTTGCAAGTAGTGGAGGAGGTGCTTGAGAGTTCGTGGTGGCGAGAGTTTGCGATATAAGTTGGTTCATTTGTTGTACAAAGGTTGGGTTGGCGATTAAGCGAGCGAAAGGGAATAAAGTAGTACTCGCCTCCGTTTGGAGCATATTGTGGCCATTCGTAGTTTGGCCAGGTTGGTTGTTCAAATGTTGCTCTTGATTAAACGGGCATTTCTCGATTGTTGACTCATTTTCTTCCCTTATCCAAAAGGTTGAGATCAAATTTTCCTTGTTTTTGTTTCACTTACTTTTTTTTTGAGTCGAATTTGATCGACCAATACGGGCCCTCCTTCTAGCGCCAATTTGTTGACGTGCGTTTTGGTCAACAAGTAGAAATATGTAAAAGATTTAACACGTGGAAATGAAAACGCGCGTAACGTATATTTATTTTACGGCTAATTATGCCTTTTCTTGTATTTTGCCGAGTAGGAATATTGGGGTCGGTCTTTTTTATAATTTGTTCCTATCTCCGCTCTCCTTTCTTTTCTCCTTTTCGGACTTTTTATACCCTTTTGAGTGAGTGGGTTTACAATAGTCATCTTTGCACTAACTATTCATTAATTAATAAAATAGCTAAAAACGACACATGTCCCTCTATAGTTGTGCATATCGGCCAAAACTTGCCACTTGTCGACTTCTCTTCATAATTCCGACATGTGGCGGTTCGATACCAATAAAGTGTCAAGCATGGGCATGTGTTTATTTTTACGAAGGCCGTCGCGCGTGCGTTTCATCTCGAAACTTGGGCTCGGGGCTCGGGGCTCGTGAGCCGTGTTGCGGTTGGGCTCGTGAGTCGTTGGGCTCGATAGCGGGCGAGCCTAATTCGTGACGTGTTGTCGTACATCATTGTTGACGCCACCGTAGGTCACCTATTCGAATATGTGTCGATCGATGGCGTGGATTAATTTTTCACAACTCGGCTCGGGTATCATCATCTTCTTCTTCTGCATGTCGCTTGCTACTTGACTCACTTGCTCAAGCTTCTTGGATTTGATCACGAAGCCCTCCAATAAATTGAGACTGGTTCGACCTTGAACCTTTCTACAATCCTCTTGGAATGTAGACCCCTTTTGATTCTTCAAAAGTTTCCTCTTTAACAGCTTGATTTGAAGTTGTCTTTCCTTCATGACTTGGTGTTGGATTAATTTCCTTCGAGAGTTAGGCTTGAGGATTTTGCTTGAATAACTTGAGAATATGTTGCAAAGTTCTGATTCAAGGATTGCTTGATAGTTCGTGGTTACGTATTCAAGGTTACCTTTTCTCAAAGTGATTCCTCGGCCTTTTATAGTGAACTTTCAAAATCCGCCCGTTGAAGAGATAAGCTGATTTTCAAAAGTCACTTGTGTTCGTTGGTTTGTCTTGTTGCGATCCTTGATGTTGACATTTCCTCGTATTAAATGAATGTTGACTTTTCGATCGACACAAGGTGCGTCTTCCCATTGGTTTATTCTTTTTCACGCTTTCGGGATCGAGCACTTTAAGACATAGCAGCATGGAAGTATTACTTGTTTAGGTAATATTCTTGACTTTTGTGCAATCGGATTCTTTTCGATTGTCTTGACTTGATCATAGCTTCTCTAACTTCCCAAGTGAGTTCGAGTTAGCTTCCAATCAATGGATGACTCATCGTCACTTCAACTTGAGACTTGGCTTCTTGAGTTGACTTGATCGACACTTCACACCTGTTGTATCCCGGTGATACTCCTTCGATCGAGTTCTTGACTTCTCCTCCTTGCCATACTCAAATACTTTTCACGGTAGGAGTTTTCATTCGATCTTGATTGACTTCTTGTATATCCAGCATAGGCGACTTGACTCAACCTTGTATGCCCCTATCTATTACAATGCAAATTACAAGGAAAATGGGGTGCCAACTTTCTAGTCTAAGTTTTACATGGCATTCATCAAAATCTAAACAATAAATTTCCTAACAATTTCCCCCTTTTTGATGATGCCAAAACTTAAAACATACTTACAAAATGTAAGCATCAAAGATACATCTGAGACAATGTAGTAACAGAGAATGTATGCGTAGAATCAATCTTTTTATTGAACAAAACATTCTTGTTCTTTACAAAGTCATTTTACAATGTGTATCATAGCAAACATAGCGGTATATCTACGCAAATATAGAGACTACACAATTTTTATTCATCGCATCAAGAAGACTTACATACATTTGTATTTACAATAGTAAAATACATGAAATCTAGCGGTTGATAGTGAGTTTTGCTTGGAGTTTCTTTGCGGAGTATGTTGTACAAAATTGAGCGGGTGGCTTTGGATTCGGCCGCCACCGGCTTCATTTCACCATGAGAAGGCTGACTTTGTTATTCATATTTTCCTCTACGCTGCCAAGTTCTTTCTTGTGAAACTCTCGCAGCTGATTCCATTTCGATGTTGTAGGAGGCATGCATTCTCGTCAATATTTTCTTGCATCCTCCTTTTCATGTCGCATTATCGCCGCTCCAGATCAACATTTTGTTGTACATTGCCTTGAAATATCCGACTTGTTCTAGTCGCATTGTGACGTTTGTTGTTGACACCATTCCCCGATTCTAATCACTATTCCGCGCAGATTTTGTAAGATTGGCATCCCCTGTTGTCTAGCCGCATATCCAATATGGCCTGGTGCCGTTTCTATCTTCTCAATCTCTGCAAAGATTGTCTTGAAGACCTCTCGTGCCTTTGTCACCTCGGTCTCGGTGGCGGCCAAAACATCAAAATCAAAGTCCATTGGACGATAGTATCGTGGGAATAATCGGGTCGTATGACGTTGAAGTGTCGCCATTGCTCTCGAAGCCGTTTCTTCATCAAGTTCAGCAATTTCAATAGAGAAAGGGAAAGTTTCTTCAAATGCATCATCACGGACATATGGTATAGATTCCACCGTTACTCGTGCTGTGATGTGCCCGGTTGAGTGGAGTCTCGCTGACTTTGGGAGCCTGCGCAGACGACTCGGTCAGCTGGGCCTTGGTGAGTGGTTTGGACTAATCGAGCCTTAGCTATCTTAACAGCTCTTCGGCCTCAGTGGAATCTACTAAATGAATTTGTTGTTCCTCAACTGCACCATCAGCGTCATCGGAAGATGATGAGTCTTGAAGCTTGGCTCATCATCAAAATTGAACGTTTGTCAAGCAACCTTGAAGTCCGCTTACTCGTACTCAGGAAGAACATCCTCGGTGAGTCTTTTTGATGTGCGGTTAGGTAGACTCAGCTTCTTCATCTGCAGATCCCTGGGAAGGTTGTATCGGGATCATCCTGGGAATCATGAAGAGCATCGATTTCCTCCTCCGAATCAGCAATTATTGTCCGATGAATGCTTTTATCTCCTTGATTTTTACCTAGGGAAGTCTCAACCTCCCTTAGGCTTTCATTACCTCCTCGCAGTCTCAATGCGGCTGGGGCTTTGTACAATCCCTTCAACAGCGCAGCTGCCTTAGGGTCTTCTGCGGTGGCATACGGAGGAGTCTCAACTCCGTGGATTGCACTTTCATTGCCGAGTGTTAACTCCCGGCGAGAACCATCATGTGCCTCGATCGCATCGCCAGCGGCGTCCTCGGCTGCAGAGCGATTGGCACTTCAAATGAGACAGATTCAAGCTGTTCGAGCTTCACAAGTGACAACTTCTTTGTGTTTCCTTTTCTTGTTCCTTCTCCACTTCGCCTCCTATATTCGGGGTGGTGGAGTCACTGCAAAGCATCCTCCGACCTAGCTGCAGTGAAGTGAGTTTCCCCTCGGTGGCTCACCGGTGAGTGACTTATGTTGGGGTCACTCTGCTCCGGACTCCGGCTTTGTCAAATGAGTGGTCGTCGTGGGCGGTGGTAAGACACCTTCAGCCAGGGGTTGGCTCAACTTGGGTGCCCAAATTCCAGTGTCATCGCCAATTCCCTTAGATCCGTCTTTCGAGTGAATCGGGAAGTGGTTGCAAAGCAATAACGATTGCGTCTATTGCTGTACCACTCCCAACGGATCAATTTCGATTGTGATTTGGAAGACTCTCCTGGTCCCTCCATCGCCTCTTTCTCATGCATCGGTGTGGATTTCGCATGGCTTCTTTGCATGTCCAACTTTTCTTTGTGCAATAGGGTCCATGTCCTCATCAGCCTCGAGAGTATGTCAAGATGAGGATGAGTATGGTCGCCCGGTTCAGTTAGAGGACAAATGTTGGCTTTCTCACGAGCCTCGGCTTTCTCAATGCTCTTGCTTGTTCGTTTTCCTTCCGAATTTGCAAAGCATATTAATACGATTATCCTCATCCAGGGTTTTCAGATCAACTTCAAGAAACCTGAAGAGTTCCTCTTCCTCATCAATAAACTACGGGTGTTCAAACAAAGACCCTAGAGTGACTCAGCCTTCCATTTCCTCCATGCTCTTAGACGATTTTGGATGTCCTGGGTACAATAGAGAGCATATGATTACATCGTCATCTTCAACCTCTCCTGTTGCCCTTCCTTTTCGGGAATGGAGCATAGCAAACTCTGCTTTGCTCTTCACCCTCGTGAGATCTGTCTTCGCCGCTTCTTGTTCCTCGGTTGTTCTATCCACATTTGGGTCTTCAATTTGCCTCTGACGATCGGCCTCAATGACTTGGTTGTTTCATCAATAATTTCGAGACGGCACTTCTTCAGCAATCGAGAGATTTTTTCCGGTGAGTGCCGACTCGACTTTCTTCTCAAGCTCGAACGCTTGGTGAATCTTCTCCTTCTCTTAGTTTTCACCAGAGGAATGTCCGGTTCTACTTCCTCCGGTTCTCGAAGGTAAAGGCCTTTGAGTTGCCTTAGAGGCAGTGCCTTTTCTTGCCTTGGCGAGGCCTCTTCGTCTTCATTCTGGAGAAGGTATTAAGGATTCCTTCTCCACCGCGGTGCGAGGGGCGGAGACACGGTTGCGGGCGGTGTGACTCGAGCTGCAGGGCAAAGTGCGATTTTCTTCTTTCTTCTTTGGCGGCCTTCTTTCTTTTTATTTGCATGGGAAGCTTTCTTCTTCGGAGGGGAGACAACGGTTGTTTCCTCGGGGTCATTTGATTCCCCTCACCGGTGCCCGGCTTGGCGTATGCTCTCTTCTCGGGCTCCGGACAAGTTGGCTTCGAAACATCTTCTTGTTAACATGGAACGACTTTCCATGTCGGAGTGGAACACCTTTTACATCCATCAAGTGGCCAATTACAAGGCCATAGCCCGTAGATCCTCCAAATGACCCATCGTCCTTGAAGGACTTATTTGCAACATTCTCGCAGATGCGCTATAGACGAAGTGCCGCTAGTTGATCTTATTTTCCTCCATGATCGTGACCATGACGATCGGCAGTTTTGACGGTGATTGAAGCTTCCAAACTTTATGTCTACACACTTGGCAACTATATCCAACGGTTTGTGATAATCATCCTTCGACTTCTTCTTGCAATTGTGTAGACAACTTTTAAAGACACTCGGGTTTGGCCACTTCCTTCCATGTAACGAACAAATTTACGTCTGCTTCATATATCTCTGGCATGCCCTCCGACGGCAATAAACAGTGCTCCGCAAGGTCCTTTGCAGTGATTAGAATGTCCTTGCGGTGGACGGAGGATTTAATCCTTCGCCCCGCACCTCGGCGTTTCGAGGCGGGCGACCTCCTCACGTACGTCATTTGGTATTCAGCCAGCGATGAAAGTGTTTTAGCCGGATTTCTCAATCTTATCGGCTATCTTCTTCACAAGGGTTTCATAGGAACCCTGCTTTATCATCCCGTCAAAATCCACGGTTGATCGGGTGTGTATTTGCTTTGCGAGCTTGGTAAAATCATGTGCTGGTGCCATTTCATTGATTTTTATCGAATGAAACTTGACGAACTTGCTTTGAAGACTCGGGTAGGGTTTTGAGAGAAAAAGATACCTTTCTTGCTTTGGAGAGATGAACAAGTTTTGAAGTGAGAGAAAATCGAACAAATGGGTATATAAGGGGTATGAAAGGGCGTGTTTTTGGTTTTTGAAATATTGATCAAGATCAACGGCTCAGATTTAGCACGTCTCATTTGCATTTAATTGCTCACATTTAATGTGGCAGCATTTATATGCAATCATATGCTTATTGTGCAGGACTTTTGATTTATTCCGTCATTATTACGCCGACGTCATTCTTAAAAACATTCCGCTCATTAAAAATGATTGCGTTTTTGTCACTTAGCTCATAAATGACTCTACTTACTTCTTAATCGACGCAACTCTTCTTCTCTCTATACATATAGTGACGGTGTCGACCTAACTCGATCACCCGGTGACTTTCCGATCGATTCACTTGGCCGATTTATAAGATTTGCTCTGTTTTCATATTATCATGTTTCATCTCTTCTCATTGAGTCTTCGAGTGTCAACTCAACTCAATTAACCTAGCTCATGCTTGAGTTCTTCAAATCTTGATTCACATAATGGCTTTGTGAATATGTATTAATTGTTTATCAGTTGAGATGTATTCCAAAGTGATGTCTTTCTTTTCAACATGATCTCTTATGAAATGATATCGACATCAATGTGCTTTGTTCTTGAATGCAACACGGGATTATGAGTGATTGCAATAGCACTTGTGTTATCACACATAATGGAATCTCTTTCTCTTCAACATCATAATCTCTCGTTGTTGTCTCATCCATATGACTTGGAGCACAATAACCGCATGACTATGTACTCACCTTGTTTGTGGATGTGGCTATTGAGTTTTGATTCTTGCTAAACCAAGAAACCAATCTATTTCCAAGCATTTGACATGTACGAAGTACTCTTCTTCCGTCAACCCTACATCCAAAGTCGAGTCGAGTAACCAATTAGCTTGAATCCACATTCCTTTGGATACCATAAGCCAACTTCACGGCATCCCTTCAAATATATTAGGATTCTCTTAGGCAGATCATATGGCTTTCTTTTGGTGCGATTGAAATCTTGCACATACTCCTTGCAAAGGTGATGTCCGGCCGCTTTGTTAAATAGAGTAGTGATCCAATGAGTGCCCTATCCGGTTTGATCCACGTGCTTACCATCCGCATCCATATCCATCTTGATCGATGTATTCGTTCGTATTTTCACTGGAAGACTTCTCTTCCATACCAAATTTCTTCATTAAATCTCTCGTGTACTTTGTTTGACTTATGAAGGTTCCATCCTTCACTGTTTAACTTGAAGTCCTAGAAAGAATGTCGCTCTCCCATCATGCTCATTTCAAATTTGCCTTGCATGAGGTTTGAGAACTTATCACACAGACTCTTTGTTTGTGGATCCAAAAATAATGTCATCCACATATATTTGAATAAGCGTATACTCTCTCCATCTTGAATTCTCAAGAGTGTTCGTCTACTTTGCCTTTGGTGAATCCATTATCGTCGAGAAATTGAGATAATGTATCATACCATACTCTAGGTGCCTGTTTCAATCCATATAGAGTTTTCTTGAGCTTGTACACCTTATCTCCAAGAGTCTTCTGTTCAAAACCCGGAGGTTGCTCAACATAGACTTCTTCTTGTAACAATCCATTTAAGAATGCACTTTTCACATCCATTTGATATACAATAAAGTTCTTGTGTAAAAGATAGGCAAGAAACATCCTTATTGCTTCTAATCTTGCAACAGAGGAGCAAATGTTTCATCAAAATCTATTCCTTCTTCTTGGCAATACCCTTTGGCTACCAATCTTGCTTTGTTTCTTACCAAAGATCCTTCCTCATTCATCTTGTTTCAAAACCCATTTTGTGCTAATAACATTCGATGGGTTGGTCTTTGCACCAATTCCCAAACCTTGTTTCTTTCAAACCGATTGACTCTTCTTGCATGGCTTGAATCCAATGTGTGTCATCCAATGGCAGGACACATCTTTTGGTTCTATTTGGGAAATAAAACAAGTGAACATATAGCTTCTTGTTGAGCTGCGGATCTGGTTCTTACACCATCTCTTACATTTCCAATAACTAGCTCGGTGGATGGTCTCTCGGCCATCTCACATCAGGGTTAGAGTAAATCACCGGGTTGACCATCTCAAAAGCCTTTAGATTATCCTTGCCATTGTTGTGGATGAAGCATTTACATCCAAATATTCTAAAATATGCAACATTTGGCTTTTCCTGTCCATATTTCATAGGAGTCTTTGTGTTGTCTATTGACCATGCATCTATTTTGAGTATAGACGCGGTGTTGATAGCTTCGACCCAAAATCTTTTAGCGATCGGCTTGACTAACATTGTCCTTGCTGACTTCCTTGAGAGTTATGTTTCTTCTTTCGGCTACTCCATTTTTTGTGGAGTCCTTTTGGAGATAATTCATGAGCAATACCATTTTCAACACAATCCGAGTTATTATCCCATTGACAAACTCAGTTCCTTTATCGATCTTATCTTAATAATGGTTTGACTCTTCTCATTTTGAACTCTTTTCATCGATTGAGGTAACTCTCGCAAAGTTTCCTTCTTTTTACACATGAAGATTGCCCATGTATATCTTGAATAATCATCCACCACCACTAGGGTGTATTTCTTTCCACTTATCTTGGTGGCTCAATGGACCAAATAGATCCATATGCAACAAGATGCAATATCTTTGTTGAAGATGGACTTGACTTCTCTTTGAATGATGATTTGATCTCGCTTCCCATCCGGCATGCATTACAAACAGTTTCCTTCTTGTACATCGAATGGCGATCCTTCAACAAGATTACTCCTTGCAAGCTTGTTAATTGTCTTGAAATTCAGGGTGACTAAACTTCTTGTGCCACAACCAACTTGATTCGTACTCTTTGCTAGCAAACAAGTGCTTGGTGTGGCAATCGACCAATCTACCACATACATGTTCTTTTGTCTAGATCCTTGTAACACTACTTCATTTGATTCGATGTCTTTGATTTGGCACACTCCCATATTGAATCCAACATTATAGCCCTTGTCACGAGTTGGTCGATGCTTAATGGAGTTGAAGTTGAGGCCTTCAACATATGCAACATCCGTGATTTCTAATCCATTTTTCTTGATGGATCCAGTGCCTCTTATTTTCCTCGGAGCTTCATTTCCTCCAAATATGACTTTTGCGCCTCTAATCTCCTTGAATTTTGACAGATTTTTCTTGTTTCTGTCATGTGTCCGGGAATGCGACCACTATCCATGTACCAGGTTCCTTGGCACTCACCTTCCCTCGAACTCGCAATCAAGGAAATCAATTTTTGGTACCCATACTTGCCTCGGGTCCCGAGGGGTTAGTGTTGTAAGATGATCCAACCAACCTATAGCCAATTGATCTCGACTCTAAGAGGTTGCCATCTATCTCGTGACATAATCATAATTCACTTGGCAAATTGCTTGGGGGCTTTAGGTTCATACAATCGTCTCTTTTGTCTCGTATGCTGTGTGTGTGTGTTTTAGCAATTTCTTCTTTGGGTAGTTGTGATATTTCCGAGTGTAGTGCTTGGTTGCATATGTGTCTGATGATAGCTCTTTTGCCTTTGGAATGACCTTTCGAGTTTAGGCATTTGCCATTTTTGGCATATATTCCATGTGTCTTTCCGATATTTCTCATTATTTCAATCACTTGGCTTGGGTAGTTTCTACCATTCCCATCATTTGTGTTCCTTTGATAGAACTTCTGGGGATTCTAGTAGCTCTGCTTTTTCTTCTTCACAGAGTACTTCCTGCTTGGAGTTTGTTGAGGCACTCTGCTTTGGATTTCTTCTCACTGTCCCTCTCTCAAGATACTCAATCATTCATTTTCCTTTTCCTTTATATCCAAGGCCGTTTTTTGTGATTGTGCTTTGGAATGAATGTGGGTTCAACATTTGGTGTCTTGGGTTTTGAGATGCTTCATTACTTGAAGATCCTTTTTCCAAGATCACTCGGCGGTTTTTGTGCACAAAAAATTGAATCCTATGCCTATCTTGTCTCCACACTCTTTTTGGCTCATAATAAGGTCATCCAATGATTTAGATGCCTTAGTGAATGAAGCAATCACATTTTTGAGATCATTTTCTCTCTTTTTTATAGCAGCTATCTCTCGCTTATTAGTTTAGCATTCTCGTCTTTAGCTCTTTATTCTCATCGGCTATGTGACTTAGAGTACTCGGCTCCTTAGTCGGTTGTGAGTTTTGGCTTTGAGTGGTTGTTTTCCTCATTTAATAGTGTGTGTGAGGACTTAATGTGCTCAAAGTCTTTCATCATTTTGCCTAATGAATCATAAAGATCAAATGGGTGATGAAGTGTGTGTGTCACAATCACTATCACTAGAATGAGTGAGATGAGTTAGAATGTACCTCATCTTCTTGGTGGGGTTGATCTTGTTCTTTAGCCATTAAACAGGATCATTGCTTCTTCCTCGGAATCACTTGAGTAGTCACTTCACTACTCTCGAGTCTACTATATCTTTTGACTTATTGTCTCGTGATCTCTGCGAGCCAACATAGCTTTTTTTTTCTTTTCTTGTCTTTCTCTCAAGACTCTTCTTTCTTCTTCGTTCATGTATTTATTGACTACAGGATATGGGCAAATCAATAGCAAAGTGTCCTGGTTGTCATACCCAAATACGGTTTCTCAACTCTTTGATCGCTCTTTCCGTTCTTGGGTTATCAACTCTCGATATTCAATCTTTTGATGCTCGGCTCTCTTGGGTGGCCTGTCTTCCTTGACTTGGAGGAGTGAATGTCTCCTGGAGGATTCACCCTTGTTTCTTTTATAGTTCTTGTTGAAGAACTTGTTGAATCTTTTAACCATCAAGGCAATTTCCTCCTGGTCAATGGCTTCCTTAACCTCAGCTCTTTTCCCATCTTTTACTATGAGTGCAAATTGTTTTGGGGTATAGTCATTTGTCTCCTCTTGATCATTTCTTCTCACCGAACTCGTAGGCTTTGAGGTCTGAGAATAGCTCATGATTGGATGTTGTTGTGAGGTTCATTGAATGTCTCAGGGCCATGACCTTCATTTCCCATTCATTGCTGGGAGGCTTAGAATCTTCATACACATTTCCTTCTCTGTATATTTTTTCCAAGTGCAGATAGTTCATTGGTAATCTCAGTGAATCGAGCATCCAGCTGATCCAAGGTTTCACCTGCAAGCATTTTAAAATTTTCAAATTTTTGTACAGCAACGGACAATTTGTTTTCTTTAATTTGCTCAGATCCTTCACAAATTAAAGTTAATTTATCCCAAATTTGTTTTGCAGTTTGACAGGATTTGACTTTGTTGAACATTGCTTTGTCCAAAGTTTTGTAAAGTATGTCCTTGGCCACATTGTCCAAGTTGTATCTTCTTCTCCTCTCGTTTGTCCATTCGGTCCTTGGTTTCTCAACCAGGGCTGGTCTTTCAGCAGCTTTTCCTTCGCTTCTACCTTCAGTGCCGCCGCTTCCTCTGCATAATCGTGTTCACTTTCGCATTTGCGGTGGCCCATCTTCTATCACTATCCATATTTCATCATGTAAAGCGATAGATGAGCTCGCATACGAATTTTCGATCATCAAATTCCTCAATAGTGAACATAGGAATGCGTGTCAAATTTGCTTCCATGATAACAACTCTTTGAATAAAAATAACTTTTGAAAGAGCAAGTGTTAAAACTTTGAAAGATTGGAGATCTAGTTCACTAACCAGTGCGGAAGGCTCAATGAACCAACCGCTCCGATACCACTTGTAGGTCCCAAGGGGGTGTGAGTAAGGTTTAGAAGGGGGTTGAATAAACCTTACCAACTTTTCGATTTTAGTCCTTTTAAAATAACAGAGTTAATTTCACGTAAATGTCTTTGAGGGACAGCTAAGTTAGTCAACCAACAGAGTTAGCCACTCAACGGACTCGATTGAGTGTTGATAGAATAACTCATTGTTTAGTCTAAACCTTAACTTAGTTGTGATGAGATTTTTTTTGGAAGACTTAACACCCTTGAATTTGGTTTAAGTTTGTTTTAACACTTGGTTTTAGCACTTTGTAAATTATCGGTTGGATAGCAAATTATCGGCAGATATAAAATAATATGCGAGAAATAAAAATCTTTGAAATGAAAATGACACAATAATTTTTATAGAGGTTCAAGATGGGGCAATTCTTCTACTCCTCTCTTCTCCAACTCCTGGAGGAATCCACTAAGTATTGATCGCAGTACAAAGTGGTTATCAGTCCGATACAAGTCTTGATCACACGGTGACTTGATCCTTTGGGACTCGCCTGAGATGCCTTGGTCACACACGGTTGGCTTCTCGTCCGACTCACCTTCTTCACATGTGCCTGGTGCCTTTGCTACTTCACTCACTTTCTCAAGCTTCTTGGATTTGATCACGAAGCCCTCCAATGACTTGAGACTGGTTCGACCTTGAACCTTTCTACAATCCTCCTTGGAATGTAGACCCCTTTTGATTCTTCAAAAGTTTCCTCTTCAACAGTTTGAAGTTGTCTTTCCTTGTGACTTGGTGTTGGATTGATTTCCTTCGAGAGTTAGGCTTGAGGATTTTGCTTGAATAACTTGAGAATATATTGCAGGTTACAGTTCGAAGGATTGCTTGATAGTTCGTGGTTCTGGTATTCAAGGTTACCTTTTCTCAAAGTGATTCCTCGGCCTTTTATAGTGAACTTTCAAAAATCGCCGTTGAAGAGATAATTTGATTTTCAAAAGTCACTTGTGTTCGTTGGCTTGTCTTGTTGCGATCCTTGATGTTGACATTTCCTCGTATTAAATGAATGTTCAAATTTTTTCGTAGTCCGACACAAGGTGCAATGCTTCCCATTGGATTATTCCTTTTGCACGCTTAAGGGATCGAGCACTTTAAGACATGGCGGCATGGAAGTATTACTTGTTTAGGTAATATTCTTGACTTCAGGCAACGGATTCTTTTTGATTGTCTTGACTTGACCGCAGTTCTCTAACTTCCCCAGGTGACTTTGAGTTAGCTTCCAATCAATGGATGACTCATCCGTCACTTCAACTTGAGACTGGATTCTTGAGTTGACTTGACCGACACTTCACACGATTGTATCCCGGTGATACTCCTTCAAATCGAGTTCTTAACTTCTCCTTCCTTGTTATACTCACTGTTTCACAATGAGTTTTCATTTCGATCTTGATTGACTTCTTGTATATCTCAGCATAGTGATTTAACTCAGCTTGTACATCCCTATCTATTACAATGCAAATTACAAGGAAAATGGGGTGCCAACTTTCTAGTCTAAGTTTTACATGACATTCATCAAAATCTAAACAATAAATTTCCCATCGATTTTAGCAAACATGATTTTCAAGGGTGGCTTCTTCATTGAACCGCATTCCCCCTTGCTTGCTTCCCCTTTCACTCATTCCTTATTACTCATCTCCGCCTCTTCTTCCATTTCCTCTTCCCGCTTTTTAGCATCATCACCAAGGGTAGAGTTAAGTTAGGAGTAGATCAATATTATTGTTTGTCGCGTCGCTTATCATGATTCTTGGAGTATGTTGTTTTGAATTATGATCTTAAGGCTATGGTCTCAACTGCCATCAGCTTCATCTCGGTCTGGAGCACCTTAATCTGTTATTCAATACTCGCCACCATTCTTGCAATTTCTGATTTATGTTGAGCCTTAAGCAACTCCATGACAGACCTATATGATTCATCCATCATGAATACGTGGTCCCTTTGCCTTTGTTGGAACTTGGCATTATCTGAGCTTCAGATCACCATTTTTGCGAATAGAGATTTAAAGTAGATGACATGCTTACGCCTTAATGCCTTTGTCTGTCTAATCCATTCTCGTATTCTCAATACAGTCCCTCGGATGTCTCCAGTGATTGTAGCATCTCTGTTGTCTAGCCGTTGGTCTAATACTGCAAAACCTTGCTCCATCTATTCTATTTCAACACAAATGGCTTTAAAGGCTTTCCGGAAATCGGCTGCATCAGCAGACTGTTCCTCTAGCCATACAACATTGAAATCAAAACCAATTGGCACCATAGCAGTCTCAGCTGGAGTTCCGATTCTTTTGGAGAAACTTGGACATTGTATCTGGCATGTTCCGCGGCTGACTCGGCTTCAAACGGAAAATATTCCGCAAACAAATCCTCAGGGAAAATTGGAATCTCCACATCCTCGACCTGTGGAGCCTTTCCTTTTTCTTTTAAAATTTATTCAGCTCTATGTGCCTCAGTTGTTTCAGCGTCATCGGCATCTTGAGTAGCGGCGTGCTTTCTTGAGTTGATCGATCTCAGTTTGTCTTAACGCTCTTGGCATTAGTTGTTTCTTCCTATTGAGTTGTCCATTCCTCGGTGACTCATCGGCTTCATTGGAGGGTGATGGCGCTATTGAGGTGGGCCATCAACCATTGTGAATTTCATTGGAGTAACCTTATCACTAGCTTGACTCCATTTGGCCCGTGCCTCCTCATCATGACTTTGTCCTCATTAGATTTATCAACGGGCCGGATTCCTTTGATTCGTAAATCTAGTATCAATATTTTCTGGGAATTGTGAAGGACATTTCGATTTCTTCTTCCTCAAAGAACCTCTTCATGAGGAGGGGCACATCCTCAACCACTTTCTTACCGGGGAAGTCTCAACCTCCTCTAGGCCTTCATTACCTCGGCCGGTCTCAAACCGATGGGCTTCGACATTCCCTTTTGCGGTGTCAATCGCAATGTGGTCTTCAACAAATATCCCTTAAAAGACGGAGTCGCTTTTTAGGGTCTTCGATGGCATCCTTCAGAGTCTCAACTCCTTGGATTGCACTTTCAGGGCCAAGAGTCTCAACTCCTGTGGCCTCACTTCCATCTTTTGCTTATCTCAGACGCGTCATCACTTGCATGGCGGTTGAAGTTTCGGCTAAGACAAATCGAAACCATCCGAGCTTCATCAACTTCACTCGATGAATGTTAAGATTTTCTCCTTCGCCTCAAAACTTCATTTGTGGTTGGTCTCCCACACCTTCGTTCGACCTAGTTGTGGTGGTTTGAGTTTCCCCCTCAGCTGGCGCACCAGTTGAGTCTTGAGTAGTGAGGTTACTCAAAACCGAGACCATTTGTTAATCCGATTGAGTGTTAAGCCGTTGGGCGGTGTCTCAACACCTTCTACAGAATTGGCTTGGCTAAGGTGCCCCTTCATCACCTTCCTTAGCTTCATCACCATTTTTCCGGAATTGTCTTCCTCGAGAATGCTGGGAGATGTGGTTGCTTCAATGTTTTTCACCATCTCTATTATATCAAGACTAGGGGTAATCATGATAGATAAAGATTCCCCAGGTCCCCTATTCATTTGTTGCTCGTGCATCTCTTTGGATTCCTTATTGCTTATCGGAACTCAAAATTTTTTTACCGCAACAACAGGTCGATCTCTCTATATATCACATCTTTGTTGTTGGCTGATTCTAGGACATGTTCAGGTGCACCTGTGAATGGACAAGAATGGGGCTTTTGCGATTCAAAGAATAGCATTTGCCTTCTAAGATTCCTTAATTTTTGCATCATCATTGATTGCGGTCAATATATCTGCACAACTGTCATCATCCAGTGCAGGTCGTACATCAACTCCCAAAAAGGATAGCACGTATTCTTCCTCTTCAATGAATTCAGGCCATTGAAACTAGGATCTAGCTTCATTGAGTTTCCATGATCTCCATATCCGCAACCTTTCTCAAATCTAGGGATATGCAAGAGACAACATCACAAGATCATCATCATCTCCTTCTTTTTCTTCAGACCGGGTGCAAGTGGAGCATGTTCCTCCTCGGTGTTCGTGCATCATCGAGGGGACTAAATAACTAACTCTTGAGACTTGTTTGTGTTAACTCCTTGTTCGTCAACCGTGTCTCAAACAGCCTATCTCTTGTATAGTCATGGATCCATATCGTTGCTCTTCTCAACTCACGGGTGATGGCTTCACCACCTACAACTTCTTTGGACTACTCTTCCTGAGCTTCAGCAGTCTCCTTCTGCGGTTGAGTGCCGACTGTTGGTTTCTCAAGTTCGATTTTTGAACAATCTTCTTCTTTTGGTTGGAACCGGAGGGACTTCGCACAGTCCCTAGGGGTGTGGTATAAGGTTTAGAAGGGGGTTGAATAAACCTTACCAAATTTTCGATTTTAGTCCTTTTAAATGATTTAACAGAGGTGACTCAAATCGTTGTGTCCTTGGGAGACAAACTAAGTTGGCTATTCAACTAAAGTTACCCACTCACCGACTCGACAGAGTGTTGATAGTATAACTCGTACCGCTTAAGCCAAATACTTAACTTCAGCTGATTTGGTTTTTAACAGCGGAACACTTAACACCCTTTGATTTGTTTTAAGCTTGTTTTAAACACTTGATTTTTAGCACTTGGTTAATTATCATTTGGATAGGAAATGTAAACTAACAAAGACATAAGTAAATATGCGGGAATGTAAATTCTTCGAAAGTAAATTGACACAAGTATTTTATAGAGGTTCAAGATGGGGTAATTTTTCTAATCCTCTCTTCTCCAACTTGGATGAATCCACTATGTAACATCGTTTACAAAGTGGTTATCGACCGAGACACTTGATTTGATCACACACTGGTGGCTTCTCTTGCGACTCAACCTTCTTCATAGAGCATTGCCTTGCTACTTCTACTTCACTCACTTCTCAAGTTCTTGGATTTGATCACGAAGCCCTCCAACAAACTTGACACTTGGTTCGACCTTGAACCTTTCTACAATCCTTCAACTTGGAAAGTGGACCCCTTTTGTTTCTTCAAAAGTTTCCTCTTCAACTGGTTGAAGTTATCTCTCCTTCACAGCTTGTGTTGGATCGAGTTTCTTCGAAGTTTAAGGCTTTTGGAATTGCTTGTAATGCTTTGAGAATATTGCAGGTTGCTTGACTAATGATTGTTTGTTCGTAGTTTAGGTAATCAAGGTCACCTTTTCTCAATAGCTTCCTCAGTCTTTTATAGTGCACATTTGAAATTTTGCCCGTTGAAGAGATATGCTAATTTCAAATGTTACATTGTGTTCGTTGGCTTGTCTTTTCTTGGCCTGCAACCTTGGTGATGTTGACCTTTCCTCGTATTAAATGGAATTTCAGCATTGCAGGTTTCTGACACAAGGTGCAGTGTTTCCCATTGGCTCATTCCTTTTGCACAATTCTGGGCCAAACACTTTTAGACCTGGCAGCTTGACATATTACTATATCGAGTAATATTCTTGACTTTATTCAACGGATCTAAGTCAGTTGTCTTGACTTCTTTGCATTTACCCCAGGTGACTTGAACCGCTCCAATCATGGAATTGACTCAACTATCACTTCAACCGATAGACTTGGCTCCTTGAGTTGACTTGACCGACACTTCTCACATCCTGCATTTCCTCGGGTGACTCTCCTTCGCCGAGTCCTGGCTTCCTTTCTAGGCCATACTCGGTGACGACACACGCAGAAGTCTTCATCTCATCCGTAGTTGACTTCTTGTAATCTTTGACTTAGTGACTTAACTCACTCTTCCAAACCTATCTCAGAATAATACAAATTACAAGGAAAATGGGGTGCCAACTTCCTAGTTTAAGTTTTACATGGTATCATCAAAATCTAACAAATAAATTTCCTAACAATATCCCCTTTTTTATGATGCCAAAACTTAAAACATTCAATTAAAGTAAACATCAAACATACAAGCAAAGGCAAGAACAAAAGAATGTATGCTTTGAATAATCGTTTTATTGATCATAGCATTCTTGTCCTTTACAAAGCTGTTTACAACAAGTATCAGAGCTTTTTATATAAATAAGATAATGCAAAGTATATCTAAGCTAAGACATACAGAGTGAAAATTACAGGGAAATTCACTGAGCTTATTACGAAGACTTACATTAATGTATTTACAACAAAATACATGAAGAGGTTCGCAGCACACTTCAATGCCTTTGTTGTTTCCTTCTTTTCTCTTCTTCTTCAGCTCTCTTCCTGTCATCCTCTGGCCTTTTCCTCTTCTTCTCTTCTTCCTCTCTTTTCTTCTTCTTGTACGCTCGCCTAGTAAAGTGGTCATACCTTGGCTTCCTCTCTTCCCATTCGCGGCGATCCTCTCATTCTCGGCCTTCTTTCCTTCTCGAGAGCTTCAACGTTCTTTCTAGCAACTTCTAGGTTGGCAAGGTGATCATATCCAACCCAATATATAAGACCCTTCTTGTATGGATCTACGTATGCTACGTCTTTTGGTTTTGGTTGAGGTTGAGAGCCTCTTCCACCACCACGTCTTCCCTTTCCCGACTCAGATCCCCTTCCTCTGGGAGTATACTGTATTGGAGCCTTTGACTTTCCAGCTGAGTGACCATCGAAGTCTGGCCGCTTATCGGTGATTGACACAGAGATCCAATCCCTTCTCCCAATACAAGTCCAGGCTTGCGATGTGTGTCATCCCTTGAAAGTAGCCTTCTAATTCTAGAGTTTGAATTCCTCTATTGATCCGGGGCTCGATCCATCATCGAGCATTGTAATGTTCCTTGGGGGTTTGATCGCGCGTAGTCCTTTCTCGGGCCGGAAGACCACCATATCGCTTCATGATCTCCTGAACGCGAGCTGATTGCTTCTCAGCTACCTCCTCAAATGCAGCTTTGATGGCCTTTCTTTTATCTTTCATGGCCAATGCAGCTTTCCAACAGGTAGGCTCAGGGGTAGCTTGCTGAGAATTGAGGTCGTGACTTCACCTAGCTGTGGGGTTTCAGCATACATCAATTTTATAGGAAGGTTTTTGGTTGAACTTCCTTCCCCCTCAGCTTTGTCACCTCCTTTCTTCACTTCTTCTTTCAATCCCTTTGGGGCCTCATCTTCCCCATTTTTGGCATCATCACCAAAAGAGAGAGGTATCCCAGGGAATAGTCCACTAAGGAGGAAATCCAGTCGGTTGTTTGTCAAGTTCTGCTTGGAGTCTGCTGTGGAGTAGGCTTTGCAAAACTCGGAACGAGTAGCCTTTGACTCAGTTGTCACTATTTTCATCTCTACCGTCAGAAGACTGATCTTTTCATTCATGTTGTTCTCCAGACGAGCGATCTCAGTCTTGTGAAAGTGTTATAGCAGCTCCATATCTGACTTATGGGAAGTTTTTGTCCTCACTATATATTCATTCATCCTCTGTTGATACATTGAGGTGTCCGCACTCCAAACAAGCATTTTGGCAAATAGAGCTTTGAAGTAATGGACCTGCTCCGATCACATGGCTGTCTACTGGGCAGCCCTTTCCCTTATACGCACCATTATCCCTCTTAAGTCTGCTGTGAGGGTAGCATCTCGATTGTCCAATCTCAAATCTAGAGAGGCCTGGTGACGTTCCATCTTCTCAATCTCTTCGCAGATCTTCTTGAAGGCTTCACGGAACTCAGCTGTCGGATTTGACTCAGTTGTCGGCCACTCTGCATCAAAATTGAAGTTCACTGGCACAATCGTATCTGTAGGAATGACGGGCTCTTCCTGCACGGTATATTTCTTAAGTTTTGCAGCAGATTCTTCCTCCATGTCGGGCAGTCTAGCAGTGAATGGGAACATGTCTTGAAACACATCATCGCGCACAAATGGTATCCCCGAGGCTTCACCTTGAGGGTCTTGACTTTCAAATTCTGCGATGATTCAGCTCTTTGTGCCTCGGATGCGGCAGCGTCATCGGCAGATGGTGGTGCAGTTGTGGTAGCTCTGGTGACTTTTCAGAATCGAGTATTTGTAGATGTTTGCTCACCGATCGAGCCTCACTGCCTTAATGAGCCTTCCTCGTTCTCGGTGTGTTTTTCCAATTGAGTAACCTGGTCCTCAATTGTATCATCAACGTCATCGAAAGATGATGAGGCCTTTAGAGTTGGCTCATCATCAAAGTTAAACCTCATTCGAGCCGTCTTATAACTGACTTGGCTCGAGTTTTAGAACAAATTCACTTTATCCGTCGTTGGATCTTCATGTTGTGTGGACTCGCTTCATCCTCCGATCCCAAAAATGAAGTATCAATGTGCTCTTGGGAATCATGAAGGGCGTTGATCTCCTCTTCTGCAGCAGCTCCTTCAAGTTGAGGAATGTTTTGTTGTTCATCTTGTCCCTTACCCAGGGAAGTCTCAACCTCCCATGGGCCTTCTATACCCCCAGCAGTGTCAACTGCTGCAGGGCCTTCGACATTCCCTTCGACAGTCTCAACTGTCTTAGGGTCTTCACGATCCCTTCGACAGACGCGCTTGTTTGTCTTAGGGTCTTGGACCGTGGCATCCATCGTAGTCTCAACTCCTTGATTTCACTTTCATGACCCCAGTCTCAACTCCCGTGGTCTTTCCATCCTTTGCCTTAGTTGTGGCAGCGGCTTCATCGGCCCGCAAAGCAAAGGACATCCACTACTCCCCAAATAGCACCATGCCCATTTCGAGTTCGGGTAGATATGTGGCAAAATCCATGGTTATCTTTTCCTACTTCCATTCAGGGATTGCTAATGGTTGTAGCGATTCAAGGTCGCCGATGCTCACTTTTATTCGTTGGCAAGTCGACATCTTGCCACATATTCAGCCTACTTGATTTTTCATATTCACCCACGTGAATCGTCTTTTCAAATCTTGGTACATTTTCTTGCCTCCGGGTGAATCGTGTACCTTGAGCGATGAGCTTCGTTAAAATTTTACCTTTCAAACCATCATCATTGGGTATACAAACCCTACTCTTGAATCTCATAACTCCATCATCTCCTATATTGAACTCAATTCTTGATCCTTGCAACACTTTGTCCTTCATCTTCTTGAATTTTGGATCATTCTCTTGTGATATGCGAATATCACCCAATGAATCTGGTTTCACTGATATGTTAGCCAATAAAAGTTGAGTTCCAACTTTCTTATGGTTCCAATAACTCAAATCCGCTAATGATTTCCACTCTCTTATCATTAATCTTGCAACGTATGTTTTTCTGCTTAATGCGTCCGCGACTACATTCGCTTTGCCCGGGTGATACTGGATATCAAAATGGTAGTTTTCTATCAATTCCATCCACCTTCTCTATCTCAAATTCAAGTCCTTTGCGAAAAGAGGTATTTGAGACTCTTATGATCAAGTAAAGACAAGAATTATGCCCCATACAAATAGTGTTGTCACTTCTTCAAGGCGAACACTATAGCCGCTAATTCTAGATCATGAGTTGGGTAATTTCCTTCATATGGTTTCGATTTTAGAGGCGTAAGCAATTACTTTTCCATTCTCGCATCAATACAAAGACCAAGTCCTTCTCCGACGCATCACTATACACTACTTAAGTTCTCTAATCCTTCGGAAGGGTTATAACTGGTGTTGTGGTGAGTCTTTTCTTTAGTTCTTGGAAGTTTGGACTCACATTTGTCATTCCACTCATATTTCACTTGGTTTTGGGTTAATCTCGTCAAGTGAGGCCGCTATCTTGGAGAAATCTTTAATGAATCACGGTAATATCTCGCAAGACCTAAGAAACTTCTTATCTCCATTACGGTCTCCGGCCGCTTCCAATCGACAATAGTTTGCACCTTTGATGTATCCATGCGATCCCTTTACGGATAATATATGACCCAAGAACGCGACTTCACTTAGCAAAAATTCACACTTACCGAATTTGGCATAAAGTTTGTGTTGTCTTAACGTCTCCAATATAGTTCTCAAATGATTCTCGTGCTCCATTTCTGATTTGGAATACACGAGTATGTCATCAATAATAACAACAAACTGGTCCAAGTAGGGTCTAAATACGGTGCATCGCATCGATCCATGAATATCGCAGAGCATTTGTCAAACCAAAGGGCATCACCATGAATTATACCTAGATCAAAAGCGTTTTCGGTATGTCTTCCTCCTTAATTCTCGAATCGATGATATCCTTTCGCAAATCCAACTTTGAGTAAACCTGGGCTCCTTGAAGTTGGTCAAATAACTCCCGGATTCGCGGGCAACGGATACTTATTCTTGATGGTGACGTTGTTAAGTCCTCGAAAATCAATGCATAATCTCAATGACCCACCTTTCTTTTTAACAAAGAGTATTGGAGCTCCCCATGGTGACGATGGGTCGAATAAATCCCACTTCAAATAACGTTTGCAATTGTGCCTTCAATTCTTGTAGCTCAAGTGGGGCCATTATATATGTCGCCCTGGATATTGGTGTTGTACCGGAAATAATTCAATAGTGAACTCGATCTCCTCGTTAGGAGGTAACGATGTGAGTTCTTCCGAAATACATCCGGGTATTCCGATACCACGGGCACTTCTCTTATTCCCTTCTTGTCACTAGGTTTATTGATTAAAAATGTCGATATCCCGTGCTCCTTTGATAATAGCCTTGCGAGCTTTAATAGTGAAATAATAGGGACCACCATAGTTCGCGCTACTTATGAACTCTACTATTGGTTGTCCGGTACACAAAATTTAACTACCTTTGTGTGGCGGTCAAGTGAGCATGGTTCCTAGCTAACCATTCCATCCCCAAAATAATATCATACTCTAATATCGACAATTCAATCAAATCAACAGGGAAACATTGAGCATCAATGTTCACATCGCATGCAATAAACACAACATCAGTTATTTGGCTAGCACCCATGGGAGTTGAAACTTCTAAATAACAAGGCATTCGTTCCATGCATGCATTCAAGTTGCAGATATAATGTGGTGCAACAAATGAATGGGTTGATCCAGGATCAACTAAAACTTTAGCAAGGCATCCAGATACAAGTAGTGTACCTTCCACCACATTGGTTGCCTCTGGAGCTTCTTGTCCAACTAATGCAAACACACAACCCTGCATCTTAGAGCGATCTGTCATCTTATGTTCGGGCTTAGGAAATGGAACTCGATTATTGCCTGATTGACTAGTCATAGGACAATCCTTCACTTGATGTTGCGCATTCCCACATCTAAAACATTTTCCGCTTGCGCCATCACGAATCGGGAGTATGTCCATGCTTATTGCAAAAGGAACAGTTGGGATTTGACTTTGTTTTCCCTTCCCATTGAAATTTCGATTTCCACCTCTTATGAATGGTTGGGGTTTTCCCAAGCCTAATCCCCGCAAATGGTTTCTTTGAACTACCAATTCCTTGGATTGTGGTTCCATCGCCCCAAACCACACTCCACCTGCCGCTCGGATCGCAAAGATCATAAGTATCTATCTCAATAGATAGCATCGCTTTTCGATCTCATGCCTTAGTCCTCTGGTGAACTTATGGAGCTTATCTTCTTCATCATTGACCGATCCGGTGCATACTTGGACAATCGGTGGAATTCTCGATTCATATTGCGCTACGATCATCGATCCCGCCTCAAACGATAAAATTCATCTCTACGGGCTTCCGACTACTTGGGGTATGTACTACTTACGAAATTCCCAAACAAAGTTAACCTAAGTCCTTGTAGTGTCGGGCCCTGCCCCATTTCTCCTCAATCGTCACCACCAATTTCGATTTCAGCCGCTTCTAGTCGAAAAGCCATTAACTTTAGTTTTTGGTCATCGGTGTAGTTGAGAGCTAAGAATATACTCTCCATTTTTTCCACCATATCTCTCGATTTCATGTTATCCGGTTTGCCCCAAAATATAGGAGGGTCAAAGCGCCAAAATCGCTCCAAAGACTCGATCATGGGCATCCCCTGCATTGGCCCCATGTTATGGCCGATTCCGAGGCCGATTAGCTTGTCGTTGTAAAAATTGCAAAGAATTGTTGTATTGCCAATGCAAATCAAATTATCTCCCCCCCTACGGGTTGGGGGTAGTCTTGGTGGTGGTATTGGCTCAGTGTCTGGCTCGGGAGTTCTATTCCGTTGAGGATATGGTTCAAAATATCTGTTTGCACGAGGTCTACCACGCCCCCGTCTTTCCGCCATCTAATAGAGAAGGTTATGAAAATATAATAAATACGGGTTTATTATGATAATAATAATGTATGAAATAATAGAATTAAAGCTCGACATCGATAACATAAAATATAGCTCTAGGCTTCATCATTTATATATAACGTTAACATACACGGTGAGTCTATTTACAATCCCAAAATGTGACGTCAAAAGGGGCAGCTGGGATACAAAAGAGTATCGCCAATCCCCGCTCGCTGGCTACCTATGCCTACCCCGACTATACTGACAAGTCGTCGTGGCTACCTATGCCTACCCCGACTATACAAAGAAGTCGTGGCTACCTATGCCTACCCTAACTATACATCAAGTCTATATATGCATCTAGTAATTTACAATCACCATAAAGAGTTTTCAAAAGAGAAACTCCTAGCCCCTATCTATGATCTAAACATATGTGATATCACGCGAGCATAAATATCCTCATCCAAATCTATAAAGGCGGAGCCTCGCCCACATCAACATCTACCTCATACGAGATCCCGCTCTAAATTACTAAACCATATCTTTGAAAATTGTTAGCACGTTTGGACGTTTTTGAAAGAAATTCCTTTTGTTCGACCGTCCATGCTTCTTTCTTAACATCTTTGCTCGCACCTTGTTTTTTGACATATCATTTGGAACGTGCTATCGTGTTTTTTCCAATTTAGCTCTATTTTTCAGTAAAATAACCAAGAGTACGCAATATCATACTCTTCTAAGGAAACCAAGTAATATACACTAAATATACATGCAAATGCATCAATTATATATCATTTTAAGACCCTAAATGCATGTATATTTTACACACATCAAAATCCCCAAACTTAAACTATTGCTCGTCCTCGAGCAAACTTTAGAAAAATAATCTCAAGGGGTACAAGGAACACATAAGAACACTATAAACATTTAATCTCATTCAACTCCATATCTAAGTAAACCATGGTGTTTATTATCAAGAAGTAATCAATCACAAGTTCGCATAATCAATACTCTTTGGGATACTTGACATCGCGACTCACAAGTAGTAATAATATATCACTCATCTCTCAAAGTGTATGGAAAGTGTTACGCTCAAAATCAATTCAATAAATGTAGGACTACCATAGCTTGCAAATCGTCTAACATCTCTACCACTTTAGTGTGCACAACTTAAGAGTCAAAAAGGACTTTCATTTGGTTGTAATGTAGTCTCTTTGGTAAGGGTAGGGAAAATTTGGATTAAGTGACTTGACTTGGGCAAATAGAATTTAAGTACACAGACTTTCAATTCACCAACCCAATTTCATTTCTAACAATTATTCTTTCAATATATTTTCTTTTCAACTCAACTTCACCCTTTCCTCCTTTTTCTTTTTCTCAAAATTTTAATTGTTTTTCTTTTCTTCGTTTGCTCGATTTTTCTCTTTCTTTTTCAGAGATTTTTTTCTTTTTGAGCTTCATTATTTTTCATATACCTAAGCAACCGCTCATCCCTCTTTCTTTTGCCAACTTTCTCTCTTTTCAATTTTCACCACATTTCCCCCAAACTATTCATTTTCTATAAGCTCAAGTAACTTTAGGGATAACAATCATTTTTTTCAATTTTAAAGATCAAATTGTGGCTAACAATAAAAGGTTAAGGCTCAAAGTGGCTAACAAGGGAATCATGAGTTCATAGGTAGGTTTTTTTAGGCTAAGTAGGCCAAACAAAGATGACCTTAAATCATTTTCAAAAATTGCATACACTCATGCCTTCAATGAAGATACCAAAGCAAGTTCTAAAATTCTAATATTCATGAATGACACACTCAAAAAATAAGACTGCATAATATGAAAGCAGTTATAGGCATAAAAGCTCACAAGCTTATTTTTTCGCAACATGCTCAAATAACCAATTTTCTTAATCAATGCCAAATAAGTAAAAGATATCTCCTCAACAATTCATCACACTATTCAACAAAATATATCATCTCATAAAATCAAATGCTCATAGTAGAATTATGCGGAAGCTTTTTGTACTTTTTCGATTTTTTGATCCCAAATCACACAAATAATTAAATGTGTTAAAGCGATAAACATGCTAAAATTGAAAACAAAAAATCAAAAATATTTTTAAAATTTTTATGCAATTTTATGCTCTACATGCAATGCGAAATGCAAAAAGATTTATTTACGCATTCTGACAATCCCCCCAAACTTAAAATATGCTTCATTCCGAACAAATGAGGAATTATCAAAAGAAAGCAAAATGCATAAAAAGTACTTACCAAATCACTGTGGTGGTGGAGGTGGAGGGTAGTGGCCCCTGTGAGATATGCCATCGATCCATACGAGACATCATCTCGCATATGTATTTCGCTGGTGATGACGCTGTCAAGCTCTGTAAGTATTCGAAGTATTCGTGTGATACTCATCAATCGCCCCCACAATCGAAAAGTATCATCTATTTACTTGCCCACATCGCTTCCACCCTTTCAAGCCTATCACTCATGTTCCATGGCTGGTTACCCTTGTTTTAGAGGATTCCTAGGTATATCCCTTTCATGCATATGCTCATCTTGCTCCTCCCGAGCAAAGCGGATCCCCCGATCACCTCTCATCAACCAATTACTCATATGTCCGACGGATGTAGCAATCGGGTTTGGGAGCCTAATCAGTAGTTCGATCCGCATGATTCAACCAATAATCACGCCCATCAAATTGAATCATCTTCATGGCGGATAAAACATCATATCAATCAATTTTGGACCATCGGCTTTCGATAACCTCAAAGTTAATCTTAAAGTGCTCGGCTAAAGGAGTAATAAGCCCACCAATGCAAATTTCTCTCCTTTCTTGCTTCCTCACTTTATCAAATTCGGGCTATCATCGCCTGGCATTTGGCACCAAATAATAGACAACTTGTTTATTCGTAAGGTCCCTTTGCTATTTTCCTCGCGAACAAAGATTTCCGCTAAAGTACATTGTACATAACAAAATACGGGTTCCGATCGCTAAACGCTTTCGAGGTACCCGACGATAAACCCATTTTCCCATTATCCCCTCCAAAATCTATCCTTGTTAAATTCTTCATGTTCCTCCACCCCATAAGCCGGAGTTCTATAAATCGCATTCAAATCATTAATTGATAACTCCCTGGTATTGGCTAAATAGAACCTAATCCCCATCAAATTCCATTTCCGAACTACTAATTCAAAACTACTCAAGAATTGCCGTATAAATTGAATATGTAGTCCAATACTCATTCAACAATTCATGCCAATCTATACGCCCACATAAGCACACGAAAATCCTCCAACAAACCTAAATTAGCAAGAGTAGGTTCATCGGGATACTTGTATTAATTCATGGTCGGAAAGTAACACCGCCCATCGAGCCTGGTGTGTTTCATCCATCATGATAACATTAGAGGCCTCCGATTGATCGACCGCATAATCCGGTTGGGGCTCGGGTTCGGGCTCTAATGTGGTTCCATTCTCCTCCTTGTATTCCTCCTAGTTCCTTTTTCCCCTCCTCTAGAAGCCATAAATCTCGTGTTTTGAAGTTGTAAAAATTTGAAATTTGAAGATTAAAAATCCCTAAACTTGAAGGAGAACTTGTGAATGTTGAAAAATTGGAAGAATTTAGTGATGGGTTCCTTGAGAAGATGAAGAATTTGTGTTTGTGTTGTAAGACTTGAAGTAAAAATTGAAGAGATTTGGAGATGGGTTTGGGTATTTGAGAGAGTATTTTCGAATTGTAGGGTTTGGGTAGGAGAAAGTGAGATAAAAATTGAATGTTTGAGGTAAAAAAGGGAAGAAATTCGACTGGGCCCTATAGCACGGCTTGTGCGGCACTGGACTGATCTCTGTCCGCTGTTGCATAAGTCCACATGACCGTGTGGATGTCATACGACCTGGCCGTGTGACTGGCCTCTATTTTTGGGTCACACGGCCCGTGTGGGTGGTTCACACGGTCGTGTGACGTATTGTTTCATATTTTTTTCAAACCCAAAGTTTATCGTGATGTCTCCTATACAACAACTCAAAAAAACAAACAAAACTAAAAATTAAGTTAATACTAAAATTAAAAATTGAATTAAAATTGAATTAAACGAAGACATTCAAAACGAAAAATAAACGAAAAAAATAATTTGGGTTGTCTCCCATAAAGCGCTAAGTTTTACACCTTCACTTAGATCGCAGATTTCTATCTTCACTGCCGAATCGTGTCGATTGAAATCTTTGAGCCCTCATATTCTGTACCATCTATTAGACGAATGGCGTTGCACTTTTCTCTCATTAAATTCAGACGCTTGGGAACTTGCCCTTTTGATGTTGACTCCCACCGCAAAGAGCGATTTGGGCTACTTGTGTTTCCAAAGACTTGATCTTGCATTCACGTATGTGTTCAATCGAGTGACTTGTTCCTCAATCATGTCTATCTTTGCTTCATATTTATTCAGTCTAGCTCTAGTTTCTCCGATAAACGAGGATAACATCTCTTCCACATATGTTTTCTTATCACTTGACTCATTTCTAGCCTTGATTACCCACATTAAATCCCAGAGGTGGCTGCAAAATATTTTTGTTATTCGTATATGAAAAGTTCTCATGGTTTTGCAGCCATGGATGATAGTAGTTGGGTATCTCATTATTTCTATAGTTGTTGTTGAAGTTTCTCTGTTGTCCCACAAAATTAGCTTTCTCTTCAACAACCGTAGGATCTCTAGGAGCCACTTGCTGCATCACATCCAGTTTCATGTTCAACACGGATACCTGTTCTGTGAGCATGGGAACTTTCTCATCCTGAATCTCTGCCACACGTCGGATATTGGATATCTCGGATGTCCACTTGTAACTATTATTCACCATCTCATCTAACAGATCTAGTGCCTCCTCTGGATATTTCCCTAGCGGTGCATCTCCAGATGCAACATCTATAGTAGTTCTCGTGTTGCCACTTAAACCATTATAGAAATATTGAACCTGTTGGTAATCGGGATATCCATGTTGTGGGCATTTCCTCAGTAATTCTCTGAATCTATCCCATGCCTCATATAATGGCTCTGCATCTAACTGCCTAAACTGGGCACTTTCAGATTTCAATTGCAGCGTTTTACTGGGGGAATAGTATTTGGCTAGAAACCGCTGACTTAGTTCAGCCCAATCTGCTGCGGGTGGTTGCAGAGAGCATAACCATCCCTTAGTTTATCACGCAGAGAGAATGCAAAAAGGAGACATCGAATGATGTCTTCATAAACACCATTCATCTTAACAGTATCGCATTTCTCTAAGAATTGCGCCAGATACGCATTTGGATCCTCAACCGCTCTACCGCCAAATTGGTTTTGTGAAACCATCTGGATCAATGCAGGTTTTAGTTCAAAGTTTTTTGCATTGATTAGCAAATGGGCCATACCCCCATAAGTTCGACTAACCTCTAGCTGGAAGTAGTCCCTGACTGCCCTTCTCGTGGGCCTTTCTACAGTTCGGTCATGTCTATCTGCCCTATGTGGGCGTTCCTCATTGTTCTTGTTATTCACGCCATTCTGATTATCCCCATCCGCCATTGTTTTAGATCTTTTCCTTAGTTGTTTCGTTGTTTTCTTGCTCCAAATCAATGGGTATTGGGCGAGATATGGAATGCGTGATCATGCACTACCGTACTAAACAAAAACAATGTTAGAACTAAAGCAATAAAATTTATTTACAAAAATAAAAAAATCAAAAAATAGAAGATATTATCGAAAAAAATTAAAAAGAAAAAAAATTATTTACAAAAATTTTGCTTCAATTAAGATTGAATTACTTATTACTATATCTAAGTTGAATCTTTCAATCTCCGGCAACGACGCCAAAAACTTGATGCGCAAAACATTTGAGCTCAATACTGCAAGTGTACTGTCTAGTTTATAGAATAATGGCAAGCAATGTCGTATTCCTCAAGGATTGAATACGAAACATTCAGGCTATAATAACATCGTATTCCAATTTTATTGAAGCGACCGAAAATCAAGAAGTTTTAATATCTAAGTAAAAATCAAAGAAGTAAATTTATAAAAACCAGAGCTCCACAAGTCTTTTCAACAAATATGAAAGTAACCCTAACATGCTTCTTCAATATTAAATCTAATCAATGTTTCACAAAACCAATTAATGCGTTTCTATGGGTTCAATTCCTAAATTAGTTTATTCTCCCTCCCGGGTGGCGCATAAACAATAGATTAATAATAATTGAGGACTCCCGATGCATCACAACTATTATTAACTCCCAACTGATCTTTGAATTGAATTACTCCCACAAAAGATGTAGTCTCTCGATGCATTACCCTGTTTATGTCTGAACCCGATTTCCTTTTTTTTAGAACTCATCTACCGGATTATGGACTAACAAATATCTGCAAATTATTGATCAAATAATCTACAAGAAATAAGAACTCGGATTCATTTAATAGAACACATAAAATCAATTAAGAAAACAATCAATATAGATTTAACATGAATCAATAATTTTGATTATGCCCTATGATCAGAAAGATTAGCCCAACATATTTGATAACAAATTCATTGACAAAGATGAAATCAAATAGTTTAACATCTTTTAAGTATAAACAAGAGATTTAAACCGAGAAAGAAAACCCCTTCTTGTTAGGATGGATCCTCCTTCCAAGCCTTCAAAACTCTTGTGCTTCGTAGATGTGAAAGGCCTTGTGGTGCTCTTCGTAACTTAGCCTCTCCTCTCTTAAGACTTTTGATGTGTGTAACCATGTGTATTTTGATGTGTTGTATATTGTATGAATGATATGATATGTTCTAAATTCGTGCAAAGCCTTGGTCCCTTTATATAGGTGCTTTGAAAGATCAAGGGTAGAGTTCTCACGGGATTAGGGCTCAATTGTCAGACAAATCGCACAATTGTGTGCAAGTCATACTTGTCGGGTTGTGAGATCAAAATGCGCTCTGGGGTCTTCATGAAAGTTGTAGCTATTTTTCTTAACTTTCCATAGCCACTTGAATCAACTCAATATGAATTTTGTAGAGAAAGTTATGGCTAAAATACTAAACTCTCGCAAAGTCTCTTAAAATCGTTAGCATGTTTGGACGTTTTTGAAGGGAATTTCCTTTTGTTCGACCGTCCATGCTACTTTATTTTACATCTTTGCTCTTACCTTATCTTTTGACATATCATTTAGAATGTGCTATCGCTTTTTGTCCAATTTAGCTCCATTTTTCGTAAAATAACCAAGAGTACACAAAGATCACGCTCTTTTAAGGAAATACACTAAATATATATATATGCAAATGTATAAATTATATATCATTTTTAAGACCCTAAATACACGTATATTTTGCACATATCATATAGACCCATAACAACTTTAATAATTTCTAGAGTATTTAGCCAACTACTGCAAACCTATTTTTAACACATACAACAAACACTCTTTTCTATCTCAAACCCCAATTCATTATTTTTGTTGCCAAATTAAAATCTCCAAAGCAAGTTGTTAACTTGCAAAGGACAAAAGATAGTCGTCTTGCAAAGATTTCACGGGAAGCACGAAGTATTTCCCAATAAAAGTCACATGTTAGAAGAAAAAGAGTAGTGCGCATAACCGTAAATCTAGATCAACTTTTGTATCATCTCGTTTTGTGACCATTGCCTTTCTCCGCCTTTCATCCGCATGTTGCCTAGATTTTGTGCGGTCATGAGAAGAAAATCCTCATTGTTCAAGATTATAGTGAAGCAATGGTTGGTCGTTTCTTTCTAATATCACGGTAATGATTGGTGGGTTAAGGTTTTCAGTTGATGTTTGCTGTAAAAGTTTTTCTTTCGGTGTTCTCACAAAATTTTCAGATTAAAAAAATATCATGACAAAGGTATAACTATGCTCCGTACCATTTGTAAGAATAAAAACCGATCTTTATTACTTCCAACCATTGATTTGTTGTAATCAAATAAATTTATGGATTAGATTCTTGTAAAGCCTCTCAAATGCCTCTCTATATTTGGTGTAAGACTTAATCGGAAGATGGCTCTAGGGACCTAATCGATATGCTTTTATAGACTCATGTCCATCACAAACTTAGAATTCTTAATTTTTCCGCCATAATTGAGATAGTGGAAAATTGTTTGATGTAGATTATGGACCATTTGTGGTTAAAGTGGATATAATAGAGATAATAGAAATTTGACCATTGTTACTAATGGACCACTTTGTGTCCACTTTGTTTTAATATCTATTAGATTTGTAATAAGGATTCCATTTGATATGCACAAGGTTAACAAATATTAAACCAAGATAGTATTATTAGGGATAGCACTCTCAAAACAATTATATATTATTTTTAATATAATAAAAGCAATATTTTTTTCAAACATATGAGCTCATTGTATGCATTTGACGATTAACATTATTGAAAATCTATTGTTTATCTAATGTAACCATAATCTTAGTATATAAGTATTATGTATAAGGGAATTGAAATTATGGACAATAAACTAAAAATTAAGTCCATGATGAAATTAATTAACGTATAAAATCTTTAATTCAAACATCAATGATGCAGCCCAAAAATATTATTAATGTGTATGTCTAATCTGCACCGCCTGTGTAGAGACATCTAAGTGTGGGCAATTATATATAATATGATCATGTATGACTTGGACCAAATTTATTTGATATTTTCATATAAGTTCCATTGTTGAAACGAAAATCAAATTAAAATCATATATAGATAAATCTTAATCCCAAATAATTATTATTTCTGTTTATTTTAATGTGACTTTTGAATTGATTGTTTAAGTTTGTTTGACAACATTCTCAATACTTCCATTTTAGGATCACATCTGATTAATGGATGAGAATATAACTTCACAAATATGGAATTCATTCCTTGATACATGAAATAAAAAGACAATTCTCTCATTTGTTAATCCTAAAAAGAGTGGTTTGAGATCTCTAATTTATAATTCAATTAAAATTTAACTACTCACTAATGAATTAATGGAAAATGAGAAATATATGTAATAAAAATAATTATCGGATCACTACAAGAAATTGCTTTTTTACCGACGGAAAACCGACGGAATTATTCTCGCTCATTTCACGACGGATTAGCGACGATGAATACCAACGGATACACATTTACAAAAATATCGACGGATCACCGACGGATCACCGACGGAATATAACGACGGACAATAGTCTCGTTAACTGAAAGTAAAATTCCGGAAAATTCTACCGCCAAATTTCCCGACAGATCGGCGGAATACCGACCAAATAGTTATGACGGATATTTCCATCGTTATTTACCAACATAAATGTTCTATTGGCAATTGCCGATGGATAAATTCGTCGTTATCAACGCAGAATTTTCTCGTTGGTAATTACCGACGAATGCCGAGAGATTAGCGACGGACTTTGATAAAAAAATAATAAAAATAAAATTAACAAAAAACTAATAGTAAGACCAAATTTCCCAACAGATTTGCGATGGAATACCGACTAAATAATCAAGCGAAAATATGTATCGTTATGTACCGACAGACATATTCTATCGGCAATTGCCGACGGATAAATCCGTCGTTATCAACGACGGAATTTCCTGTTGGTAATTAAGCGGAATGCCGAGAAAATAGCGACGGATTTTGATAATAAAAATTAAAATTAAAAAAACTAATAGTAAGACCAAATAAAAATGTGAATTTCACTTCTAGATTGTAATGAATTGAATAGAAGCAAATACAATATTGTTCAAATTTATTTAGATTAATTATATATATTGCCAAAAATTGTGCAAATAATAATTTTAACTATTTCAATAATTTGTGATTTAATGAACCTAATTAAAGTCTCGTGTAGAAGAAGGAATAATAATTTTATATGTTATTGTTCTTGTTTATTGAATTTCAATTGGATATATATAACTTATAAGATAAACGACCCTCGATAAATATATTTATCACAAGATGTCATATAGAGCTGCAATCAAACCAAAGCGAGTTGAGTTTTTGAGAGTTTGAACTTGACTCGTTTATTATTGAGCTCGAGCTCGAGCTTAAATTTATCGAATATATTGATGGCTTACAAACTTCTTCGAACTTAATCGAGCCTAAACGAGCTTAGTAAATATCAATATAAATTAAAGTTATTCTTCAATTTCGTACAAAAATAAAATTATATGTTTCTAAAACGCACAATATATGTATTAAATATATGATTTTATTCAAATATTCAAATATTTATATATTTATCATAAGGTATAAAAATTAAAATGAAAGTCAAACTGTTAGTTTAATTTATGTTCTAGAACCTGTTAAGAAGATCTTATATTTCTTTTAATATATTATTATATATGTTAGCTATCATTGTAGTTACAATATATGTCTTTTTAAAAAAAAAATTGGCCCTGTCATTGCAGAGACTCGAACTCGAGACCATTTCACTAAAGAGTATCATGTGGGCACCGAGCTAATCCCAATCGTTAGTTACAATACTTTGTTGTATTTGACGAGTGTTTGTCATTTCACAATTTGCATATTGATATAATTTATAAAATGTAAGAGCTTACGAGCCCAATTAGTTAAATACAAGACGAAAAAAATTTACCGTTTAATACAAACAAGTATATAATGAATATGCATGATTTAATTTTTTTATTTAATAAATTAACTCACAAATTAAATTATTCTCAAAGCTAAAAAGTCAAACTTTGAATAAGATGTGATAATTCATAACTCCCTATATGATTTAATGAGGAAGTTTTATATTCATAAGCTAAGTATTATAGGTAGAGCTGTCAATTCGGCCCGGCCAAACCGACATTTTTAGTGTATTTTTTTGTGTATGGATCGGGTGGGCTCCCAAATTTTGCGGGCCATCTTTGTTTGGCTCGACCCAACCCGATTTTTTTCGAAAAGCCCAGGCTAGATCGGCCCGATACTTTTAACAACTATAATTATAGGTATACACAAAACATTTAATATGAAATAAGAATTATAAAAGTATCTTTATGAAAATAAGATATAGCATGTATTTAATATTAAAACCTCTTTTCCCTCTCAAAAATATTAAAACCTTTTCTCCAAAAAAATAAAATTAAATTAAATTACCAAATTGAAACATGAAAACGTGAAAACTCACAAAACCTCAAGCACTCACAAAACTCGGTTGCACTTCGCCGTCTCCGCAAACCCTCAAGTCACTCGTCATCAACGTCAAGCATTGCATCCGTAAAGACTCAACTTGAAAATCTCAACTGGGGTTTCTAAATCACTCTCTTTTTCTTCCCAATTGTCTCTCTCTCGCTCAAGTAAGCTAATTTTTCTTTGTTTAAGGCGTTTAATGACTGATTTTCTATTGATGATTTTCGAGATTTTGTGAAATGAGTTTGTTTTTTTGGGATCTTTTGATCTTTTAGATTGATGGGTTTTTAAAATTTACGTGAGTGATTATGGGTGTGGCTCAGAATCTGTTTCTAAAATAAAGCAAAATAAAAACAATATGAAAATTTTATTTCATTTTGGCTTCCTATTTCTTTGCTCTAATTTTATCTATGCCTTCTCGGTTCATTGGTTTGGTAAAAAAAAATAAAGTTAATCCGTTTAGGTTACCATCACTCTTATCTTTGTGCGCATACACTCTTGTTCGGGAGTGATACATTAGGTTAGTGGAATGATTTCGCATTGTTTTTGACCCTAATCTTGAGTTATATAAATAAATATATTTCCAAACTTAACCTAATCCTCGTTAATATCATCCACATGTGAAGTATATATGTTGATTCGTTGAAGAGACATCGAAGAAACATTTCCGAAAAAAGAAATCGATGCAAAACTTGAAAATGATTTTCCAGATTAGTTCGATAAATATGTGAGTAATAAATTATTTAATAACTTAATCTAAAAAAGATCATCTATCTACATATCCATTTATGAAGTCTCAGTAAATTAATGCACTCCTTCAGGTTTTTTTTTCAAATCATCTATTTTTTTTTTCTTTTGTAGTTGAAGTTAGAGTCTCTTATAGCAAATGATCAATCCTTGGGCTGATGACTCCAACATAGATCAATCTCAGCGCAATAAGAGGATTGATGATCATTATATGACAGCTGTGGGAGGAACTTCTAAAAAGCGGCGAATCTATGGCATTGGTAAATTTGGCGTCACATGGTATTTTCTATTTTAGATATTACCGTTGTTACTACTTTTTGTTCATTTAAGTTGATTATTTTCCATGTTATGAATGCAATTGCTCCCTAACACGTAACATAATCAACCCTCGGCGGTTTATTTGTAATTTTCAAACATATTTGGATTGTTGTAATTAGCCAAAACCTCATGTGTAGTTTTCGTAATTATCTAAAGCACGTTTTAGTTTAATTACTAGTTTTAGCTACTAGTTTCTTCAAGAGGGGCAAATGTAATTTGCTTGATTATTTTGGATTTTATGATTGTTGTTCTGAGATATGTTCGAAGGATCCCGGATGTTTGAGGTCGCAGCAGAGCGCCTAAGAGAGGAGGGAAGAGTTGAGGGTCGAGGTACAACAAAAGTTGGATGAGTATATAGCTTCGGACGAGCACCCTCGAGGCACGGGTGGAGTGGATGATGGGGAAAATGAGCACCTCGATATTTCCCCTACCCATGACCTACCTATTCCCGAGGCCCACTGGATCGATGGTGATGGTGATGGTGATGCGAGTCTTAGTGAGGATTAGACTATTATATTTTAGTGATATGTCTCTTGTGGTTGGATTATATGGATGTGTTTGATTTTGGATTGTTTATCTTGGTTTATTAGATGTTGCGTCTTTGATGTTTATGTTGAATTATTTTATGTTTTTTTTTGGTACTTTGTTTGGTATGATTTTGGATGTTTGATGTTGATTTTGGATGTTGGATGTTGGATGTTGATATTTTGGATGTTGGATGTTGAATTTTGGATGTTGGATGTTGGATGTTGAAATTTTGGATGTTGGATGTTGAATTTGGGGTAGTGTTTGTATTCAATTCGCATACAATTTTTTGTGAAATTTTAATGGATGTTAGAATTGTTATTTGTAAAACAGAAATGAATAATTAAAAATAAATAAAATTTCACAAAAATATTTATAATTTTTTTAAAATTTCCGTCGGTATTCCGCTTCGGTAAAGTTATTAACCAACCGTCGGCATTCAGATTCGGTAAAAATTCGGTGTTGTTCCGTCGGTATATGTCCGTCGGCGATCCGCTTCGGTACAATTCCGTCGGCGATCCGTCGACAATATTCCGTCGGCATTCCGTCGGGCATATATCTGTCGCTTTAATCCGTCGGTGACAATTTTATCGGCATTCCGTCGGGATTCTCATTATTACTGGCGCCTTAATTTCCCGACGGATATCATTACCGACACAAACTCCGCTTCGCCTCCGTCCGGCATAGTGTAATAAAGTTCCGTTGTTGTTTGTTGAAATCGTCGAGAAATTACCGACGGATTATTTTTTCTGTCGGTACAAATTTACCGACAGCGTTTTGCCGGCGGAAATATTCGCTTCGGTATTCCGTCATCCGATCCGCTTCGGTAAAATGGGTTTGCCGCCACGGATTTTTCCGCGGTCAGAAAATTTCAATTTCTTGTAGTGGATATTGCATAGCCTCAATCATGAATAATTTATGGAGGATTAATTTGTATGAAATGATTAAGTCCATGTACTACTTAAACTCGTAGAGAGTAAGTAAGATACTCTATAATTGGAAGATTGCGATTCCAAATTCTTAGTGGAATATTATCGTATAAGTAACAAGTTCAATAAATAAATTAAAGAGTTTAGTTATTTATTCAATTTAGTGGAGTTTATAATTATACATCTTTGATCGCCGATTCACCTCCAAATATAATCGGGTTAGAAATAATATTTTAGTTTCTTACCCTTTTTTTTTTTTGGAGCAAATTCAAACTTTTACAAAGGAAAAGGAGAGGAGGGGTAAGTTTGAACCCTTGACCTCGGCTCTCTAATAGGTGAGGCCAAATACCATCTCTCCTAGTGAGAGGTGGTAGGTTCATATGGGTTGATGGAGAATAGTTTTCCATAAATCTTGGGCTTATATATAATACCGATTAATTTTAGGAATATATGATACTTCAATATCTAACTTCACTATAAATTAAATAATATAAAATATTTATAATACTAATATTATTTACATTGATAATTATTAATCGAATTCTATCTAGGTTTTAGAAGTCCGAATAGAATAGAAGACTCACTTGTACTAGAGACTATCTAAACCAAAATTAAGAATAAGACATCATCTTCTTCGCAGCCTCAAGGACCCTTACTAGTTGAGGCATAACCCGCGCTTCACATCCTCCACGGCTCAGGCAAAGGCGGTGGGGGCCCTCGGGGATGAGGTTCATCCTTTTAAGAATAAGACATCATCTCGCACAAAAAAAGAGAGAGAGAGAGAGAGAGAGAGAGAGAGAGATTGACTATCCCTTTTGCTCCAAGCAAATGAGTTGTTTATCTTTATAGGTTTGTTTGTTGTGGAATTTATAACGTAGTTTAGATCCATTCTCATCTTCGTAAGTTCAATCATACGATGATGATGTGTTGAGAATATCATAAGAAAATACAAAATTATGAACTTAGAAATATTATTTGGTGTCAACACACTTAGTTGATAGTGAGGATCATATTGAAAGTTCATGATATTTATGATATTCGGTAATTCGAAGGATCAATGAAACATAAGAAAATATTTGATAAATATAAATTTTCTTCCTTACATTAGTTTGAATAAATTTAATACACATGGATTTGAGTTTTTATCTTTAGATCTAGATTTTTTTAAATATATCGCTTCCACTTTTCTTTGATTTGATTGAAAAGTCGGAAAATTATTTTTCGGTAATGTTTTGGAGAAACAAAAATTTTCAATATGAAACAAGCTAGAAAGACCATTGCCGGTTTATGAGGACAATCGTCAATTCAAAAGGCAGACGGCTATAACACCCAATTAAAAAGTGAAAAATATCCAATATCAATATATCCAGTATTAATTACTAATTTTAAATTGTCTAGGTGAATTATTCAAATTTTATGAATCGAGTTAGTCTTGTTTAACGTATTTCCTTAATAGAAATTGCTAACATGATAAACAATTATGAAATTGAAAAATTAGATCATATAATAATGTATAAACAATTATTATAATCTACATATGAATATATATATGTGTGTGTGTGTGTGAGGAAATTACACTAAACTCCATGTATTATTCGTATTTTTATATTTTACTATATAAATTATTTTTGGTTACACTTTACCATATGAACTATGCAAATTTTTGCACTTTACCATATATGGACAGATTTTACCCCTAAAATTTTATTTTTCTTAAAATAATAAAAATGGTTCATTACGATCATATACAAACCATCATGCTTCCATATAAAAAATTAATAATGTCTTAAATTCGGACATTAGTTGATTTTATAAAGTAAGTGAGTATTCCTTATTAGTGACAAGTATTTTCGTCACTTATTGACTAAAATTATATTATTTTATTTTTCTTTTTTAATTGGTTAGTGATGAATATTTAAGATTGGTCACTAATGTCTAAAGTTAGGGCGAGTTTTCTTCTTTGTAATTTTTTTACTTTTTGTTGTCGAGTTGGTATGAACCATTGCAATGCCTGTTAAGGTTGAGTTAAGAAACAATCGTAAAATAGTATATGTGCGAGCAACCCAAAAATCGACTAAGTATACCTATCTATATTTCGTTGAAACAAGGTCTGAATTTAAGGAAATGTTATTTTTATACAAGACAACATGATATGCCTGATGACTATAATGAACTATTGTCATTATTCTAAAAAAATAAAATTTTGGGGTCAAAATTGTCGATATAGGGCAAAAAGCAAAAATATACATAGTTAATATGGTAAAGTGTAACAAAAAATAGTTTATATGATAAAATGTAAAAGCGCGAAAGTACAGGAGCTTTTGGATGGTGGCGAGACGTGAGAGTTTCAGTTCGAACTTCGCATCATTTTTCGGGTCAACCTCCACACATATGGATTCAATCTATGGTTTTGGATTTTTTCTTTTAATTCTTTATTTGGGTTCCAGGATCATACTCCCACTTTCAAAGATTTTATATTCAATTTTGCAATCTTCTAAACATGCTTGTCAACAAAAAAATCTATTTGTATGTTATTTTTCTTTTATTTAAGAACCATGGAACTTTAACTGTTCATTATTGGTTCTACATAAATTTGAGGGTCTAAACTCTCGTACCATGAGCAATCCTTCCCATACACGCTTTTGGATCCAAGTTCGACCTCCCCGATTATGGTATGATGGAGAAGATATCCTAGGTGTGGTGATGGAGGTGGGAAGCAGATTCAAGTGATAGATGGTTGGGATCTTTCCTTACGATTCACAAAATGATTGATATTTCTAAAACTTTGTAAAGAGGGGCTCATATACGCCTGGATTTGACAAAAATAAGACGTGGTTGGACTTCAAATATGAACGAAGTTTTGGACTTGCTTTTGCGTGCGACATTATTGGCCATAATATTTCCAAATGTACGAATGCGGACTTATCATCTTTTTACAGATGTGGAAAATTTTCCCCTTAGCAAGTTTTTAAAGGAGATCCACCGCTCGTTGTTGATCAAATTTGTCCAAATATCACCCATACCCTAGGGTTTCATCCATACCCTCTCGTAAACTAAGGATTCGGATGAGGCAATCTTCACCGCCCAAACCCTTCTCGGTTGTTTCTATGTGATAAGGGCAAAAGATTGTATGGGCCGATCCGACAGGTGCCTAAGACATTGGTGACCCGACAGCCTCGAGGCGTTGGGCCGACCCGATGATCTTGGACATTGGGCGAAATGATGAGCCCATAGCCTGGGTGATCTGTTAAGCATTAAATAGTGGGTCGATCTGTGGAGGCTTGCAACATAAGATGGGCTTAGGGCTTATCAACTTGGGCCGGCCTGTCCAGGCCCGAATGCAAGTGGTTGTGAATGTTCATAAGGCCGACCTATGTAGAGTCAGCTGTGTTAAGCCGACCTGTTGTTGACCTGTCGAAGCCTAACATGACTTCAGAAAGAAGAGGTCAGCTCGGTCTGAGAGATGTATGAGATATTGAGGATTCCTTGGAGATTTAAGGATTTCGCATCAATACAACGGGCCGACGTGTTCTAAGACAGTGGAGCTATGGTCTTTACGCGTAAAATTAGGGTTTTTAAGAGATCCGATCCTAATCTAATGATGACTCTGACACCAAATCGTAACGGAATCCCGGATTTTACGGAAACCCTAATCCTAGCTAAGGTATAAAAGGCCCAAGCCCAGGTTCATTCTAACCTAATCTCATTTTTTACTGTTACATTGCTTTTTTCTCTCTAGCCTTTGCTTCCTTCTCAAGATACCGACTTAAGCATCGGAGAGGTGCGCGGAGCCCCCTCTCCGCCCCCTTTGTGCGGAGTTTTTGTGCGGACTTCGTGGGGAAGGTGATCGGCGAGAGAGGCGTTTTTGGGAGCAACCAAGTGGCGCCGTGGGGAACCATTGAGCAAAGACGTGAGATTCGAGTTTTGGCTATGGAGGAGGTTAGGAGAAGCTTGGAAGATGATCTGAACCGTACGCCGCTGGGAGATACTCCGGGCGTAACCACGCAGGAGGATGTTCCACCTCCGCCCCACCACTCCCGGTGAACGGCGAGGGGGGGCACTGAGGAAGGGGAGCGGATGGACGACGCCTATATCTGGGGAGTATAGATTTGGGTCCAATGTTCTTGAACAATTGGGTGGCTTCATCACTAGAGTCGTGGAGCGAGCACGGTGGAGAGACGCTTGAGGGAGATGCTTCCACCACGGCTCCTCCTCCTGTGGTTCCCCTCCGTGGTCCCTCCTCCGCCGTGGTTCCCCCTCCGATGGTCCCCCCGGAGGTGGGGAGAGAGGTCGGCGGCCAACTATGGCGGAGGAAGTACATTCATCAAGCGGAGCACATGTCTACCGAGGACCGGGATTGGTCGGGCGGATGGATGACCTCCACCGTGAGGTGCGAGATATTCGTCGGAGAGTGGCCGAGTACGGGGCAAGGCAGCCGATTCGGGTGAGGCGGGGAACACCCTTCTCGAAAGAGGTGATGGCAGACGAGCTTCCGCCTCATACCGAGCTCGAAGCCGAATATGATGGTACCACGATCCGTGGGACCATCTTTGCCGTTTTGAGAATCTTTGCTACTACTACGATTCACGGATGGCGTGATGTGTGTAGAGTCTTTCCTACCACTTTGACGAAATCGGCTCAAAGAATGGTTTAGCTTGACTTGCCCCGGGCTCCATTCGAATTTTGATGACTTTAGCTCGGCTTTCCTTAATCGATTCCACGAGTTGCCGTAAGTACCAAAAGGCGCCCCGACCTGTTTAGTATCAAACAGAGAGAGAAGGGGAAGGACTTGAGCTATATCCGAGGTTTGGCGGCAAAGTTGGAGGTGCCGTCGGCTAGTCAGAAATTTTGGCCAATGCCCTAGCTCGGGGCCTAAGGGATGGGAGTTCTTTGAATCATTAGTGATAGAGCCTGCTAAGACATTTGACGAGTTGTTAGCTCGGGGCGGAGAAATATATTAACCTCGGGAAGAGGCGAGAAAAATGAAAAGAGAAGGAGAGAGAGAAGAGAAGAGACGGGAGGGAAGATCGGAAGACAAAGTACCTCGGAAGAAGCCGAGTGTCCGAGGCAATGGGGGAAGGCCGAGGTTTGAGAAGTACACGCTTTGGTCGTCCCTCGGGCGAGGTGCTTGTAGCTATTGAGAGGCATCCCGACCTGAGGTGGCCAAAGGCGCATGCAGAGGCACCAGTAAAGGCGAAGTGTAAGGAATTTTGTAGATTTCACAATGAATATGGGCACACAACAGATCGGTGCACACACCTGAGGGATGAGATCGAGCGGCTCATTCAGGCAGGTCACCTTAGGGAATTTGTGTACATCGACAAAAAGGAGAGAAAAGGGGAGTATAAGAGGGATAACCGGGGCTATCATCAACCTCGGCGGGAGCCGGAGCGTAGGGGGGGAAAGGGAGGAGCTACCTCCACCTCCGCCCCCACCTCGGCGAGAGGTCATCCAGATGATTGTTGGAGGGCCGGCGGAAGGAGATTCGAGGCGAGCTCGGAAAAAGTATGTGAGAGCGAGAAGACCAGATCGGGTGCAGGAACAGTTAAAGGTGGAACAGGTCGGTCAAGAGCCGCAAATCCAATTCGGACCGGAGGATTGTAGGGGTATCGTGACGCCTCACAGCGATGCTTTGGTGATCACGACGATCTCTAATTATGATGTGCATCGGGTATTTGTGGACACAGGAGCTCGCAGAGATATCCTATTCTATGATTGTTATAAGAAGATGGACCTCCGTGTCGGCTTGGAAGCGGTGGATACGGCGTTGGTTGGGTTATTTGGAGGATGATCCAACCGATAGGTATGATTACTTTACCTGTCTCTTTGGGAAAGGAGCCTAATCGTAAAACTAGAATGATTCGATTTTTGATAGTTGATGCAATTGTCCTCTTATAATGTCATGTTGGGTAGGCAAGCACTAAATGCTTTCCAAGCGGTGGTGTCGGTATACCATTTAAAAATGAAATTTCTGTGGGAGAGAAAGTAGGGGAGGTCGATGGTGATCGTATATGGCTAGAAAATTGTACGTAGAAAGTATTCGGAAGGCGGAAAGGGGAGTGCTTTTGATGATGATAGAAACAAAGACAAGTTGGTTAGGTCGGACGAACAGGTGGAGCATGTCCCCTAATGATGAAATGATGATGGTCGAGCTAGTCTTAGGTGACCGGATAAGGTCACCAAGGTCGGGAAGGAGTTTGGGACTAATTGAGGGATGAGTTGGTGGAGTTTCTAAGGAGTAATGTGGATGTATTTGCTTGGACGGCGGAAGACCAAAGTGGGATCGATCCAAATATTTTGAACATAGGCTTAATGTTAATCCATCATATAAGCGGTGAAACAAAAAGAAAAGGAACTTCGCCCTAAGAAGAATGCTATAATTCGGGGGTGCGGAGGTGCAAAAGTTGTTGAAAGCAGGCACATCAAAGAAATCCGGTTTCGAGAATGGCTATCTAATGCGATTGGTCCCAAAAAGAGGATGATTGGCGCATGTGTGTGGACTTTAGGGATTTGAATCGTGCTTGCCTTAAGGATTACTACCCATTACCCAGAATTGATCGGCTAGTAGATTCGACGTCGGGATGTGAACTTCTTAGTATGATGGATGCGTCGTAGGATATCATCGATCGCCAGCAGCGAAGAAGACCAAAAAGGGTGTGTGCTTCACCACCTCTCTTGGTACCTTTTGTTATGTAGTAATGTCGTTCGGATTGAAGAATGCGGGAGCCACATACCGAGGTTGGTGAATAAGATGTTTGGAGAGAAAGCGGCTCGGCGGGAACATGGAGGTGTATGTGGATGATATGTTGGTCAAAAGCATAAAGGTTGTGGATCATGTGCGGGACCCACCAAACGTTTGACACCTCGAGGAAGTATAGGATGAAGTCGAACCCCAAGAAGTGTGCCTTTGGGGTCGGAGTCGGGAAAGTTTTCGGGGTACATGGTAACGGAGAAAGGAATAGAGGCCAACCCGAGGAGAGAAGGTCGGGGCCATTAGAGAGATGGCACCGCCTCGGGATACCAAAGATGTGCGGTGTTTAACGGGTCGGGCCTCGCAGAGAGAAGTTTGCCCTTTTTTAAGGTCTTGAGGAAAGCCAAAAAGTTTGTTTGGGATGAGGAGTGCCAAAGGGCTTTCGAGGACTTGAAAAATTACTTGGCTGATCTATCATTGCTAACTAAGCCGTTGCACAGTGAGCCCTTATACCTATATCTTTCGGTAGGGAGCGGGGTTAGCACGGTCCGATCGAGAGGAGGATCGGTTCAGAGGCGGTGTACTATGTCGAAAGTTTTGAGGAATGCCGAGTCGCGATATGCGGAAATTGAGAAGCGAGTTTGGGCTGGTGGTGACTGCGAGGAGACTTGGCCGTATTTCTCTCGCATAAGGTAGTCGTTGAACTAACTCCGCCGTTGAGAAATGTGATGAGTAAACCCGAGGTAGCGGGGAGGTTAGTGATGTGGGCTATTGAGCCGAGCCGAGTATGATATTGAATTTGAGAACAGATCGCCATTAAAGCTCAAGCTCGCGAGACTTTGTTCAAGAATCAACTAGGGATGATAGCAGAGAAGGAACTTGGGTGATTTATGTGGATGGTTCAGTAGGGAGCTCGGGATGTGGTGCTGGTATTGTCTTGATCAGCCCGCAAGGGATCGAAAATGACTTTGCTGTGAGGTTGGAGTTCAAGCTATCTAATAATGAGGCGGAGTATGAAGCATTCATCAGAGGAATGCAAATGGCCATTGAGATGGGGGCTGTTAGGATGGTAATTTACATGGATTCTCAGCTCGTCCATAAACAGGTTATGGGAGAGTTCGAGGTTAGAGAAGAGAGGATGAAGAGGTATGTTGAGGCATATCGAGCTTTAGAAGGGAAAGTGAAAGAAATCAAAATATGTCAGGTCCCGAGGGAGGAAAATGGTCGGGCGGATTTTCTAGCAAAATTGGCCAGTTCGGCCTGGGAGAATCAAGCTAAACAGATCACACTTCTGGTGGCAAAAGAAACGGGCAGAGCCTGGTCGTTATTGCCCACCGTTCTAAGTTCGGCATGACGATCGGTCCGATGGTGTCGAGTGAGAGGAAGAAGAAGCCATATTAAAAGAAAAGAAAAACTGGAAAAGAAAGGTTTACTTACATCGGATAGAAATAGGAGGTTGAGGGAGGAAGATAGTACTGGACCGTGAAACTTTTGAAGCCTAGGAACTTGGAGAATACCAAGGAGAAGAAGAATATTTGCTAGGGAAAGATTTCAAAATCAAGGAAAGGAAAATGAAAAATGGAGGAAGAAAGTGGCTTTTATAAGGAGAGAAGACAAAAGGGTGCCTCGATTTTCGAGGAGATGATTGACGGTCTACGAGGCGTCGATGGCGAAAAAGACGTCTTATCAATCAAATCCGCGTGTCGTACTCGAAAGGCCAAAGGCGAGGAATTTCAAATGCCAAGAGTCGGCGGGAAGGTGAAAAGCACAAACCCTAAATGTTAGGTCGGTTCGGCCTATGAGCAACTATGGTTGAGGTTCGACCAACCCATAGTTGGGGGAGGAATTGATAAGGGCAAAAGATTTGTCCGGGCCGATCCGACAGGCCTAAGACATCATTGGTGACCGACAGCCCGAGGTGTTGGGCCGACGATGATGCTGGACATTGGGCGAAATGATGAGCCCATAGCCTTGGGTGATCTCATTAAGCATTAAATAGTGGGTCGATCTGTGGAGGCTTGCAACATAAGATGGGCTTAGGGCTTATCAACTTGGGCCGGCCTGTCCAGGCCCGAATGCAAGTGGTTGTGAATGTTCATAAGACCGACCTGTGTAGAGTCAGCTGTGTTAAGCCGACCTGTTGTTGACATGTCGGCTTCAACATGACTTCGAGAGGAAGAGGTCGGCTTACCGAGAGATGTATGAGATATTGAGGATTCCTTGGAGATTTAAGGGGATTTCTCACCAATACAATGGGCCGACGTGTTCTGAGACAGGTCGGAGCTATGGTCTTACGGGCGTAAAATTAGGGTTTTTAAGAGATCCGATCCTAATCTAATGATGACTCTGACACCAAATCGTAACGGAATCCCGGATTTTACGGAAACCCTAATCCTAGCTAAGGTATAAAAGGCCCAAGCCCAGGTTCATTCTAACCTAATCTCATTTTTACTGTTACATTGCTTTTTTCTCTCTCTAGCCTTTGCTTCCTTCTCAAGATATTGACTTAAGCATCGAGAGAGGTACGCCGGAGCCCCCTCCCCCCCTTGTGCAGGTGTTTTGTGGCGGACTTCGTGCAGGAAGGTGATCGGCGAGGAGAGCGGTTTTGGGAGCAACCACTATCTTAAGAATTCTTATGATAAAAACTTTTTATCCATTTTACTATTAAGTCTCGTGGGTATAATTATGGGTTCTGGTTATAAATCGTTTCCCATAAAAGTTCTCAGATCCACAACTCCACATCTCTCGCTTAATAAGTGATGCACAATATCTCATTCTTCTAGCTTAATGGATTTTTTGGAAGATTTCCATGAGCCCCTATAAGTCATTGTTTCAATTCGGCACTTCCAGTAGCCCAGAAAATCGCCCAACCCGGAAGTGGAAATCTGCAGCTAGAGGAAAGGGCTCTGACAACAAAGAATCAGCAAAGACGCAAAATATTACACAAGAAAAGTTATCTTCCAGGAAAGTTCTCCAAAACAGAGGGGTGTGAGTGACCCCAACACACACAATGCACCAATGACGAAGGATATTGTTGAACGTGGATATTGTTGTTTCCTTAGAGCTATGGTGATCGTATTGATGCGGTGGTTAGAGATTTTGAAGGTAGAGTACAACTTATATTATAAATTTTTTTACAGGGATTTACAAGCTGAAATTTCCAACAAGACATGACTGGAGTCGGGTCAAGAGTGCATGCATATAAATTAATTTTGTGGAGACTGATTCCATTAATGTTTTGCTTATAATGAGTCTGCTGCTTGGCATGGAGATGAACTTGGATATCAGATCTCTCTTACCGTCCTTAGTCCCTCAATGTAGTTGCTCTTATGTACAGTGGCGGATCTAGAAATTCGAAAATGGGGTACGATAAATTTTAGGCTAATCATAGTTAGATTCTATCATTATTTTTGGGAACAAAGTATTTGTAGGGGGAAGAAAATGTGGAAAATTGTGTAAAAAATATGTAAGATATTTTGATTTTTGGATTTTAATTGTTAAAAATACCATTTTATATAAAAATTGGGGTACAAAATATTATTAATATTATTTTTAAACTAAATTTAAATTTTTTTTTCAAATTGGGGGGGTAGATTGTACCCCCAAAGCTCAAGTGGCTCCGCCTTGTTAACTTATGTACCCCACTAATGTAATAATTTAGTGTATATCATCTTCCACTTTTCATTTTTCTTCTATTTTATATGGGTTATTCGCTTGTGGTTACCACCGACTATTTTAGCCGATTTATCTTAATGAAATCACTATTTTCTCCTTATATATATATATATGGAGGGGATCCTGTGAGACCACCCTCCTAGGTAAGACCATAGGACCAGATCTACACCATCAAAAAAATAAATCAATGGTCAAGGTATGAGCAAATATATACAACAATTCATATGAAAGTATATATTAGAAGGGGTAAAATAGGAATCCAAGAAACTAAATATGGTAACCGTCTCTTACAAATTAGGGACATGATCCTGTTATTGCGTCCCCATAATCACGCGATTCGCCTTTCCTTTCTACCCCTTCTTCAAATATGGCAACAGAATCATGCAACAATTAATGAAAAGTATACAATTACACTAAACTAAATATACATTAAAACATTAATAAGTATACATAAACAATTAACTAAGTATACAATTACACTAAAACTACATGTACATTACAACATTACTAACTATACGAAACATTTAACTAAGTATACAATTACATTGAACTAACTATACATTAAAAGGTTACTAAGTATACGTAAATAATTAACAAAGTATACAATTATATGAACTAAATACACAATTCCACTTAATTACTTATATAACTAAGTATACAATTCCATTGAACTAAATATACAAACCACAGAACTAAGTATACAAATTCACTAAACTACTTATAGAACTAAGAATACGATTCCATTGAACTAAGTATACAAATCCACCGAACTAAATATACAATAAAACATGACTAAGTATACAAGTCCACTTTGAACTAAGTATACAATTCCACCGAACTAAATATATAATAAAACAAATATAAAAGTGATGCGTTTTTTCTCCCTAAAAATTGGCCAATTGGAAAGGTAAGATTGTATTTGCCTTAAAAATAGCAATTAAAGATATTAACCGCCTATTTAATAAATTGATGATATAGAAAGTACAAATATACTCTTATTAGCCTAAAATAACTAGAATGATCTACACCATTTAAAATTTTAAATCAAGAGTCCGTAAGTGTTCTATGGACTAACCTAAAAGGAGTTGGTCTCATTTGAACCAATCCATATATATATAGGGATATGATCAAATGAGACCAAGCCCTTTAGGTAAGAACATGAGACCACATCTAGACCATTTGATTTAATAATCGATGATCCAGATTTTACTCTCTATTTAAGGCATGGTTATTGAGGGTAGGGGTAGGGAAGTAATTTTGTCCCTTTAGTTAAGGGATATATTTGTAAATCTCTATTTTTTCGAATTTGGAAATCAAAACCGATATCCATCATCCCACGATTTTCTCCTTTCTCTTTTCAAAAATCAAAATCCTTTTCTCCAACTCTCATCCATCACCTTCTCGATCGTGAAATAAATCGAGAGAGTGTTTCATCCATCCTACCGAAACCGCCGTCTATATCCCTCTCTTTTCAAAAATCGACATCAAGCTTCCGGGGTTTGAATATCTCTCGATTTTTGGTGCAACTCGTTGATAGAGTTCGATGTAAGCTTCTAGGCTCAATTTCAATGTAAGTGTTTTTGTTCGATTTTGATGTTCTTGATAATAGGGTTCTATTTTGTGTTTTATGGTTGTTTTTATTGTTTTAATTCTGTTCAATTTTAGGTTTAAACATATATTGCATTATTCGATCTTGCCGATATGTTTGATGAATGTTTTTTTCTTGGGTTTTTTGTTGTTTCTTATGTTGTGTGCTTGTAGTGTAGATTTCTTTCGACTTCTCAGTTCCAATTTATCTTGGGTAATTTCGCACCTTCGTGCACTGTGATGTTAGTTGTGTATATATAGTTGAGTAATTATGTATATTTAGTTGTGAAATTATGTGCGTTTAGTTGTATAATAATGTATGTTTAGTTATGTAATAATGTGTATTTATAAGTTATAATAATTTGTGTTGTGTTATGAAATTATGTGCGTTTAAGTGTATAATAATGTGTGTTTAGTTATGTAATAATGTGTATTTAGTTATAGAACACTTTATTTTGTTACTTGTGCGAGCATGTATTTATGTTATGGAATTATGTATATTTAGCTATAGAATAATGTATATTTAGTATTGTTATAATGTGTGGTTAGTTTTGTGATAATGGACAATATGAAATTATGTGTGTTTAGGTGTATAATAATGTGTGTTCGATTATGTAATGATGTGTATTTAGTTGTGGAACACTTTATTTTGTTACTTGTGCGAACATGTATATATGTTATGGAATTATCTATATTAGCTATAGAATATTGTATATTTAGTTTTGTTAAAATGTATTGTTAGTTGTATTTTTGTATAATAATTGGTGCTATATTTTTTGTAGGTTTGTTTGATCAACTAAATGACAGAGATAACAATGGGAAAAAGATGTCCGCAAATGGCGAGTGTTGTCCGTAAATGCACCCCGTCTAGATCGTGCATGCCTTGGAGAGATACCACAAACAAAGTTGATTGTGGTATATATGCTATGAGGCATATGGAGAGCTACATGGGCGGTGGCACCAAGGGATGGAAATGTGGTTTGGAGAAAAACAATTCTTCTCAACTGCCTATGTTGCGCAGTAAGTATGGGCCGCAATAATCCTCCACCACAACAATGAACAAAAGGGACAGGTGTTTGCAAGAAGCGTAAAGTTTTGACCGGGAGGAAAATATTGTAGTGTTGTTTTAATAGACAATGTACAATGTATATTTGTTCATCTTTTTGTATAATTAGTGTTGAATGTTTGGTTTTTTTTTTTTGTATATAACTTAGATGCTTCGTTGAATTATGGATATGAATGGATCACAACATGGGTTGTTTATTTTTAATCAAAAGTATAATTTTGCATATTTTATGTACACTTGGTCCGTATGTTGTCATTTAACTTTAATATTGTATATGTAGTTACAACATTTTATGTGCTTACGAATAAAATTATGTATAGTCAAGTAGGCTATATATTTTGGTTAAGTAGTTATTAAATTCGGTATATTTACGCATAGGATAATTTATAAAATCCATACAATGTATATTAGATGTGTTTTGTACAAATAGTCAATAAAATTGTATAAGTAGTTATAGAAATTTGTTCATTTACACATAAGAATATGTTATTTAAATACTTGTGCATATGTTGGTTCGATATTGTCACATAGAAATGATATATAGTGTGAACACATATAATGTATAAATAGGTTGCAGATATTGTGGGTTTAGGCATAGAATTATGTACAACACCTATAAATTGTCATAGTGTATAAGATATGTATATTTCAAAGATTCGATTATGTGTGTTTAGTTTGTCAATGTCGTATATATTATTGATGGTAAGATTTCATTCTCTGGTTTCAGGAAACGGTTTTTAGGTTGAAATTGGTGTTCCTATTGTACCCCTTTTTGGTCCCCACCATTTTTTATTACTAAAAATCTCATTAAATTCTAGCCTTTTATTTTATTTTGTTGGATGGTGTGGATTGGGTCTTATGTTCTTACCTATAACTATGGTCTCATAGGATCTCCTCTCTCTCTATATATATATATATATAGGGATGAGATCCTATGAGACCATAGCTATAGTAGGAACATGAGACTCAATCCACACCCTTCAACCAAATAAAATAAAAGGCTATGATTTAATGGCATTTTAAAGTAATTAAAAAATAGTGGGGACCAAATAGGGGTACAATTGGAATGTTAAAATCAGCCAAATAACTGTTTTCCTAAAATCAAGGAATAGAATCTTACCATAATCACCATCTTCCAGTCCCAACGTGAAAGCATCGTCCAAAAACCAGAAAAAAAAACCCACGATCACAGCAACGTCTCCTCCCAGCGTCCAAATATCAGACTTCAACATCATCTTCTCCCACGATCAAAAGCAACGTAAAAAACACAGAAATCCCACGCAAAAATCGAACCAACAAATATTCTCGTGATCAAAAACACCAAAAAATCCACATCAACGGGATCGGTATTGCAATGTCACAGACACAGGATACCCCCTCCACAAAAAAACATCCCAACAAGGTAATATTTGACACCAATTCATCAGCAAAAATGTGTGGTTCGAATGCATGTAATGTTGAACAATAAAAAAATTCTCCAATTAATTATGTACATATAGCTTTGGAAATTCTGTGCATATAGCTTTGTAATTATGTGCATATAGCTTTGTAATTCTGTGCATATAGCTTTGCAAATCTGTAACTCGTGTATATTATATGCTTAGAGCATGTGTGTTTAGTTCGTATTAATGATATCCGTGTATAGTGTTTCGAATTTGTGTATTTATTATGAAAATATGTATCACATATAATGTAACACATATAGCTTCTGTACATATGTGTGTTTAGTTAGTATTAATGAAATGTGTATATAGTGTCTCGAATCTGTGTATTTATTAGTAAAAATGTGTATCACCTATAATATATCCAAAATAGCTTCTGTACATATGTGTGTTCAGTTGGTATTAATTAAATGTGCGCATAGTGTCTCAAATCTGAGTATTTAGAATGAAATATATGTAGTACATATAGCTTCTAATATATAGTGTCTCACATATAATGTATTCCCTAAATACGTTTTTGCCTATTAACAATGCATCTAATATATGTTTAAAGTATTAATTATGAACAAAAATGGCAATAAATATGTGTACTTATACAACAAATATTGGTGAGTTCAATTTTGCACCATACATTCATGTTCTGTAAATATGGATTTACACAATACATTTAAAATCTGGTAAATAGTATTCAGAATTTGTTGTTTTAATATCTAAATATTGTGTTTTTCGCATCAAGATCCAGTTACACGATTCACGTTAGCCGAGGCTCGAAATCTCACCGGATCAACTAAATATTGGATCCAGATTACATAATTCTGAGCATAAACATACAATATCTGCAACCTATTTACACATTATCTGTGTATTACACACACATCGTCCTTCAATGACAATATCAAGATCAATAAACGTATGTTTTGGAATTATGTGTTTAAAGACATAGAATTATGTGATTTTAGTTATGTAATAATGCTTTTTAGTAATAGCATATTGTTTTTTGTTATTTTGTGCAAGCATGTATATTTGGTTTGGAATTATGTGTTTTTAGATGTAGAATTATGTGTTTTTAGTTTTGCAATAATGTTTGTTTAGTAATGGCATATTGTTTTTGTTATTTAGTGCAAGTATATTTTGGTTTGGGATTATGTGTTTTTAGATGTAGAATTATGGGTTTTTAGTTTCGCAATAATGTTTGTTTAGTAATAGCACTGTTTTATGAATTTTTTTGTGCAAGCATGTACACTTATTTTGGAATCATGTGTATTTAGCAATAGAATAATGTGTGTTTAGTTATATAATAATGTGTATATAGTTTTGGGTTAGTGGATACTTAACTGTACATAATTTTGTGCGTAAGACATACAATGTAATAACTACAATACAATATTAACGCCAGTATAACAACATTCCGACCATATGTACGTGAAAAATGCAAATTTATATTGATTAAAGAGAAAACACCCCACGTCTGAACCATTCATATCCACAATTCAAGACCATCTAAGTCATATGCAAATGGCTCCCAAAGACAAAAAAACACCAACGATAGTAACCTAACTATACAAAAATGATGAGCACAGATTCGCATACTACATTGTCTATTTAAAACAAAACTACAATACGATCTTCCCCTGTCCAAAACTTTTGGCTTCTTCCAAACATCTATCCTTTAGCTCATTGCTATGGTGGAGGATTATTGCAGCTGAGTACTTCGTGCGTAAGTTAGACAGTTGAGACGCATTATTCTTCTCCAAACCACAATCCCATCCCTTGGTGCCACCACCCATGTAGCTCTCCATATGCCTCATGGCATATATACCACAATCAACTTTGTTTGTGGTATCTCTCCAAGGCATGCATAGTCTACACGGGGTGAATTTCCGGACAACACTAGCCATTTGCGGGCAGCCTTTAGTCTCCAAGTAGTTTGAAAACCTCCGAACCTGCAAAATATACCATGGAAAACAAATTCAAACTTCGTAGACTATATATTATAATTAACCATATCATACTAACTAACTACACATAATTTCAAACTTAAATACACACAATTACATACCTATATAAACACACTTATTCTCGACTCAAAAATTATTTTCCCATATCTTTAACTCGATCACTATAAAAACCAAAAAATGTGGGGTTGGGGTGGGGTTGGCCGGGGGTGTGTATGGGTGATCAGTATTGTATCAAATAATTTATTAATTAGTCCTTGACTTTTCCAATTCAAATTTCAAATGCATTAAAAGTACTTTAATGTATATATGCCGATGCATGGTTTGAAAAACACGATGCTATTACTAAATAAACATTATTACGAAACTAAAAACACATAATTCTACAACTAAAACACATAATTCCATGATAGTATGCTATCCAAGGCATATAGATCTTGAGTAAAGTAAAATTATTTACCAAAACATACAACTAATCGTCCATTAGCATAAACCATATACACAATATTATATAATTAAACACATGAATTCTATAGCTAAACACACGTAATTCTATAGCTAGGTTCACATGATTCCAAATCAAATATACCTACTCACACGTAATTTATAACTAAACACATGTAATTCTATAGCTAAACATACATAATTCTATAACTAAGTTCACATCATCCAAAATCCAAACCGAGCAAGGAAATGCAACACATAAACCATAAACACATTATTATATACCTAAACACACGTAATTCTATATCTAAGTTCACATGATTCCAAATCAAATATACCTACACACGTAATTCTATAACTAAACACACAGAATTCTATAGCTAAATACATGTAATTCTATATCTAAGTTCACATCATCCAAAAGGGCAAACCGAGCAAGGAAATGCAACACAAAAACCAAAAAAGCTCACCAACTTGTCCGGCAAATCTCCATATTTATACCCTAAAATTGAAAGTAATGAAAATAATAAAATAGACCATAAAAACACAAAATAAAACCCTAACAAAGAACAAACACCAAAATCGATTAGAAAAACTTACACCCAAATTGAACCCTAGAAGCTTGTGTTGAACCCCGTCCACGAATAGTCGCCAAAAATCGAGATGTTCAAACCCTAGATACTTCAGTGATCGATATTTTGAAACGGAGAGATAGAGGAAGCGATTTAGGTAGGATGAGATGAAGCAATTTTTCGATTTTTTTTTTTACAAAGGGAGATGGAGATAGAGGAGATGGAGATGGAGGAAAGCGATTTAGCCAGATTTTTAAAAAGAAAGAAGAGAAAATCGTGGGATTATGAGATATCAAATTTCGCTACTAAAATTCAAAATTAGGATTTACAAATATATCCCTTAACTTAAAGGGCAAATTACTTTCCTACCCTTGCGTGCAACCACCCATGCCTAAAATTGAGAGTAAAATATGGACCATTGATTATTAAATCAAATGGTCTAGATGTGGTCTCATGTTCTTACCTAAAGGGTTTTGGTCTCATTTGATCATATCCCATATATATATATATATATATGTGTGTGTGTGTGTGTGTGTGTGTGTATATCTCTGCATTAAAATGAAAACTTTATAAATTCATTTCGGTTGAGTAGAAAAGATTACAAGAAAGTTGATTTATACTTATCATATGAGACAATTATAAATGCTATTTGTCATGCTCATGCATAGGGATATCAATCAGGCGGGCGGGCGGGGGGGGGAGCAATCCCCATCCCCGTCCCCAGAAATCCCCGTCCCCGTCCCTCGCGAGATAATCGGGAAAAAATTTCCCCCATCCCCGCCCCCGCAGGATCCCACCCACGCGGGGATTCCCGCCTCAGGTTTATTTTTATTTTTTTGCAAAAATTCAATTTTTTTATAAAAATAATCATTTTTTATATTAATAAATTATATAAAAAACTAATAAACCACTCATTAATAAAATAAATTAAATATTTTGTTATTTTTATATTTAATGTGGATATATTTATATTATATTATAAATATTATATTATATATTTAATAAGCGGTCCCATGGGAACGGGGCGGGAGTATGATCCCCGTCCCCGCCCGTCTCGCCATCGGGGAAAAATTTCCCGTCCCGTCCCCACGGGGAAAATTTCGGGAATCCCCCGCCCGTTGGGGCGGATCTCGCGAGAGAACGGGAATTCCCGCCCAACGCCATCTCTACTAATGCACATTGATATAATAAAAAGGGTTAATTACAAAAATACCCTTGAGGTTTGACCTAATAAAAAAACTCAACTAGCTTTCAAAATTACAAAAGATACCCCGAGATTTTATTTTGTCTAACATTTAAATCCTTCATAAGCAAACAATATTTCAAAATCCCCTTCATATTTATAAAAATATTGGTAGTTTACTTAATTTTAACATCGAATCAAACATCGTGATATTTTTTGTAATTTTAGAAATTAGTTGGGTTTTTTTGTAATTAGGTAAAACCTCAGGGTACTTTTTGTAATTATCCCTAATAAAAAATAGTGTATTTGTCTTCAAGGTCAAAATGTCAAGTTACATTTTGGCGAATTAAGTATCGGGTATGTATACTTCTTGTCACATTAGTTAGCACATTATATCAGTCCTCCATATTTATAGTACATATGTCACCATTGCATTGATTAACACATCCCATCTATCCTCTACATCTTGAGTCAACTCAACTTTATTGGTATCGATCAACACCCTAAAAGAAAAAAACAAAGTTGGCTATAAAAAATGCGAAGCTGCGAATAATTTTGTATTTCAATAGAGATCGAGTATATTGGTAATTTAGGTGTTTCGTTGAAAAATGAAGGTTTTTATTTATAGAAATCGCCCATTCGAGAAAGTGTATTAAATTAATGGTTAAGGACAAAAATGCCCAACATTCTGGAAAAAATGACTCATTTACTCGACTGGCTTTTTTTCATATATATGTACGCTCCCGCATTTTTTCCGAACTTTTTTACGCTCCGGCCATTTTTTGCAGACTTTTTGACGTTGTTGTTTCAAGGTTGTTTCGAACATTCTTCCACATGTTTCAGCTAATAAAATTCAATGAAAATATAATTTTTGCCACTACTATATAATCAATTTTATACTTAAACACATATTAAAATAAAATACATTAAAAATAATATAGAATACCACATGAATGGAGAAACACAATTAATTTTTTGATATAATGCACTGAACAACATCGAAAACATGAAAACTACCACATATCAACATAATAATATTGAAAACTATGTAGAAACGACAAAAAACAATAGAACCAATATAGAAAACAACACATGAACAAAGATACTTAAAAATAGGTAAATAATGCATTGAAACATTGAATACAACATGGAAAACAACAAAGAAACTTCAAAATAACATAAAAGATGATATATAAATAACCTAAAAACAACATAAATAATATAGAAAACAATACGTGAACAAAAAAAGAGCGTAAAAATAGGTAAAAACGTATTAAAACATCGAAATAACATAAAACAATTACAAAACACAAAAAATAACATAGAAAACAATCCGGGAACAAAAAATTGAAAAAAAGCATAAAAATATCCTAGAAAATGCGGGAGCATAAAAATGTCAAAAAAAAAAATAAAGAGCATAAATAGTGTTTTTCCCCAGAAAGTTGGGTATATTTGCCAATATAGGGATGTTAATTGGCCCGACCTGCCTTGAACGCGACAGTCATGGGTACACTTCCGCTCTACGGGTATCCTATCCGCCCCGGCCCCCTACGTTTTTTTTTTTTAAGTATATTTAATATATATTTTACATATATAATATATATGATAATGTAATTCTTATGTACTTAATATTATATCTAATATATACATTAATAATGACAATTTTTATAAATAATATGAACCTTCTTGAATTGAACTACTTCTTTGCAATACTTCACTTCTTTGCTTTCCAGAGAATCCGGTCTCGAAATTGCCCGTGGAACTTCCTCCAAATAAATCGGTCCACCCGAAAGCCCTTCCGAAAGTGCCCGCATCAATAAAACAAAACACGAGATAAAGAAAACTTATAAATAGGCTTCGGGCATCTTCAATGTTCCGAGGTTGAAACCTCTTCCTTTTCGAATCCCACATTGTCACATCAATGCCACATCAAAAGTAAAACGCTAGGCTACGATTAGATATGAGAATACTTTCATTTTCGTTAGTTAGAGAATTTCTTTTAACCCAATATGTGATTATTTATGAATTTTTAAGAAAATACACTATTCATTCACTTTTATTTTTCTCTTACCAATCATATCTACACATTTTTTCACAAATAACTAATCATTATTACACATCATCCCACAAATTCCACTATTCACCCACTCACATATTTCTAACTACCAATTATTATTTTACTATTTCTATGTCAAATCAACTTTATTCATCATTACTTTTTCATCTCATATCCAATCATACTCTCAAAAACCATATTTTTTTTCTTTCAAATTTTTTTTATCACTATCCTCTAGCAAAAAAAAAAAATTTAAAATGAAAGTATATCCAGTGATACCCCTTACTTTTTTTCTCCACAATAAAACTCCCCAACTTTTTTATGGACCCCACACTCAAATTATGTCTCTTTAAAAAATCCTCTACTTCTTTTTTTTTTTTTCCAGTTTTTCGAAAAAAAAGTGGTTTGTATGCACAAACCAATGTCACCACAAATCTCAAATTGTTCCCAATGGTTTGAGGTTTTTTGTCAGGTTTTTATCTTGGGATAAGGATACTATTGCCCCACATTCCAGAAAGAAAGACAGCTTTTTAAGCACCCAAATAATTTTTGCAACGGTGATGGGTCGCCTCGTCCCTCCCCGTGAGATGGATGGGATAATATGGGTCTTCAAGTACCGGTCAGCCCCACCCCAACTCACCCCATTTGCCACCCCTAGTCAAAGCTAATGATCTCGGTAAGACTGGATACAATTTGGGCTAAAATCTGGCCCGATTAGTTTCTGGGTTCCATGACCTAGTAATCTTTTGAACTTCATGACCCCAGTTTGAGGACATGAATATTCTAATTTGCAACGAGTCCCAATTTAAATATGAAAAAGGCAATTGAAATAATGTTCTACTTTTTGGAGACAATATCAGCCTTTTACGCTTCCCATTACTACTTTATCCAAATTTACGCTCTCGTCCTTTATGTTACACAACTTTACGCTCCCGCCAAAATTTCCGGACTTTTTTACGCTTTGTTTCAAGATTGTTTCTAACATGTTTCAAACATGTTTCTTTTAATAAAATTTCAGTGAGAAAATAAATTTTGCCCTTGTTAAATAATCCATTATATACTCGAAGTCTTATAAAAAATCAAAAAATATACACATAAAATAACACATATTAAAATCAGACAAATTAAAAATATTATAGAAACAACATGAATAAAAAAACATAATTCAATTTTTGATCCAATGCATGAAAACATAAAAAACATGGAAACAATTAGGAAGCAATATAGAAACAAACCAGAAACAATATAGAAAATACCATATGAGCAAAAAGAGTTAAAAATAGGTAAAAATTGTATTTAAACATCGAAAACTACATGGAAACAACAAAGAAACATCGGAACAACATTAAAAAACGATATGGAAACAACCGGAAATAACGTAAAAATATTAAAAACACAACATGAATAAAAAGAGCTTAAAAATAGGTAAAAATTGTATTTACACATTGAACACTACATGGAAACAAAAACAAAATATAGAACAACATTAAAAATATTATAGAACAACATCAAGCAATAGAAACAATGTACAAAATAATACATGAATAAAAAATAGCATGCAAAATAGGTAAAAGTTGTTTTGAAACATCAAAACAACAAAGAAATTAACAACATAGAAACAAATTTAAACAATATCGAAACAACATATATAACATTTAAAGAAATACAGAACAAAAAAATGAAAAAAATAAATAAAAATAATCAAAAATATGCGGGAGCGTAAAAAAAAAAAAAAAAAGTAGGTACAAAAGAAAAAAAAATGGTACAAAAAGGACACGAGCGTATTTTTGTGGTATATTTACCAAAGAGAATGTGTTTTACGTAATTTTCTCAAAAAAAAAAAAAGAGAGAAGGAATCTGTGGACAATGTTTTTGTGATAGAACAATAATATACAAACAATTTGGTGCAATTTTTACTTCTCTTTTTCCCTTTTTAATGTATTGGGTTTTGTTTGGGCTTTAGATTTGTTGAATGGTAACATATTGCGGCACAAAAATATTCTCTATGACGTTTTCTCCTAGTTACACCACGAAAATAATATTCATGTTAATTTTTCTAAAGTCACATCATTCAACTAATAGATAGGCGGCGACGACCACCATGTAACATATAAAATAAAAATTTAAAAAAAAAAAAAACAAAATGAGATGGATTAGAATAAAACATACGCCTAAGACAACTACATGGACCAGCCCATATATAATGGGTCCACAAACCTAATCAAGCACCTTTTTCTCACCTTCTACATCCTTCATGTTCACATATATCAGCAAATTGTGATAATAGGGGACTCAGCTTGAAGCCTTGGAACCAAACTTGTTCCCTCAATATCAAATATTAACTAAAGGCAGAACTACAAAAATTACTCATGATGTTTGAGTCTAACTACAAAATACTTTAATTATCCTTAGGTTTGTATTTATCAAACAAATACTCCTTCTGAAGGACAATAGCGTAGCCAGGAAAATACCGATGTGGGCGGGCCAGATAAAAAAACTAAATGAAAAACCATATAAATATTAAATAAAAAAAATTATTAAAACAATTTACGTAGTAAAAAAAATAATTAAAAGGGGAGGACGGGTTGGCCCCCTACTCCAGTGTCTAAAGGTGTAATTTGTAAAATAAAACAAACGTCAATAAGGTGTTTGTAATTTTGAAAAATAACTATGTTTTCTTCTTTTGTAAATAGGCTAAACCTGAAGCATAGTTTTTGTAATTATTTCTTAAGTAAACTTCTAATTTCTTTTTCCGAAGATGAATCAACTTCCACTTTATTTTTTATGTTTATCTAATGAAAGGAAAAGATTTATTAAAAGTTGGCTCCATCCATCCCTTTAACAATTCATATATTTCTACATTTTTCAATCAGTTACAAGATAACAATTCCTACATTTTTAACGTGTGAGAATCAGCTGATGACATACATAAATTAATTTAGGTTATTATATGCAATAACCTTATAAATCAAATACAAATCAAATACATATATGATCACATCTATACACTACACACCATATACAAAAATTATCAAATAAACTAAAAACCAAACAAATAAACGCAACAATCAATAACTAAAAAAGAAAGAAAAATCCGACCACAATCAACAATCGGCCATGTAACTGAACCCCAAACAACTTTGAAAATGCTGACAAGGAAACAGACCCAGAGGACTCACTTTCACTCCCATCATCACTGGTATCCTTAGGATTATCAAAATTTGAGGGAACTAAGGTATCCGGCGCCGACTCGTCGTCACCGGATTGCGGGCTAATGGGCCCCGGTGCATCGTCGGATGGGCTCCGAAGGCTCGGAGGCAGCCCTTGGCCATATGTTACATTGATCTTCAAGTGTTGTCCATTTTGGCATTGCTCCCCATCATAGTCACTAGAGAAAAATATGTCATCCCAACTTTCACTAGTGGCACTGAGACAGAGATCGAGTGCGGGGTGGTGGACGAAGGATCCGCCCGATGACCACTCAATCGTGTCGTTGTCTAGAGCGTCCGCGTAGTCGCAGAGCTTGTACGTCGTGAAATTGTATGTTTGGATGACTGAATGATTATTGTCCGTGTTGAAAACTACACTTACGAAAAATTGTGACATTCACATTAGTATATATATTTTTTTGACATTGCAAGTATAGTAGATTAACAAATTAAGAGGGCTAATTATAGTCCCAATTGCATCTTTTGTAACATGGTGATTTTGTAGTAGACATTCAGGGGCTTAACATTCACATATATATTTTATAATTGAACTTATCTAATAATTATCTAGTGTTTGACTAAATTTAAGTTATGCTATATGAACCTAATTATTACCTAATCATGCATGCCATTTATGCAACTTGCTATAATAAAGTTCTAAAGTGACAGTCAAATTAACCACCTAGATTGGTTTTTTGTTTTAAAAAAAAAATTAACATTATATCTTGTATTATATTTCAATGCACACTAAAATGAACAGTAAACTTAACGTGTATTTATTTATAATGCATAATATATTAAAAGAAAATAGTCAAAATGATCTTTTTTCTTTTTTACTATTTTGTTTTTTGTGTGGCATGGAATCAATGATTGCCAGATTTACAAGACACCTTATAAGTCCACATGCGAAGCTCTTTACCATAAAGTTACTTATATATAATAATGTAGTAATATAAGATGAACATGGCTCTCTGACTAAAAATATCCAACAGCAACAGCTGTCAGAAGTTGTACCTGTCAAATCCTTTTGGGACATTTCTGGGATTAGTTAAACACCTATCTAGAGGTGAAATTTAATGGATTTCTCTTTTCTTCTATGCAATAATTAGGTAATTCATGATAGAATCCAATCTAAAAAGTGCTTAAACCCATGATTATAGTACAACATAATGTTTTGCCTAACTTGTGTCATTATTTTCCATTTTCTCAATTTCAATATTTATTTCGTACTTACAAAATACAATATATTCTACACACCTTATAGTTATCTATGACATGAAATTGGATAAAAACAAATATCTATTGGCAATAGTGTATCTGGTTTAATCATTTCGTGAGTGTATTACTAACTAATATGAAGTCAGAATTAATCAAGAAAAGCTAGCATTTACTTGTACCGTAATTCAGATATTTAAACAAAAAACAAAAAGTGAAAAACTGTTAATCAAGAACTATTTCGTTTGATCAAAGACAAGGCGTGTGTCGTGTGACCCCAAATTGTGAATCAGATGAAGCAGAAAACTATGAAAATGTGAAATGGGAATACTAATTCATGATTTAATTTGATCCCCCATTCAAATAAACCTACAAACTGGGACAATTATATTAGATAGAAAACCATGAACAATTATATTTTCAAGATTCTTTGTGTGTGTGTGAGAAAATGAAAAGCAGCACCAGATCAGTTCAAAAAATTAATGAATATAATTAATTACCAAACCAAGAACCTCATATATAAGCAGCAAGTGACAAATTAAAGAGAGCAAATTAGTCCACATATGTTTGTTTGCTTAACAAATTAGAGCCAGAAACACACACTAAACACACACACACACAGGCAAATTATTAAGAATCCAATGAATTAAGAAGCAGTACTTACTGAGGAAATCACCAAGGGTGAAATTCTTGTTAGCAGCCCATTTCTGGTAATCAACTTTTGGGTTTTCAAGAGTGTCGTACCAGCCCAGAGAGTCACCCACTGTGTAATTCTTGTAGCCTTCAACAGGCCCTGGAAGAAGAAATAGACTGAAGATAATTAGTATCAAGAAGATGAGCCCATCACCAGCCTTGTTTCCCATTTTCAATTTTGTGTAGGAGCGAGCTGTTTGAGATTGATAATTATTGAGATTAATGGCCCCTACTTGCAATCACAATTAATATTTGTACTTCCCAGCTTTCGTTTCAAGCATGTATAACAGCCTCAATAAAGGGAGTGGGGAAAAATGGGTTATTCCTTGTGATCTTTACTCCTTTTATCTCTCCCTCCTTTTTTTTTTTTTTTTTAATAACGGAATGCTACAGCCAAAGGTGACAAAGTCGGGAACCGGGTAGAGGCCAATTAATATTAATATAAAAAGAAAGAAAGTCGAATATTTGGCCATTTCTCCATAAGAAAAATAGTTTCAACCATGTTTTTTAACCATTTTGAATTGATTTTCACTTTGTCTTTTTTCCTTTCTAGAAACCGGTCCATGACCCCCGATACCGAAAAATATACCGCATCCATTTTCTGAAATATAACCAAGTACCTAATCAGAGAATACAAGAATGGTATGACCGTGTCAAAATAGCTAAAAATATGTTTTCAAAAAATATGACAAATTTTCATTACAAAACATAAGTGGACAATTTATCCATTACCACATGTAAAAATTAAAAATAATACATCAAATTTAAAATAAGTAGAATTTTTTTTTAAGTCATTGTACTAATTCAGTCACATCTTAATATTAAAAAATAAATAACAAAATACAATTACATCAATATACCAAAATGGACAAATAGAGAAACAAGAGAATAATGCAAAAATTCAAGTTAAAGTTTATGGGGAGCTTAACAAATGTACAAATTTTTTAAAAAATGGGCAAAATGACCAAGACTCATATTTTCAAAATTCACAAATGAAAGCAGGAAAAAAGAATGCAAGATAATTGAAGAAATGTTTTCTATTTATAATTTTTTTTTTATTTTAAGATTAAAAAATGAAAGGACCAAAATACCCTTAATTTTTTTCAAAATTTGAGGGGGGCCCAATGCCCCCCTTGGCCACTAGGTGGCTTCGTTCCTGGCTACAGTTACTACACTTCGGATGCACACTGAGTAAATCATGGGATAAGAGAGAACCCACAACTACTATCCTTCGGATGCGCACTGAGTAAATCATGGGACTTTATGTAATAGTCCGCAAACCATACTAGCCAAGTAAACTGTATTGGACAAGTAATGGCGGAGCTAGAGGCTAACACCCCCACCCCCCTCCTTTTAGGAATATTTTTTTACTATGTTTTTTTTTTAAAAAAATTATTTAATATTTTTATGGTTTTTCTTTTAGTTTTTTATCTGTGTCACCCCAATTACGTGTATCGGCCCGCCCCTTTTTCCCTGGCTACGCTATTGGACTAGACCAATTGGTACATATATGGGGATTTGAACTTGAGACCTCTGCTCTCGAAAACTCAAATTACTCTACTAGGCCACCCCATGAGAGGCATTTTTTATATCTCCTTTAATCCCTTTGGGGTGAATAAATGCTACCCAAGTGGGTACATACCCGATTCCCTAGCAATTATGATATGTGTCTCGTTTTGATTTTCTTGAGAAAGAACATATGGTGCTTTGTGTGAATCATTTTCTTTATTCATTTTCGAAATTAGTTATTTATAGCTAATAAGTGCTCTTAAAACACAAAGAAAGTAAACCAGATAATTAATTGGATCAGTTAATCATTAGCTTTTGTAAAATAAACGAAATTAGCCACTAGCTTGAACTCTCCAGTGGTATCGATCATCCTTTATAAGGGTGTTGTGGGAAGTTGAACCTCGTATTTTTAGTTTTTCTTTGGAATTTATCTCCCCCTCCAACCAGTACTCCCAACTTATTAAAAATAAAATAAAATAAACGAAATTAGTGTAGAAAAGAAACTCATACAAGTTTTTGATTAAAGAAAAAAAATTGGTTGAAAAATTAACAACTCAGGTTCGTCTGGAATCACTAATTTTGACCGATCCTTTATGTTTCACCATGATATATTAAATACTTTTTTAATAATTCGTACCGACATCATGTATATCAAATTAAGCCAAACCCTACATGTCTGTAATCAAATAATATGATTTCCAAGGATAACCACATATATAGTTGCATATATAGGCCAATAAGTCCATTTCATTATTTTCTACAGGTTTATATTTTAAAATCACACGTTGTAGCAGTTGGTAGTTGGTACGGGTACCATTTTAGAAAGAGTCGGTGTTTAACCAAAATTAAGTCAATTTCACCTCAATTATGAATTTTGATTTTTTATAGTACATAGGTAGGTAAAATATTCGTTAGTTGTATTTTTCACTGTAATATTAAATTTCATAAACTTGTGTATTTGAATAATTATTTCATGACAATTAAAAGACTTAACCGGTATGGACTATGGATACAGAAATAAAGTATTTTGGCGGGGATAAATTTGATTTTTCCCAGGCCAGTTTATTATTTTATTATTTTACGTATTTATTTATTTTCGAATTATTTAATTAATTACCCAATATTTATTAATTATTGTTGGGTCACAAATATAATTATCCGGCCCACACGACCCAGTCTATCACCTTAAGATTATAATCCTTTGATTTGGAATATTTCTCCTCTATGTGCTAAATTACGTGTTGAAGGGGCTTCCCTAGAACAACTCAAAGGCCCGTCTAATGTTTGTTGATATTGTGGACAATTTCTCATCTGAAGAATTTACCAACTCACAAGAAAAAGTTGGACCAGAAATCAAATACTTTGACTTGGATCGAGTGATTTGGGCTCTTTCGCAGCATTATAATTCTATAAAGTATAAGCAATAAATATAATTTAATATGAAAGTTTTAAAACCTTATAAGAAAACTCATATATATATATATATATATATATATATATATATATATATATATATAGGGGAAGGGTTATATGAGACCAATGTCTTAGATAAGTACGTAAGACCAAATCTAGACCACAGATCAACACATTTCAATGACTAATAATAAATATACTTAAAATATATAAAAATACCTAATTAAATTGATAAATGGGGTATATAAGTCAAAACAAATCAACAAAATTACATATATATAAAAAGACAGGGAATAGTTTGTGGTTGCAACGTTTGTCGCTAAATAGGCAACATATTTGTACTCGATAAGCAACATATTTTCATGACAAATGGAATGCGCCAATATTAATTGCAAGTTTGACTGTGAAAGGAAAGAGAGAATTCAGAGATACGGTTTCAAACATATAAAAAAAAACAACATATTTGTCTTCAATAAGCAACATATTTGTCTTTAATAAGCAACATATTTCTCACAGCGGATAAGGTCAAATATACGGTTTCAAACAAATCCCAAAAAATCCGGAATGTGAACGCGCACTACCAAAAATAACTCCCATTTTTTATTGATGTTCAAATAAAATTACATACTTATCCTTAACAACCATTAATTAAATATAAACTAAAATAAAAATCAATTAAATCTGCATCGTTAAAACGAAAAAGGTTAACACTCCGATTTGCCTCACATACTTATTTAAATTATATGGGACTCATGAGATCCAAACCCTATATATATATATATATATTTATAATCATATGTAAGGACTTATAAAATAGTGAGAGAATTAAAATTAAAAGCATCTGCAGTGAATTTTTGTTGGCTGACAACGACGGTGAATGTCAGAAATTTGGAATATGTATTTATTCACAAAGAAAATTTAATTTAATAATAAATATTTGGATGATTATTGATTGTTAAGATAATCTAGTTTTATCTTATTTCTTGAAGATATAAATAAGAAAGCATGAAAGTTTGGGTGTCGGTGGTCGTTTTCACAGTATCACTTGTTGGCCATGTGAGAACACCCTTCATCATTGCTTTCTGCACCTAATAACACGACACCTGTCGACTCGTGGGCTTCTTCAAGTTTGTGATCACGATAAAAAATTTGTAAAATAAAGAATAAAAGCCTTTTCGTAATGCTGGAAATATGTTAAGTCTTCTTTTAATCGGTTACAATTGTATGTTAACTACAACGGAAGACGAAAAAATATATATTTGTGATGCTGTTTTTTTAAGGCAGATCACTCAAATTAATTGGGTTAACCAAAATTACTTTTCTGAGAGGGAAGTCTTCACACTAGTCCTTTTTCCGATGTAGAAGTCTTCTCTTCTTCCTCTTCCCAAATGGGAACTCTTTTCGTCTTCTACTCCTTGAGCTGAAAAATTCTTTGAAGAAACTTGCCTGCACACAAGCGTAAACGTTAGAGGGCCCCGGGGTTGTCCAAGGGAGACCCCTCCGACGCTTAAGTCAGCACGGTGAACGAGAAAAATAACAGTAAATGAATGCTGTAAAAATAATGCGTAGAAGAATAATGAATTAATTAACTTACAGATAATAGGAGAGACCTTTTTATACGTGGAGATGGGCCCCGTGGGCCGTGTATAAGAATTCGACATATGGTCAGTCCACGTTGGTGCAGTAGATGGGCCAAACCAGGACTCATTTGGACCAATTTAATTATTAAGAGTCCATTAGGCAATTAATATTAAATAGACATATAAAATGAATTATATATTGAATTAATGAAATATCGGTTTTGCTCAAGTATAAGCCCTCCGACTCCGATCTTTCTTTGAACAAACAAAGACGAGAGCTAGATCGCTATTGTATCTGGCTTGTCCTGCTTGCGCCTCTTGTCTTGCTTTCGGAGGATCATTGACCATGTCTTCCGTAGTAAAATTTTCCTTTCCCACTTCTCAACTTTGATTTTTTTTTTTTGCTTTGTAGAAGACTTAGAAAATTTCTTGAAAGTTGAGGTAAGAGGTAAGGTGAGAGGTGGGGTGAGACTTGAAATGAGGATTGATGGAGAGTTGGGGTGCATCGAGCGAAGAGATGGATGAAAGCACCATGAGCCGTAGAGGGCGCCCGACGTGCCTCCCGAGTGAAGGGCAAGCGCCCTGGCGCGCCCCCGGTGGCCACAAGGCGCCCAAGCCCCGCCCATTTTCCTCGCAATTTTCCGTCTTTCCCAGTTTTCATATGTTTCAAAAGTCGTATCTCGAATTTTGGTACTTTTTCGTTCAATCCTTTGTGTTTTTCGGAGTTTGACTCTATCCGCTGGGACTTGTTCTTTTTTGCAAAGATGTATACTTCCCTTCGGAGGCTTCCATTCTTCCGGAATGGACGAGTATACTTGTGATTTGCTTCATTCTTTCCGGAGCTCGGAGAGGGCATCCTTCTCGAGCTTGGATGAAGCATCCTCCTTGAGTTCAGAGGGAGCGTCGTACAGGAGATTTCTCCGAGTTCTTCTTTTCCCCACATGTGTTAGCATTTTCGCCTTCTTTTCGTTGAACATCTTTGTTGGTGAGGAGTATTTTTCGAGCACCTTTTCAAGCCCGAAAGAGGGCGCCCGATGGAGCTCATGGGGCACCTTCCTGGGGAGTGTGGAGTGGGCGCCCTTATGGTGCTTCTTCCATAATGTTTACTTTAACACTTTAATCTCTTCTCCATATGTGTTAGCTTTTTCGCTTACTTTTTCTTGCACATTTTCATCATGGAGAAGAACTTAAGGGGACTCCAACGAGGAGGCCTCTTCTCCGGGGTCTTAGCCAGAAGGATGAAGAATCTTTACTAGGACCTCTTTGTGAGGTGGTCCTTCCCATCTAGGGTTTTAATTGGAAGAGGTCATCCCACCCGGGGTGAGGCCATCCCTCGGGGTCTTAGCCGAATGAGGTTGATTACTAAGACCCCATGAGAGGCCCTTCCACCACGGGTCTTAGTCGGAAAGGGTCATCCCACCGGGATTTTTAGCGGGTGAGGCCATCCCTTTCGGGGTTTTAGTCGGAGGAGGTTGATTAATAGGACTCCCATGAGGAGGGCCCTCCCATTCTGGGGTCTTAGCAGGAAGGGTCATCCCACCCCAGTCTTAGCGGGTGAGGCCATTCCTCGGATTCTTAGCCAGGAGGAGATTGATTACTAGGACCCCCATGAGGAGGCTCTTCCTATCCGGTTTCTTAGCCGGAAGGGGTCATCCCACCCGGGATCTTAGCCGAGTGAGGCCATCCCCTCTGGCGTCTTAGCCGGATGAGGTTATTTATGAGGACCCCGTGAGAAGGCCCTCCCATCCGGGGCTTCATTTGGAAAGATGTGGTTTGTTGAGAGCGCCCAAACGATTCATCGACCTTGGCCATATGTGGTCATTAAATGCATTCATCACATCAAAGTAGAAACGTGAAAGCACTTTTATTCATTATAATGTAAAGCTTTATGCCCAATGGACTGAAACAATGCTGAAACGAAAAAATAAAACAATTTTAACGCCTGCGGGGCGGAAGATCCTTCAAGCATAATATTTGCGTAGGTTATCGATGTTCCATGTGCGAGGACGCTCACGGCATCTAGATGATGTAATCTGTAGACTCCTGGCTTCACTAGTTCGATCACCTTGTATGGCCCTTCCCAATTAGGGTCCAATTTTTCGAGTCCGAGATTGTGGTCTTTCTCAACACGAGGTCTTCCACTTGAATGTTTCGGGGTCATAATCGAGGTCTCCAAATTTGGCCACTTTCCTCTTGTAAACTTCGGATCCGATGAAGGCCTCATCCCCGAGTTCTTCGTTTAAGTCAAGTTGATCCTCATGTTGTCTTCATTCTGTCCTCTAGAGTAGCTTGTCACCCTTAGGCTTGGTTCGCCTATTTCCACAGGAATGACCGCTTGATTTAAAAGCTAGGATGAATGGAGATTGACTGTGGCCGTCCGAGGTGTTGTCAGTACTCCCAAGACGACGGGGAGTTCACCCGCCCATCTCCCTTTAGTTTGCTCCTAACCTCGGTCTTTATATGATGGAGTATGGCGCGGTTAGTCACTTCTCCGCCTATTAGCTGGAGTTCCCGATCGATGTGAAGAATTGCTTGATTTTTTTCTCCTCGCAACATTGTCTTAGCTTTGCTCCTTGGTAAGGAGGAAACCTCTCTCAAGTCGGATATGGATCGCTTAAGCACTATCACGGACCGAGATCACTCGCCTAGAAAAAAGCAGCGTGAATGAAAAGTTCGATCTTCTAATGGCGGAGATGAAATTGGTGACAAAGTGAGTCAAAGGCTACTCGGTCCGAGTTAGAAAATCTCACTCCGCAAAAAGACACAAAGCAGGATTCTACCATCGCGTCGGATTTTTCTCTAAGTGGTTTATTCCTGGGCTAACCCTTTTATTTGGCGATGATGCCAAAAAAGGGGAAGATGAGGCCCAAAGGGATTGAAGGAAGAGATGGAGAAAAGAGGTGACAAAGCGAGGAGAATGAAGTTCGAAAAATCTTCCTTTGAAATTGATGTTTGTTGAAACCCCTGACTAGGTGAAGTCACAACTTCTATTCTCGCAAGCTACCCCAGAACCTACCCATTGAGAGAGTTGAGTTGGCCATGAAAGATAAAAGGAAGGCCATCAAGCCGCATTCGAGGAAGTAGGCCGAGAAGAAGTCAATCGGGCGTTGAAGAAATCATGAAGCAATATGGTGGTCTGCGGTAGGAAAGGACTATCTATGCGATCAAGCCCCGAAAGACATTACTATGCACGATCTTGGATCGAGCCCGGATCTCTAGAGGAGTTTCAAACTCTAGAAGCGTAAGATTACTTTCAAGGGATGACTCCGCCTCAAGCCGGGACTTGTATTGGGGGATTGGAATTGTGTAATACAAGCGATATAAAGCGGCAGACTTCCAGCGATCACTCATTTGGAAACTCAAAGGCTCAATATAGTATACTCTAGAGGAAGAAGAGTTGAGTCGGGGGGGGAAGACATGGTGATGGTGGAAGAGGTTCTCAACCTTGGCCAAGACCAAAGGATGTTACGTATGTGGATCCCGAGAAGAAAGGGATCACATCTGGGGTGGACATGACCATCTCGCTAATCTTGAGATTGCACGCAAGCTATTTGAAGCCAATAAAAGGCAAGAGGAAGAGAATGAGAGAGAAAATCGAGAATGGCTTGAGAGAGACGGCGAATGGATGACCCTGTGCTTGCTAAACGAGCTTATGAGAAGAAAAAGAAAGAGGAAGAAGAAATGAAGAGGAGAAGACTAGAGGATGACATGAAGATGGTGAAGATGAAGAGAGAAGAAGGAAGCGACAAAGGCGTTGAAGTGTCTTCTGCGAACCCCTTTGTGTATTTTACGTGTTGTAAATACATATGTGTAAGTCTTTCGCAATAGCTCTGTGAATTTCCTGTAATTTTCATTCTCTATGTATCTTAGCTTAGATATACGTTGTATTGTCATACTTATATAAAGCTCGATACTTATTGTAAACAACTTTGTAAAGGAAAAGAATGCTATGATCAATAAAGTGATTATTCAAAGCATACATTCTTTATTATGCATTGTTTGTATTTTTGTTGTTTACTTATGTTGTATGTTAAGTTTTGTCATCATCAAAAATGGGAAATTTTAGGAAATTTACTTGTTAGATTTTGATGATACCATGTAAAACTTAGACTAGGAAGTTGGCACCCCATTTTTCTTGTAATTCTATATTGTAATAGATAGGATTTGGAAGAGTGAGTTAAGTCGCCTAAGTCAAGATTACAAGAAATCAATTGGATTTGGAATGAAGACTCTATTGTGTGTCACGGTGAGTATGGCCTAGAAGGAAGTCGAGGACTCGATGAAGAAGAGTCGGTTGAGGAACAAGCTGTGAGAAATGTCGGTCAAGTCAACTCAAGAAGCCAAGTCTATCGGTTGAAGCGATAGTTGAGTCAATCCCATGATTGGAGCGGACTTAAGTCACTAAAGGCTAAAGGCAACTTGATCAAGTGATGACAAGCGACTTAGATATGTTGGAATAAAGTCAGAATATTACTCGATATAGTAATATGTCAAGCTTCTAGGTTTTAAAGTGTTTGGCCCATAATTGTGCAAAAGGAATGAGCCAATGGGAAACACTGCATCTTGTGTCAGAACCTGCAAAGCTGAAATGCCATTTAATACGAGGAAATGTCAATATCACAAGGGCTGCAGACCAAGACAAGACAAGCCAACGAACACAAAGTGACATTTGAAACTAGCCTATGTCTTCAACGGGCAAAGTTCAAATGTGCACTATAAAAGGCTGAGGAAGCATTTAAGAAAAGGTACGAATGATACAGACTTTTTAAGCAATATTCAAGCAATTAACATGCAAGTTCTCAAAGCTTATCAAGATAATCGTCAAGCCTAAAATTTGAAGAAACTTGATCCAACACAAGCTTTGAAGGAGATAACTTTAACCAGTTGAAGAGGAAACATTTGAAGAAACAAAAGGGTCTACTTTCCAAGTTGAACGATTGTTGAAAGGTTCTAGGTCGAACCAAGTATCAAGTTTGTTGGAGGGCTTTGTGATCAAATCCAAGAACTTGAGAAGTGAGCTAAAGTAGCGGCAAATTTGCCTCATGAAGAAGTTGGGTCGCAAGAGAAGCCAACTGTGTGATCGAGGTTGTCTCTCATCATTAATCGCTGCTTTGTAAACCGATATATCACTTAGTGGATTCCTCCGGGAGTTGAAGAAGAGAGGACTAGAAGAATTACCACATCTTCAAACCTCTATAAAAATACTTGTGTCAATTTACATTCAACATTTACTTTCCCGCATATCTATTTTATATCATGTTGTTAGTTAATATTTGCTATCAACTGATAAATAACTTAGTCTAAAATCAAGTGTTAAAAATAAGCTTTAAACCGTCAAAGGGTCTTAAGTCTTCCATTGTTAAAAACCAAATCAGCCCAAGTTAAGTATTTGGCTTAAGCGAAAGGGTTATACTATCGGCCGGACTCTATCGAGTGCATTGAGTTAGTAACTTAATTTGAATAGACAACTTAGTTATCCCCGAGGACACGGTGATTTGAGTCAACTCTCTTAAAATATTTAAAAGGACTAAAATCAAAAATTTGGTAAGGTTTATTCAACCCCCCTTCTAAACCTTACACCACACCCCTTGGGACCTACAAGTGGTATCAGAGCGGTTGGTTCATTGAGCCTTCCGACCGGTTATGAACTAGATCTCTATCTTTTCAAAAGGTTTTAACACTTGTGTTTTTCAAAGTCTTTTATTTTTAAAAGCAAAGTTATTATCATGGAAGCAAATCTAACTTGTATTCCAATGTTTACTGTGGAAGAGTTTGATGACTGGAAAATTCGCATGCAGGCTCATCTATCAGCATTACATGATGAAATGTGGCTAGTGATAGAGGATGGGCCATTGCAAATACTCAAAGTCAATATGGTCAGAAGAAGAGCAAGCTGAGTTGAGGAGAAGAAGATTCTTCTTTGAAGCAAGACCAACCATGGTTGAAAAAACAAGGACTAAATGGACAAATGAAGATAGAAAGAGACATAACCTGGACAATGTGGCCAAGGATATACTCTACAAAACATTGGACAAAGCCATGTTTAAAAAAGTCAAATCTTGCAAATCTGAAAAGAAATTTGGGATAAGCTGACCTTAATTTGTGAAGGATCAGAATAAATTAAGGAGAATAAATTAACTGTTGTTGTTCAAAAATTTGAAAATTTTAAAATGCTTGTAGGTGAAACTCGGATCGGTTGGATGCAGTTGCGAGATAACAAATGAGCTTTGGCTCTTGGGAAAGAATATACATAGAAGGAGATGTGTATGAAGATTTTAAGAGCCCTCAATTTGAATGAGAAATGAAGGTCATGGCCCGACACATTCGACGGACCTCTCAAGAACATCCAATCAAGAGCTATTTCGTACCTCAAAGCTTATGAGTTTGAGCCGAGAAGGAAAGAGCAAGAGGAAACAGTTGTACCTAAGAGAGTTGCATTGTTGGCGGTGATGGGAAAAGAGTTGAGCAAAGGAAACCATTTACCAAGAGAAATTGCCCTTATGGTGAAAAGATTCAACAAGTTCTTCAACAAGAACTATAAGAGGAACAAGGGTGAAACCTCCAGAAGACATTCAACACCTTCCAAGGCAAGGGAAGACAGGCCACCGAAGAGAGCTGAGCATCAAAGAGTGATTATCGAGAGAGTGTGTAATCGAGAATGACAGAGTCGATCAAAGAGCGAGAACTGTATTGGAATTGCGAGATAACCAGGACATTTTGCGATTGATTGTTCCTATCCACTAGTCAACAAGTATAGGAATGAAGAAGAAAGAAAAGTCTTCGGGGAAAGAAGACAGGAAAAGAAAAAAGCCATATCAGCTGGGAGCTCGCCGAGCGGCCCAAGTGCAAAAAGCGTGGATTTCGGATGGTAGTGAAGCAGACTACTCAAGTGATTGTGAAGAAGAGGCAATGATCTGCCTCATGGCCAACAAGATCAAGAAAATGAGGTACACTCTAACTCATCTCATTCTGATTCAAGTGATAGTGACTGTGATACACACACTTCATCAACCACAAATATTTATGATTCATTTGGCAAAATGATGAAAGATTTTGAATACATAAAGTCCTCTCACACAATCTTAAATGAGGAAAACAACCAATTTAAAAGCCAAAATTCACAGCTGACAAAAGAGCTGAGTACTCTAAGTCACATAGCTGATGAGAACACTAAGCTGAAGGATGAAAATGCCAAGATCATAGGAGAGTTAGCTGCTACAGAGAAGAGGGAAAAAGATCTTAAAAATGTGATTGCCTCATTTACAAAAGCATCCAAATCATTGGATGAACTAATCATAAGTCAAAAAGAATGTAGAGACAGTGTTTGATAAATGGTTTTATCATGATTTTGATGATTTTGATTTTACACCAAAACAATGGTTTTAAAGGTTGTCCAAATACTCCTAAATGATTTAAAATGGTTTTAATATTTTCCGGAGTATTTCTTCAAGTTTTTTTTTCGACAAAATTGGACAACACTCTTAATGATATTTTGTTAATGTTTTTTACACCAAAACAATGTTTCTAAATGTTGTCCTAATACTCCCGATCGGTCTACAATGTTTTCACTATTTTTTGGAGTATTTCTTGAAGTTTATTTTCGATATAAATTTGGACAACACTTTTGTTTTGAAGGTCAACCGTCGCCGTATAGGCAACCCGTGCACGAAAGTTGAGGAAAAGCAGAAAACTTCATGTTTGCGAGAAAATGGTCGGGCAACCTGGCCCGCCCAATATAGGGCAACCGTGCCGTCGGCCAAGTCGCCTATAGGGAGACCGGTGCACTGGGAGTAAAAATTGAAGCGTAAGCGTCGCCGCCGTTTTTGAGGTTGTGCGACCGGTTGAAGTCGGGGGCGACCTGGTCGAACCTAACGTCGGCCGGTCGCCTGTGTAAATGTGTATTCTCATTTTCAAACATCTATTTGTGTGACCGGTCGCATCTTAAGTTTGACTGAAAAAATGTAACCGTTGTCAAAGTGAGACATCTTTTCCTTAATTTGTGGGATTGATTTCTAATGACTCTTTTCTTCAATTGTCTTGCAATTTTTTACGTAATTCATGTCCCCAAGAGGAGCCTATCATGTACAAGACATCTTCTATAAATAGAGGAAGAATTGAAGCAACACAATGTGAGAAAACTACAACACAACAAGATACACTCAAGAATACACTTGTTCTTACATTGTCTTATTTCTTGTTGTAATTTGCCTAGCTATTCACTTTCACATCCTTGAGGTCTAGGCTATTCTTGATTACACTTGCACTCAATTGTATTATTCATTATCGATTTGTAATCTTGAATTTGTGGGTTATCATTCAACACAAGATATCCTTGTGAGTGTTCTTGTGGTAAGAACACACTTGGGTGATCTAGGTGTTAGGTGTGAGAAGATTGTGGTAATCTTCTTATTGAGGTGTTGAAGAATTTGGTATTCTTCAAGGTTGAAGATTGTGGTAATCTTCACAAGGTGCCGTTGGAGATTGTGGTAATCTTCAAGTGAGATTGTGGTAATCTCAAAGGTGGTGTTGAAGAAGAGTGTGGTGCTCTTTACAGGTGTTGTTGTAAGTTGGTGTTGTATTAATTTTGGTAATTAATAAAATCTTTTTCTTTTTGAAATCCATCCCCGGATATCTTTGGGGTGGTAGAGGATTAGGCCCTAGGTGGGTTGAACCTCTATAAATCGGCGTGTGTTGTTTACATTCCGCACCTTTATCATTGTCTTTGAGCATTCGGTTCGAAAAAAGAGGGCAAAATCGAAAAGATGGAGATAATCACCCCTCTAGATTATCGTAGCCGCTTGGACTTACAAGTGGTATCGTGAGCCAAACTCTTTGGCAAGCTCGTTCCACATCGCGAGTAAAGAGGAACAATCATCGGCTACGAACGAAGTCTACCTTACCGGCGCCTCCACCACCAAGCCACCACTATTTGATTCAAAAAAATTTATTTTTGGAAAGAAAGAATGGAATGCTATTTACAAGGTTGCGGGTTTGACATTTGGAAAACCATCATAAATGGAGAATCCATTCCGATGAAAGATACACCACACACCTCCAAAGGCTTCAAAGAGCTCAATGATGAAGAGAAGAAAATCATCTCCTTAAACGGTAAAGCTCTCAATATTTTGTATTGTTCATTTACTAATTTGGAATATGAACATATTGTAGGAATCGATCGGCACATGAAGTATGACAAAAATTAGAAGCCATCTATGGAGTATTTGCAAATGAAAGGAGTCAAACAAAAGCATCTACTTCTCAAAGAGATACAAGTTCAAATCTAAGGAACAAGCCTCTTACAACTTCCAACTATGAAGAAGTTGAATATTGTTTTATGGGCATCGAAGAAGAAAACGAGGTTTGTCTTAAACCCTCTACTTCCTATGATATTGTCATTCAAAATGATTATAGTGATTTGCAAAATGATTTTGATGAACTACAAAATGAATTCCAAGGCTTACTTGTTAAATACAAAAATTTGAAAAAGGAATTCATTATTTTGAAGAATGATAAGGATAGTTTATTTACTTCCTATGAATCACTATCATGTGCTCACACCACCACACTTGATAAGGTGAGAAACCTTGAGAAAGAAAATAGTACTCTTGTTGAAGATTTGAATTGCATGAAAAATGATTTATTAAAATACAACTTGAGTACCAATAAAAAGACCAATATTGTTGATGTTCATAATTGCGATAAAAGACTTGATCATAAGCCTAATGTTGTTATGAAAAAGAATCAAGTCCCTATGCATATTGGTCATTATGCTCTAGAATTATTACTTGCTTTTATTGCGGTAAAAAGGGTCATACGGTAAAAACTTGTCGAGCTAGAAATAGCTCTAATTATTGTTGGAGACCTAAAAGTCTCAAGACTAATCCCAAAGGACCCAAACACTTGAGGGTACCACAAAATAATTTCTTGATAGGTACCGTGAAATAATAATCGGAGAAAATTCATACCGCTAAAAAGACATCAAATGACCAATTCATTTGATCAAAGGAGAAAACATTTTCAACAAAGCCAATTTTCAAGAAGATGATATAATAAAAAATGGGAAGAACACAATCATTGAAATGGCAAAAACATCATCAACAAGATGATTTTCCAAGAGAAAGACACTTTCAAAAATGGGAAGGCCACAATGCTTGGAAATGGAGCAATTGGAGAAACTATCATCAACAAGAAGATTTTCAAAAGGGAAGATACCATCAACAATGGGAACGACACAACCCATGGAAATGGCGTAATTGGTAACCCGTATCTCCTAGTTAAATATGCATTTTATTTTGTTATTATGCATGCTTCTATTTTGCGTCTTAATTGCAAAATGAGTTTTTAAGTATTTATTTTTAATTAAGGTCTTCAATATATATTTGTGCTTTTAAAATATTTTTGAAAAAGAAGACCTTATATGATGTTTTTGAAACTCTTGTGCATTTTTGTAGACTAAAGTGTGTTATCATCTCTTATGGATTTTTATGGTATGAGCTTACTTGTGATATCTCTTAGCCTACACTTTTATCATTATGATTTGTACTAGATTGGTTTTAAGAATTGTGTAGGATTTACAAATTTTCACAAATAACCATTTACGTCATTATTTTTCAAGAAAGACATTAATTATCGAGGTACGTTTACTTGTGTTATTCTTACTCTTATAGACTCGATATATGTATTGCCATGTGCCTATGTGCTTGTTTTTCATAGTATTTAATACAAGTGGCATTAAAAGGTTTTTTAGATTCTTTGAAAGACACTATTCGATATTGATTGCACATATTTGCTTTGTCAACTCTTGTTCTAATACTTCTTTTAAATGAGGTCTCTACTATATGCTACCGGATTTTCAAATTTCAAAAGAGACTTTTTGTAGCTTTCTTAAGCTTATTTGAACTTGCATGATTTATTAGACTCTTGATGATCTTCTAAATGCATAGTATGTGTTTCTTGCTTCATGGTCTATATATATAGTGTCTATTTATATGTGCTCTTATGCAAGATATTTTTGTGATTGATGATTGAGGCATGTTGTTACACTTGGGCTATGTTTTCTTGCTTATATAAGCAATACCGGTAATAAGTTTGTTAATGTGTGTAGATGAGAAATGAAGTACTCCAAATATTAGTTACCTCAAAATATTTGGATGTAAATGTTCTATTATGAACACATTAGATCAATTGGATGCCCTATGAAGAAGACAAAAAGGGTATTAGGAACAAACTCGATGACCAAGGCAACATTGGTCGAACTACGGCGAGGTTAGTAGCTCGAAGGTATTTTCAAGAAGAAGGTAATTGATTTTGATGTAACATTTGCACTCATAGCACATTTAGTAGCTATTTGCATTTTACTTGCCAATTCTTGTTTTAAGAATATTTCAAGCTTTACCAAATGGATGTTAAATCCAATTTTCTCAATAGTTTTATTCAAGAAGAAATCTTTGTAAAACAACCACCGGGGTTTAAAATTTTTTCTAGGCCAAATGATTTTTATAAAAGGCCATGCGGTTGATAGACTTAGCTATTTTTGCAAAATGATTTTACGAAAGGTAAAGTTGATAGACACTTCTTGTTTTGAAAAAGGCAAGGTTGTTTACTTGTGCAAATTTATGATGATAATATTTATGGTGCTACTAATAAATATTTGTGCAAGATATTTTTTCCAAGTCAATGCAAGGTGAACCTAAGATGATCATGATGAGGGAAGCTCAAATTTGATCATTGGAATTCAAATTACTCAATGCCAAGAAGACGGTTATATTTCAAAAGAACTCTTGAAGGAGTTAAGCATTGAAGAAAGAAGAACTATCTCAACCTCTATGGCTAAAGATTGACAAAGGTTGAGAAAGGCATATCGGCCGACAAACAAATTCGAGGTATGTTTTCTTGTATTATTTCTATAGACTCGACATTCCATATGCATTATGTCTATATGCTCGACTTCAAAAACTATCCCAACGAATCTCATTAAAGTGTCGTTAAAAGAAATTTTCAAATATTTGAAAGACACTTCTTCTTATGACTCGTTGTATCCAAAGCTTTAAAATGTTCTTATTTTTTGGGATAACAAGTCCGGTCAAAATTATTCAAACTATGGTTCGTCATAATCGAACTAAACATATTGAGATTCGATATAATTGTTAAGGGATTGCATGTTTTAACAAAAACTTGAGATGTGTTTAATTCCGTCTCAAGGATAACTCGCGGATTTTTTTCGTTAACCGCCGAGTATTTTACCTCATTTCAAGCTTGATTATGACATAATGTATATTGAATGAGGTCTACGTTTGCATTTTGCACGTTTTTAAAACTTAGGGGCGAAAAATCGGATTTTTGGATCAAAATTCGGATTTTGAAAAACCTGGCAAGACAGTGGGCTGATGGGGTTGAGGGCAACCGGTCGCCCTCAACGTCGACCGGTCGCCCTCAACAGCAACCGGTCGCCCTAAGCTAATTTTTGGATAAAAACCGTTCGTCATCCCAATGCCTTAGTCATTTTACATCATTTTTGCCATTTTTCGTCCCCTTCGTCAATTTCACACACAATTCACTTCAAATGTATTTTGTTGCATAAAATTCATACTTTGGGGATTGTCTAGCTCGATTATCATCATCATTTCTCATCTTTACCGTCGAATGGTAAGAATTTCACTCTCTTTAGCTCAATTGGGTTGAACCCTTGAGAACTTGGTTTAAATGTCTATTTCTTGTTGCAAATTATATATGTATGTGATGAGATTATTGATTGTTGATGAATGATATTTATTAAATTGCATTTGGTGATGAAAAACTTGGCTTGATTTTATTTACAAGGGCTATATATATCTTTTTCAATTTTTGACGCCCGCAAAGTGTTCGATAAAATGTTTCAATGAAAAATTCATCACCTACATGATTCTCTCGATTTCAAAAGTCTTATATATTTATAGAGATCATGTTTTGCTTATCAAATGAGTTTTCATAAGCTTCTTCAAGTCGTATGATTCGACTTTTCCCTCATATTTGGTTTATAAGCTTCAATGTTCAAATAGCTCGGTACATCGGTTTAGTTGCGCACTTTGATATGAATATATGATGTATTTATCGTGCTAACATTCTTTTTGATGATTCCAAAGGGGGAGAAACAGGTTATGAGCTCTTTAGCTCAAAGAAGCTAAGATAAGCTCAAACGAAATGTTATAAGCTATGGCTTCCTAAAGCCATAAGTTGTGTATGACTCTTGGTCCATTGGTTGTAGTATGGACTTATATATGTTTCTAATGATGTCTCTTTGTGAGTGGGAGCTTTTAAGTTATTGATACTTAAACTCAATATCGAAAAGCTAATATTTTAGCTTATGTTTAAGTTGCTTATATATAACTCTTGTTATGCATGTTGATAGGCGGAGCATTTGCTATATGTGTTTGAATATCTCTACTCCCATCCTTGTGTTTTTATCGCATGGAATGTTGTCGCTCACAACGGATAGTTCTCTTTAACTTAGGTAAAATTGTTTTGTTTTCAAAATCGACCTCGTTAAAATTGTTTTGGTTTGTAATCATCAAAAAGGGGGAGATTGTTTGATAAATGGTTTTATCATGATTTTGATGATTTTGATTTTACACCAAAACAATGGTTTTAAAGGTTGTCCAAATACTCCTAAATGATTTAAAATGGTTTTAATATTTTCCGGAGTATTTCTTCAAGTTTTTTTCGACAAAATTGGACAACACTCTTAATGATATTTTGTTAATGTTTTTACACCAAAACAATGTTTCTAAATGTTGTCCTAATACTCCCGATCGATCTAAAATATTTTCACTATTTTTGGAGTATTTCTTGAAGTTTATTTTCGATATAAAATTGGACAACACTTTTGTTTTGAGGTCAACCGTCGTAGTATAGGCAACCCGTGCACTGAAAGTTGAGGAAAAAAGAAAACTTTGGCCTGTTTGTTTATGTTTCCATGGTCCATTTCAGTTTACGGAGTTGGAAATAGAATTTTGAGAATTTATTGGTTTTCGTGTGGAAATTGGGATTGTGTTTGGATGAATGAATTGAAATGTGATATGTAGGGTTGGAAATGAGATTGTGTTTGGTTTGAGTAGTTTTGAAATATTATTTTATGTATATAATAATTGAAAAGTTGGTAGTGGTGGGGTCCACTTCAATATTTTAATTTGAATATATAATATTATATTTGTAGGATTATAGTTGGTGGGTCCCATTAGATAGTTATAATTTAAAAATAGTAATATTTTAAGTAGATAAAGTTGATAATGGTGGGTCCACATATATAATTGGGTTAAAATATGAAAATAGTGATTGATAAGTAATGATGAGTGATGTAGGGTAGTGTATAGGTTTGAGAAAAGAAATTATATGTTTGAGATGTTGTTTTATGTGAAAAATAGAAAATGAAAATGATGATTTCCATTGGAAATTTTATGAACAAACATGATTCACTTTTATGTATAGTTGAAAGCGGAAAGAGACCATTGGAAACATAAACAAACAAGGCCTTCATGTTTGCGAGAAAATGGTCAAGGCAACTGTCGCCCTATAGGGCAACCGCAGGTCTGCCGTCGGCCGTCGCCTCTATAGGAGACCGTACACTGGGAGTAAAAATTGAAACAGAATATCGCCGCCGTTTTTGAGGTTGTGCGACGGTTGAAGTCAGAACGACCGGCCGAACCCTACGTCGGCCCGGTCGCCCTGTGTAAATGTGTATTCTCATTTTCAAACATCTATTTGTCTTGCGACGGTCGCCTCTTAAGTTTGATGACAAAAATGTAACAGTTGTGCGGTGGACATCTTTTCCTTAATTTGTGGGATTGATTTCTGACTCTTTTCTTCAATTGTCTTGCAATTTTTCTGAAATTCATGTCCCCAATAGGAGCCTATCATGTACAAGACATCTTCTATAAAATAGAGGAAGAATTGAAGCAACACAATGTGAGAGAAAACTACAACACAACAAGATACACTCAAGAATACACTTGTTCTTACATTGTCTTATTTCTTGTTGTAATTTGCCTAGCTATTCACTTTCACATCCTTGAGGTCAGGCTATTCTTGATTACACTTGCACTCAATTGTATTATTCATTATCGAGTTGTAATCTTGAATTTTGGGTTATCATTCAACACAAGATATCCTTGTGAGTGTTCTTGTTGTAAGAACACACTGGGTGATCTAGGTGTTAGGTGTGAGATGCTTGTGGTAATCTTCTTGTTGAGGTGTTGAAGAATTTGGTATTCTTCAAGGTTGAAGATTGTGGTAATCTTCACAAGGTGCCGTTGGAGATTGTGGTAATCTTCAAGTGAGATTGTGGTAATCTCAAAGGTGGTGTTGAAGAAGAGTGTGGTGCTCTTCAGGTGTTGTTGTAAGTTGGTGTTGTATTAATTTTGGTAATTAATAAAATCTTTTTCTTTTTGAAATCCATCCCGGATATCTTTGGGGTGGTAGAGGATTAGGCCCTAGGTGGGTTGAACCTCTATAAATCGGCGTGTGTTGTTTACATTCCGCACCTTTATCATTGTCTTTGGGCATTCGGTTCGAAAAAGAGGGCAAAATCGAAAAAGATGGAGATAATCTATTCACCCCCTCTAGATTATCGTAGCCGCTTGGACTTACGAGGCAGACGAGACGGAGACATAGGTTTTAATTCTTTTGTACATAGTCAAACTCCAAGAGTGATTTTGAAAAATGGATCTTCAAGTAATGAAGCATACCAAAAACCCAAAACACCAAATCGCACCCACATTCACTCCAAAGCACAATCACAATCATATCGGCCTCGATTACAAAAGGAAAGGAAAGAAGCGATTGAGTATCTTTGAACATACAACTAAGAAGAAATTGGCCATGTCCTCAAACAGACTCTAACGTAAAAATACTGTGAGAAGCAAACAGAGCTATTAAAAACCCTAGAAATTTCATTAGAGAAATACATATGATGGGAATGGTAGAAACTATCCAAACCAAGCTGATTGGAATAATGTGAAACATCAGCAAAGACCAATGGCATACAAGCCAAAATGGCAAAGACCTAAACCTCAGCAAAGGTCATTCCAAAGGCGAAAGAGCTATTATCAGCACACAAATGCACCCAAGGACTACACTCAGAAATACCACAACTATCCCAAGAAAGCAATTGCTAAAACACACACATGCATACAGACATAAGAGACAGTTGTATGATCCTAAAATGACCAAGTAATTTGCTAATGTGCACTATGATTATGGCACTGATAGATGGTAACCTCTTAGAGTCAGATCATCTGGCTATAGGTTGGTTGGAACATCTTATAGCACTAACCCCAGGACCCAGACAAGTATGGGTACCTAAAAACTGATTTCCTTGATTGCAGGTTCAAGGAACAGCTGAGTGCCAAGGAACCTGGTACATGGATAGTGGCTGCTCCAGACATATGACAGGAAACAAGAAAAATTTGTCAAGATTCAAGGAGATTAGAGGTGCAAAAGTCATATTTGGAGGAAATGAAGCTCCAGGGAAGATCAAAGGAACATGATCCATCAAGAAAAATGGATTGGAGATCACAGATGTTGCTTATGTTGGAGGCCTCAACTTCAACCTGTTAAGTATCATCCAACTATGTGACAAGGGCTACAATGTAGGATTCAACATGGGGATATGCCAAATCAAAGATGTTGAGTCCAATGAAATAGTCTTTGCAAGGTTCAAGACAAAAGAATATGCATGTGGTATATTGGTCTCTTTGCTACACCAAGCACATGTCGCTAGCAAAGAGCGGCCGAATCAAGTTGGTTGTGACACAAGAAGTCGAGTCATGTGAACTTCAAGACAATCAACAAGATTGGAAGGAGTCATCTTGTAGAAGGATTGCCAGACTCAGTGTACAAGAAATAAAGTATATGTGATGCATGCCAGATGGGAAAGCAAATCAAATCATCATTCAAGGATAAGCCAAGTCCTTCTTCAACAAGAATATTGCAGATTTGCATATAGATTTATTTGGTCCATTGAGCAGCTAGCATCGTTGGAAAGAAATACACTTTAGTGGTGGTGGATGATCATTCAAGATATACATGGACAACTTTCATGTGTAAAAAGAAGGAAACACTGCAGAAGTTACCTCAGCTGATGAGAAGAGTTCAAAATGAGAAGAGTCAAACCATTATAAAAATAAGATCAGACAGGGGAACTGAGTTTGTCAATGGAATTATAACTCAAGATTGTCTTGAAAATGGTATTTCTCATGAGTTATCGGCAGCAAGAACTCCACAATGAGAATGGAGTAGTGAAAAAGAAGGAAACAGAACTCTCAAGGAAGTTGCAAGGACAATGTTAGTCAAGTGGATTGCCTAAAATATTTTGGTCAAGCCATAAATACAACATGTTATACTCAAAATAGATGCATGATTAATAGGCAATTTACTAAGACTCCCTATGAGATTTTGTGAGGAGAAAACCAAATGTTGGATACTTCAAGATATTTGGATGTAAATGCTTCATCCATAATAATGGCAAGGATAATTTGAAGGCTTTTGATGCTAAAGTGATGAAGGTATCTTTTTGGGATACTCGGTGAGAGTAAAGCCTATAGAGTCTTGAACAAGAGGACTATGGTAGCATAAGAGTCTATCCATGTGGTTTTTGATGAACCTAATGTGAATGGAGAAGACATTGATGAGTTAGCGATAGTATTGAATCACCAACTATGCGAGAAGAGTCCTTATGTTGAAGTGAAGTGAGAGCACTCAACCCCGATGAAGATGAGAGAGTGAATCTCGAGAGACCATTGGAAGGTCTACAATTGAATGAAGATGAAAGAGTTTTTCAAGACAACTTAGTTGCGAGACGGGTGAATCCAAAGAGACTTACTCCAACCTCGATGTGAGATGGCCGAGAGACCATCCACCAGAGTTAGTTATTGGAGATGTTAGAGATGGCATAAGAACAGATCGAGCACAAAATGAAGCTATGTTCACTTGTTTTATTTCCCAAATAGAGCCTAAAGATGTGTCTCAAGCATTGGATGACACACTGAATCAGTTTGAAAGGAACAAAGTATAGGAATTAGTTCAAAGGCCAACCCACCAAAATGTTATTGGTACTAAGTGGGTTTTCAGAAACAAGCTGAATGGGAAGGATCATTGTTAGAAACAAAGCAAGTTTGGTAGCCAAAGGGTATTGCCAAGAAGAAGGTATAGATTTTGATTAAACCATTGCTCCTGTTAGCAGATTGGAAGAAATAAGGATGTTTCTTGCTTATGCTGCACACAAGAACTTCACTGTATATCAAATGGATGTGAAGAGTGCATTTTTAAATGGACTGTTAGAAGAAGAAGTCTATGTTGAACAACCTCCAGGTTTTGTAAAACTATTGGAGATAAGGTCTACAAGCTCAAGAAAGCATTGTATGGATTGAAACAAGCACCAAGAGCATGATATGATACATTGGCTCAATTTCTAACTGACAATGGATTCACCAAAGGCAAGGTTGATAGAACACTATTCAAAATTCAATATGGAGAGAGTATAATGCTTGTTCAAATATATGTGGATGATATCATTTTTGGATCCACAAACAAAGAGTTGTGTGACAAGTTCTCAAACCTCATGCAATGCAAAATTGAGATGAGCATGATGGGAGAGCTGACTTTCTTCCTAGGACTTCAAGTCAAACAATTGAAGGATGGAACCTTCATAAGCCAAACTAAGTATACCAGAGACTTGATGAAGAAATTTGGTATGGAAGAGAAGTCTTCTGTGAAGATTCCTATGAATACATCAAGTAAAGATGGACATGGATGCGAGATGGCAAAGTCGTTGATCAAACCAGATATAGAGCCCTCATTGGATCATTGCTCTATTTAACAAAGAAGAGCCAGACATCACCTTTGCAGAGGTGTATGTGCTAGATTTCAATCTGCACCAAAAGAGATCCACATGATCGCAACTAAGAGAATCCTAAGGTATTTAAAGGGATGCCAGGAAGGAAGTCGGCTTATGGTATCCAAAAGAAGGTGGATTCAAGGTGTAGGATACTCGGACTCGGACTATCTTTGGATGTAGAGTTGTGAGGAAGAAGAGTACTTCAGGTACATGTCAAATGCTTGAAATAGATTTGTTTCTTGGTTGAAGAAACAAAATTCAATAGCTACATCCATGGTGAAGCAAAGTACATAGTTGTGGGCGTTTGTTTGTGCCCAAGTCTTATGGATGAGACAAAGAAATTTGAGAGATTATGATATTGAAGAAAAAGATATTCCAATTATGTGTGATAACACTAGTGCTATTGCACTAACTCAGAACCCAATATTGCATTCAAGAACAAAGCACATTGATGTCAGATATCATTTTATAAGAGATCATGTTGAAAAGAAAGACATCACCTTGGAATACATCTCAACTGATAAGCAGTTAGCTAACAATTCACAAAACCATTATGTGAATCAAGGCTTGAAGAGCTCAAGAATGAGTTAGGGTTAATTGAGTTGAGTTAGATTACTCAGAAGACTCAATCAGCAGAGAAAGAAGATGAGAAAATTGAAAATAAGCAAGTTTCACTTTTCAGCCAAGTGAAACAACCCAGTCGGGAAGTCAGCTGAATCGAGTTAGCTGATAGCTGAGTGATTATATGTGAAGAGAGAAGCAGAGCTAAGTCACTTTGGAAGGAAAGTGAATCATTTATGAGCTAAGTGACAAAAACGCAGTTGTTTTAATTAAGCGGGAATGTTTTTAAGGATGACGTCAGCGCAATTATGACTGTGAGCACAAAAGCTGCACAATAAACCATATGATTAGATATAAATGTTGCTGCATTTAATGTGGGGAATTTAATGCAGTTTTGAAGGCTTAATCTCAACCGTTGATTTTGATCAAAAAAAAATTTTCAAATTCCAAAAGACGTCCTGTCATGTCCCATATATACGAAAATTTACTTTCTCTCTCCTCGCGCAAACTTACTTGTCTTCAGCAAGAAAGCATTTTTCTCTCTGCAACCAAGTTCGAAACCCTAGTTTTTCAAGTTCAATTTCTGCATTTTCAATCAGTAAAAACTTCTGAAAATGGCTAGTTCTCATGATTTCACGTTGTTGTCCAAGAAAATCCACTCTGGATCGTCCATGGATTTTGCTAGAATGATCAAGCAGGGCATTGATGGTGTCCTGGTGGAGAAGATAGCTGAAAAGCTGGAAAAGTCCGGTCTGAAGGACTTTCTATCGATGCAGTTCACACACACTTACGTGGAAGAAGTGGCTATGTTGTACGTGAACGCGGAGGTGCACGACAATGAAATCTATTCATCCGTCCACATCAAGGCCATTAAAATCACTACAAAGGACCTTGTTGAGCACTATTTCCTACCCTCTGAAGGGTTGAACGACATCGCTGAGAAGGATGTCAACCTGCCGCAGCCTGACTTGGAAGGAAGTTGCAAAGCCGGAGTATGCTGCGATGGTTGTGTATACATCCAAGAAGGACTTCCTGAAGGAAGATTATCACAAGCTGATGGATATTGTGTCCAAGTGCGTGGACATGAAATTTGGGAGTTTCAATCAGTTGTCCAAGACTAAGCGGATCGTGATGGTTGGTATCATGCAAGAGAAGAAGGTGAACTAGGTTGAGTTCGTCTTCACCGAGTGTGCGAGAATGTGATCAACCGGTCCTACAATGAGGATTGGACCTTTGGATGTTCGCCAGGTTACGGCCTCAGTCATTAGCCATTTGATGGAAGTGAAGGGGATAGCATTGCAAAGCATGGAAAACCGTTCCATGTGAACAAGAGAATGTTCAAGTCGAACCTCTCTCGGTTCGAGAAGAAGGCCCATGAAAGACAGATACAAGTGAGGGGGAATCGGTGACCATCGAAAACACAGTGAGACCTCTCGGCTCTCTCTCCAAAGCCAACATCTAAGAAGAGAGTTGCACCATCTAAGCCTGCCCCTGCCCCAGCAGCCAAGTCGAAGAAAGCACCTCGCCCCGCAGCCAAACCCAAAGCTCCTGCCCACGCAGTCGATGCTCCTGCCCAAGCAGACCAAGCCCCTGCCCCCGCAGCCGAGACTGAGGAGGAACCCAAAAGTTCCTCACCAGTTGTGAAGAAGTAATGCACTGCCAAGTCAAGGAAGGCAGTTGTTAAGGCTTCTATTGAAACACATGCCTTCACCATTGAAGAGCCTACTGGAGTGGAGACAGAGATTCCTTTGGTTGCCACTAAGAGAAGGAGGCTGTTTAAGAAGCATGCATGGAGAAAACAGCCGAGTCTGGTACTCAGCCAGAGAAGCAGGAGGAGACTGCTGATGCTCAAGAGGAGCAGTCTCTAGAGATAGTAGATGTGCCCGAGAAGACTACGTCGATGTCGATCAAAGATAGAATAGAAGACCCAGTGTGTGGGAGATAACGGAGAGAAGGAAACAACTAAGACAACTAAGCCTGCAGAAGAACAGGTTGTCTCACCCCCTCAGATAGATGCAGTTGAGTCTAAGGAGGAGCAAGCCCCTCTAACCACCATTCAGGAGATCGGAGAGGAAGATGAAGATGATGATTTAATAATGTACTCTCCAGTCTACCCAAACATTCAGCGCAGACTGAAAGAATGGAGGGCATGGAAGCTGGACTATTTAAGGCGGCAATTTGCTCATCCCGAGTTCATTGAGGAGGAATAAGAAATTCTTAGATTTCTTGGACATGCATCATCAATTTGCCCTCAATGAAAAAGCTACATGGAAACCCTCCGACTCATCAAGGCTCATCAAGGAGGAAGAGAAGGAAAAGGCGAGGAGCGAGCGAGCCTTGAAGAAATCTAAGATATGTCTCGCAAAGCGGGACATGTGAGCATATCCATGAGTTCACCGCGGTGAAATGGTGGACATGGACCCTATTTGCAAAGCAGAGAAAGCGAGTTAGAGCAGGCCACTCGAGAATCAAGAGCCATGCACGAGATGAATCTTCAATAAGGTTTGGGAGAGTCCTCCAAAGTCTATCCTAGGACTGATCCTTTGGGAGTGGCAAAACAGATTGCCTCTGTTATTGCTGAGACCACATCCCCCGTGCAGTCTGAAGATGGCTCCAAGGGAACTAGCGATGAAGCTGGGAATTTGGGCACCCAAGCCAAGCCTAACCCTGAAGAAGGTGTTGAGACACCTGTCCCTACGGCTGAACACTCAAAGGAAACAACAGTCGTATCTCAGGAGCAGAGTGACCCCATCATCGTTCACTCAATTTGGTGCGCAAGAGGGGAAACTTTCTCCACCACAGCAGGGTCGGAGGATGATGTGGAAGACCAAACTAAGAAGTTTGGAGGCAAAAGAGAGAATATCATTGAGCAGCAGAGTGACATTAATGACGCTCAGACAGTTAAGTCTGTCTCAGCTGAGATGTCAACTGCTATGTAGGCCGATGAAGCATTGCCGTAGCTAAGGCAAATGATGGAGATGCCCTGGGAGTTGAGACTCTGGCAATGAAAGTGCAATCCAAGGAGTTGAGACTCGAACGATGCCACCTTTAAAGACCCTAAGGCAAAATTTGAGTCTATCGAAGGGATCGAGGAGGCCCTACAACGGTTGAGACTTCTAGGGGTAAAGAAGGTCTAAGGTAGGTTGAGACTTCCCAGGTAAAGAGCAAGGTGAACAGAACATTCCTCAACTTGAAAGAGAGCATTGCGAGAAGAGGAGATAAGCGCACTTCATGATTCCCAAGAGCACATAGATACATCATTTTTGGGATCAGAGGATGAAGCTGAGTCCACACACCATGAATATTCTTCGATGGACAAGGCAAAGGATGTTTTTAAATCTTAGAGCCATGTCAGTGACAAGACGGCTCGCATGAGATTCAATTTTGATGATGAGCCAACTCCCAAGGCCTCATCATATTTCGATGATGCTGATGATACAACTGAGGACCAGGTAACTCAACAGGACAAACCCACTGAGACCAAAGAAGCTGTTAAACAGCTGAGGCTCAGTCAGCTGAGCAAACACTCTCAACTGCTCTAGGTGCGACAGAGTCAGTGCGCTTGCAGGCTACCCAGCTACCTACAATAAGAATGAATCCCCAGCTCAATTGCGAGGCTTCACACCTGCACAAACATTTACCGATGATGCTACCACAGTAGAGGCACAAGAGTTGGATCATTGCGGGAAATTCAAGAACAAACCCCCAAGGTCAAGCTTCGGGATATATTTTGTACGTAATGATGTGTTTGAAGATATGTTCCCATTTACAGCTGAATTGCCCGACATGGAGGAAGAATCTGCCAGATACTAAGAGAAATATATCGTGCAAGAAGAGCCCATTATTACTACAGATTCGATTGTGCCAATTGACTATAACTTCGATACAGTATGGCCGGAAGCTGAGTCAAATCCAACAGCTGAGTTATGTGAAGCCTTTAAGAAGATCTGTGAAGAGACTGAGAAGATGGAACGCCAATAGGCATCTCTGGATCTGAGATTGGACAATTCAGATGCTACCCTCACAGCAGATTTGAGAGGGATTATCGTTCGAATAAGGGAATGGGCTGCACAGCAGACAACCATGTGTTTGAGCAGGTCCGTTACTTCAAGGCGTTATTTGCCAAGATGCTTGTATGGAGTGCAGATACTTCTACGTTTCAACAGAGAATGAAGGAATACATGGTAAGGATGGAAACCTCTCACAATTCGGATATGGATCTGCTTAAGCACTATCACCAGACTGAGATCACTCGCCTAGAGAACAACATGAATGCAAAGTTCAGTCTTCTAATGGCAAAGATGAAATTGGTGACAGCTGAGTCAAAGGCTACTCGGTCCGAGTTCCGAAAAGCTCACTCCGCAACATACTCAAAGCATGATTCTATCATCAGCCGACTGGATTTTCTCCTAAGTGGTTTATTCCCTGGGCTAACCCTTTAATTTGGTGATGATGCCAAAAAAGGGGAAGATGAGGCCCTAAAGGGATTGGAGGAAGAGATGAAGAAAGGAGGTGACAAAGCTGAGGGGGAAGGAAGTTCGAAAAATCTTCCTTTGAAATGATGTTTGCTGAAACCCCACAACTAGGTGAAGTCACAGCTTCTATTCTCAGCAATCTACCCCAGAACCTACCCATTGAGAGAGTTGAGTTGGCCATGAAAGATAAAAGGAAGGCCATCGAAGCTGCATTCGAGGAAGTAGCTGAGAAGCGGTCGGCCACCACGTTGAATAAATCATGAAGCAATATGGTGGTCCTCAGTAGGAAAAGGACTATCTTGTGGTCAAGCCCCCAAAAGACATTACTATGCACGATGATCTTTGGATCGAGCCGGATCTCTAGAGGAGTTTCAAACTCTAGAAGAGAAGATTACTTTCAAGGGATGACTCTGCCGAGCTCGGGACTTGTATTAGAAGAAGGGATTGGAATTGTGTAATACAACTGATAAGCAGCAGACTTCCAGTAGTCACTTAGCTGGAAAGTCAAAAGCTCCAATACAGTATACTCCTAGAGGAAGAAGAGTTGAGTCAGGATGGGGAAGACATGGTGGAGGTGGAAGAGGTTCTCAACCACGGCCAAGACCAAAGAATGTTACGTATGTGGATCCACAGAAGAAAGGGATCACATACTGGGCTGGACATGACCATCTCGCTAATCTTGAGGTTGCACACAAGCTAACTGAAGCTAATAGAAGGCAATAGGAAGAGAATGAGAGAGCAAATCGTGAATGTATTGAGAGACAGCAAAGGGATGACCCTGCTGCTAAACGAGCTTATGAGAAGAAGAAGAAAGAGGAAGAAGAAAGGAAGAGGAGAAGACAGGAGGATGACGGGGAAGAGGGCTGGAGATGAAGAGAGAAGAAGGAAGAAGCAAAGACGTTGAAGTGTGCTGCGAACCCCTTCGTGTATTTTACGTGTTGTAAATACATATGTGTAAGTCTTCTGTAATAGCTCTGTGAATTTCCCTGTAATTTTCATTCTCTATGTATCTTAGCTTAGATATACGTTGTATTTGTTTGATACATGTTTTTATCTTAATTTTGATGATTTTATTTTATTACCAAAACAATGTTTTTAAAGGTTGTCCAAATACTCCTAAATGATTTAAAATGGTTTTAATATTTTCCGGAGTATTTCCTCAAATTTATTTTTTTTAATAATGGACAACACTTTTATTGATTTTATATCAATGAGTTTTTACTCCTATAACAGGTTCCTAAATCTTTGTCTAAATACTCTCGATCGGTTTAAAATGTTTTTACTAAATTTTCGGAGTATTTCTTGAGTTTTATTTTCGACAAAAATTGGACAACATTTTGTCTCGTAGTCGACCGGTCGCCCTATAGGGCAACCCGTACTGAAGATGTTTTTAGAAAAGAAAATGAGACGGAAGTAAAAACAAGCGAGTCAACCGGTCGCCCAAGGCGTCGACCGTCCGGTCGCCGTGACTGCAAGTTTCATTTTGAAACAGAACAAAACCTCTTCGTTTTTGATTAGGGGACCGGTTGAGACAGGGGTCGACCGGTCAAGTCTATGTCGATCGGGTCGCCCTGTTGAAATTTTCAAAGTGTTCTTATTTCTCTTATTTCGTGCGACGGTCGCCTGTGTATTGACAAACAAAAAATATGACCGTTTGACAACAGACACATTTCCTTAAATTGTGGGATTGATTTCTAACATGACTATATTCTTGATTTTAATTGTATTTTTCTGTAGATTTTCAATCCCCAAGAGGAGCATATGCTTGATCAATCATCTCCTATAAATAGAGGAAGTTTTGGAGCAACCAAAACAACAATTGAGATACAACACAACAAGATACACTTCAAGCATATACTTGGTCTTTCATTGTTATTATTCTTGTTGTAAATTTGCCTAGCTTATCACTTTCACATCCTTGAGGTCTAGGCTATTCTTGATTACACTTTGCACTCAAATTGTATTATTCATTATTGAGTTGTAATCTTGATTTTTGGTTATCATTCAAACACAAGATATCCTTGTGAGTGTTCTTGTGGTAAGATCACAATTGGATGATCTAGGTGATAGGTGCAAGAAGATTGTGGTGATCTTCTTATTGAGGTGTTGAAGAATTTGGTATTCTTCAAGGTTGAAGATTGTGGTAATCTTCACAAGGTGCCGTTGAAGGAAGATTGTGGTAATCTTCAAAGTGAGATTGTGGTAATCTCCAAAGGTGGTGTTGAAGAAGAGTGTGGTGCTCTTCAAGGTGTTGTAAGTTGAATTTGTATTAATTTTGGTAATTAATAAAATTCTTTTTCTTTGAAATCCATCCCGGATATCTTTGGGGTGGTAGAGGATTAGGCCCTAGGTGGGTTGAACCTCTTTAAATCGGCGTGTGTTGTTTACATTCCGCACCTTTATTATTGTCTTTGAGCATTCGATTGCCAAAAGAGGGCAAAATCGAAAAAGATGGAGATAATCTATTCACCCCCTCTAGATTATCCTAGCCGCTTGGACTTACAAGTGGTATCAGAGCCAAACTCTTTGGCAAGCTCGTTTCACATCGCGAGTGAAGAGAAACGATCGACGGCTACAAACGAAGCTCATCTATCTGGCACCTCCACCACCAAGCCACCACTATTTGATTCCAAAAATTTTAATTTTTGGAAAGAAAGAATGGAATGCTACTTACAAGGTTGCGGGTTCGACATTTGGAACACCGTCATAAACGAAGAATCCATTTCGATGAAAGGTACACCACACACCTCAAAAGGCTTCTATAAGCTCAATAATGAGGAGAAGAAAATCATCTCCTTAAACGGTAAGGCTTTAAATATTTTGTATTGTTCATTTACTAATTTAGAGTATGAACATATTGTAGGAATAAAGTCGGCACATGAAGTATGGCAAAAATTAGAAGCCATCTATGGAGTATTTGCAAATGAAAGGAGTCAAACAAAAGCATCTACTTCTCAAGGTTATACAAGCTCAAATCTAAGGAACAAGCCTCCTACAACTTCCAACTATGAAGAAGTTGAATATTGTTTTATGGGCATAAATGAAGAAAACGAGGTATGTCTTAAACCCTCTACTTCCTATGATATTGTCATTCAAAATGATTATAGTGATTTACAAAATGATTATGATGAACTTCAAAATGAATTCCAAAGCTTACTTGTTAGATACAAAAATTTGAAAAAGGATTTCAATATTTTGAAAAATGATAAGGATAGTTTATTTACTTCCTATGAATCACTATCATGTGCTCACACCACCACTCTTGACAAGGTTAGAAACCTTGAAAAAGTAAATAGTACTCTTGTTGAGAATATTGATTGCATGAAAAAGGATTTATTAAAATCCAACTTGAGTACCAATAAAATGTCCAATATTGTTGATATTCATAATTGTGATAAAGGACTTGATCATAAGCCTAATGTTGTTAATCATATGAAAAAGGATCAAGTCACTATGCATATTGGTCATTATGCTCCTAGATTTATTACTTGTTTTTATTGTGGCAAAAAGGGTCATACGGCTAATTCTTGTCGGGCTAGAAATAGCTCTAATTATTGTTGGAGACCTAAAAGTCTCAAAGCTAATCCTAAAGGACCCAAACATATGAGGGTACCACAAAAAAAATGTGTTATTAGGTACCCGACGAAGTAATAATCGGAGAAAATTCATGCCACCAAGAAAACATCAAATGAACGTTTCATTTGATCAAAGAAGGAGAAACTATTCTCAACAAAGCCAATTTCCAAGAAGAGCGTATAATCAAAAATGGGAAGAACACAATCCTTGGAAATGGCAAAGACATCATCAACAAGATGATTTTCAAAGAAGAAGAAAACATCAACAATGGGAAGATAACCAACCTTGGAAATGGAGTAATCAAAGAAGTCATCATCAACAAAGTGACTTCTCAAGGGAAGATATCATCAAGAATGGGAAAGACACAACCCATGGAAACGGCGCAATTGGTAAACCGTATCTCTCCATTTATATATGCATTTTATTTTTGTTTTTATTTGTGTCTCAATTGCAAAATGAGTTTTCAAGTTTTTTTTAAGGTCTTTAATATATATTTGTGCTTTTAAAATAGTTTTGAAAAAGAAGACCTTATATGATGTTTTTAAAACTCTTGTGCATTTTTATTAGACTTATGTGGCTTATTATCTCTTATGAAAACTTATAGCATAAGCTCTTTTTGATATCTCCTATTACTTGCCTACACTTGTAATTTCTATGCAAACGTTGTCTAAGAATTGTGTAGGATACATATTTCATACTCATTGGCTATTACGTCATCAAGTTTCTTAAACTATCGAGGTATGTCTAATCGTAATTTCTTTTAAACTCGATATTATGCTTATGCACATATCTTTCAAGATATTTCACTTTAACCCCTTAAGTGCCCCTAAATGATTTTGCAAATATTTTCTTTAAAAAGGCACTACTCGGTAAGTCTCGATTTTATCGAATATATGTTTTTCCGAAATCCTTATTTGTTGGATATAGTCCAAAATTATCTTTTTGCAAAGTTTTAAAACTTTTGGGGTAAAAATCGAATTTTGGAAAATTTGGGAAAGAATAATTGCACTTTGGGACGGTCAAAGCAGGGCGCCGGTGGCCCCGCACGTCGATCGGTCGCCTCCTACCTCGACCGGGTCGCCAGTGCCATTTTTACAACTTAAAACTCTCTGTTCTTCGTTTCAAAACAGAAGAGAACTCAAAACCCTTTACAGCGATATCTTCCCCTTTTCTTATATTCCTCAATTCTTCATCATTTTCACGATTCTTGTTGCTAATCTTCTTATTTTCAAAGAATCTTACATATATGGCTCCCCAAAGAATTCCACGGTCGAAATCCCATCTCCAAGCGTAGAAGGGCGGAGAGGGTTCGTCAAGAAATCGGCAAGAGGAAGCCGAACAAAGGGATATTCGAGCCGCTCAAAGAAATGTGGCTCAAGAAGGTGATGATGTTCAAAATCCCATTCTCTCTCGGGCCCAAATTACCGAGCTACGCGGAACTATTTCGCTCCAAAATTGCCGTTGGGCGAAAGGTAAAAATCTTTTGTTACTCAAGCCCCTAATTCCCACAATGTTCTTAATTTCATCAATAAATATGCGGAATGGTATTATGAGGATTCGGGAATGGGAGGAAAATCTATTGCTCGGACTAAAATGTGTCGTTTTAGTTCATTTACAAATGAGTATCCTACTATTAGAGGATTTTTTGAGGAGCAAGGTTGGATGTATCTATGGGAGCATGCTTATGTTTTGTATGATGATGATATTATCCAATATTTTTATGCTAATATGTGGGTGCAATATGATAATGAAAGAAAGCCGATTGCCGTTAATTCGCTTGTAAAGGGTCGTCATTTTAGATGGACTCCCAATGATATTTGCCGGCTTTTACGTGTTAGAGAAGGTGGTTGGGATTATTTCTCTTGTGGGACTTGGAATGATGAAATGTTGGGGGTGTCAATGAAAGAAGTAAAGACGTATTTGGGAGTATGGCCAAAGTATTCTTTGTTGGCAATGACACTTGAGCATCGTATTTTGTCGGTCATTGTCTCATATTGCATTTGTGGTAAGTCGGGAAAGATGCCTAGCAACATGGATTACTTTTTGACTTATAAGATTGCTAGGAGGAATCACTTAACTTTGGTGCCATACTTATTCAATGTCTAATCGAGTCCATCACTCAAGGTAATAAGAAGTTAGTTATGGGAAATTGGATTTGTAAACTTCTTATTCAATCGGGACTTCCTTCGTCGGAGTGTAACTCGGAAGTATTTCAAAATGACTTCGACATTGATAATATCTCCCAAATGGTCACGATGCGCAAGAATATGGACATCCGACCAACCAAAATGGCTAGAGGAAGAGGTCAAGAGTCCCCCGATCCTAATGACTACTTTGATGACGCCGAGGCCGCAAGATTGGCGGAAGAGGGCGAACCGAGCAATCCGGAAGGTAATACTGGTGCTCAACCGCCTAGGAGGTATACTCAAGCCGAATTTGATGAGATGAGGGCTTTTCATGAGACGAGATATGAGGCTTTGGAGCAAAAGACCTCCAAAATGCAAAAGTCTATCGGCAAATTGAAGAAATTTATCAAGGATTTTATTCCCGGATCTTGCTTCTCTTCGGACGAAGATTGATGTCCCTCCCTTCCTTTACTTTCTAGCATTTTCATTAATGTTGCTTTGTATTTTGATAAACTTTTGTAAAACTCATTTGTACTAATGATATTTGCTTGTCTTTCTTAAAAGGGTTAAAATTGCAAGTTGATAATGACTTGTGGATGATCATGACTTTGATGGAGTATTTGATGGTAAAAATACTCTAAAGCATTGTTTGATAATTGGTATGAAGTACTTGATGGTAAAAGTGCTTCTCTTAATGCTTTGATCATTATGCTTAGTTGGATATGTTGGGACATTTGACATTTGATACATATATTGTTTAAGGCATGACTTATTACTTGATAGATGTTCTAATTTTTGGCATTTGTAATGCCTTGATCATTCTTAGCTTATCTCAATTGGGTTGAACCCTTGAGAATCCACTTTGAGCTTCTTATTTGATGAACAAATGTTGCATATGATCTTATTGAGCTTTGGAATGAGGTTGATTGATGATATGTAAATTTTTTGGCTTGAAACCTTTACAAGGACTATATGCAACCTCTTCTATTTTTCACGCACACAAGGTGTTTGTTGAAATGTCGCAATGAAACTTTCAACTTCTACATGATTCTCTTGCTTCAAAATGTCTTAAAATCTTTTTGAAATCATGTTTTTAGCTAAACTAATGAGCTTATGGATCTCTTATGCTTCAATTCTCCCATTTTCCTTGGATTATTATGCTTTAATTGCTCAAACGGTTATTAAACCGTCCCTTTGGCGTCTTTGATATTATTGTATGGTGTTTCCACCATCCTAACATTCTTTTTGATGATTCCAAAGGGGGAGAAACAGGATATTGGCTCATTAGCTCAAAAAAGCTAATAAAAGCTTGTCATAAAAGCTATAAGCTATGGCTCATAAAAGCCATAAGTTGTGATTTGTTTTTAGTCCAATTGTTGATTGATGGACTTATTGTTTAATGATGTTTTGTGACGGGGGGAGCTTATAAGCTCTTGAACAAATTGTAAAAGCTAGCTTTTAGCTTATGGAAAATTGCTTTTACATTATTCTTGATATGCTTGTTGATAGGGGGAGCTTGTGCTTATTATTGAAAATATTTACTCCCTACTTGGTTGATTTAATATTTTTGGAAATTTTGGTTGCTTCCAAACGGTCAAATGTTTTTACCGGAAAATCATTTCTAAAATTGCTCTCTTAGTTTGTGTAAAAATTGTTTTGGTTTGTAATCATCAAAAAGGGGGAGATTGTTTGATACATGTTTTTATCTTAATTTTGATGATTTTATTTTATTACCAAAACAATGTTTTTAAAGGTTGTCCAAATACTCTAAATGATTTAAAATGGTTTTAATATTTTTAGGAGTATTTCCTCAAGTTTATTTTTGTTAATAATGGACAACACTTTTATTGATTTTATATCAATGAGTTTTTACTCCTATAACACGTTCCTAAATCTTTGTCTAAATACTCTCGATCGGTTTAAAATGTTTTTACTAAATTTTGGAGTATTTCTTGAGTTTTATTTTCGACAAAAAATTGGACAACATTTCGTCTCGTAGTCGACCGGTCGCCTACATAGGGCAACCCGTACTGAAGATGTTTTTAGAAACAGAAAATGAGACGGAAGTAAAAACAAGCGGGTCGGCCGTGCACTCACAGGCGTCGCCGTCGGTCGATCGGTCAATGGATCGACCGGTACTGCAAGTTTCATTTTGAAACAGAACAAAACCTCTTCGTTTTTCGATTAGGGGGACCGGTTGAGGCAGGGTCGACCGGTCGAAGTCTATGTCGACCGTCGCCTGTTGAAATTTTCAAAGTGTTCTTATTTCTCTTATTTCGTGATGACCGGTCGCCTGTGTATTATTAATGACAAAAAATATGACCGTTTGACAAAACAGACACATTTCCTTAAATTGTGGGATTGATTTCTAATGACTATATTCTTGATTTTAATTGTATTTTTCTGTAGATTTTCAATACCCAAGAGGAGCCTATGCTTGATCAATCATCTCCTATAAATAGAGGAAGTTTTGGAGCAACCAAAACAACAATTGAGATACAACACAACAAGATACACTTCAAGCATATACTTGGTCTTTCATTGTTATTATTCTTGTTGTAAATTTGCCTAGCTTATCACTTTCACATCCTTGAGGTCTAGGCTATTCTTGATTACACCTTGCACTCAAATTGTATTATTCATTATTGAGTTGTAATCTTGATTTTTGGTTATCATTCAAACACAAGATATCCTTGTGAGTGTTCTTGTGGTAAGAACACAATTGGATGATCTAGGTGATAGGTGCAAGAAGATTGTGGTGATCTTCTTATTGAGGTGTTGAAGAATTTGGTATTCTTCAAGGTTGAAGATTGTGGTAATCTTCACAAGGTGCCGTTGAAGGAAGATTGTGGTAATCTTCAAAGTGAGATTGTGGTAATCTCCAAAGGTGGTGTTGAAGAAGAGTGTGGTGCTCTTCAAGGTGTTGTAAGTTGAATTTGTATTAATTTTGGTAATTAATAAAATTCTTTTCTTTGAAATCCATCCCGGATATACTGGGGTGGTAGAGGATTAGGCCCTAGGTGGGTTGAACCTCTTTAAATCGACGTGTGTTGTTTACATTCCGCACCTTTATTATTGTCTTTGAGCATTCGATTGCCAAAAGAGGGCAAAATCGAAAAGATGGAGATAATCTATTCACCCCCTCTAGATTATCGTAGTTGTTTGGACATACAAGTGGTATCAGAGCCAAACTCTTTGGCAAGCTCGTTTCACATCGCGAGTGAAGAGAAACGATCGACGGCTACAAACGAAGCTCATCTATCCGGCACCTCCACCACCAAGCCACCACTATTTGATTCCAAAAATTTTAATTTTTGGAAAGAAAGAATGGAATGCTACTTACAAGGTTGCGGGTTCGACATTTGGAACACCGTCATAAACGGAGAATCCATTCCGATGAAAGATACACCACACACCTCAAAAGGCTTCTATAAGCTCAATAATGAGGAGAAGAAAATCATCTCCTTAAACGGTAAGGCTTTAAATATTTTGTATTGTTCATTTACTAATTTAGAATATGAACATATTGTAGGAATAAAGTCGGCACATGAAGTATGGCAAAAATTAGAAGCCATCTATGGAGTATTTGCAAATGAAAGGAGTCAAACAAAAGCATCTACTTCTCAAGGTTATACAAGCTCAAATCTAAGGAACAAGCCTCCTACAACTTCCAACTATGAAGAAGTTGAATATTGTTTTATGGGCATAAATGAAGAAAACGAGGTATGTCTTAAACCCTCTACTTCCTATGATATTGTCATTCAAAATGATTATAGTGATTTACAAAATGATTATGATGAACTTCAAAATGAATTCCAAAGCTTACTTGTTAGATACAAAAATTTGAAAAAGGAATTCAATATTTTGAAAAATGATAAGGATAGTTTATTTACTTCCTATGAATCACTATCATGTGCTCACACCACCACTCTTGACAAGGCTAGAAACCTTGAAAAAGTAAATAGTACTCTTGTTGAGAATATTGATTGCATGAAAAAGGATTTATTAAAATCCAACTTGAGTACCAATAAAATGTCCAATATTGTTGATATTCATAATTGTGATAAAGGACTTGATCATAAGCCTAATGTTGTTAATCATATGAAAAAGGATCAAGTCACTGCATATTGGTCATTATGCTCCTAGATTTATTACTTGTTTTTATTGTGGCAAAAAGGGTCATACGGCTAATTCTTGTCGGGCTAGAAATATCTCTAATTATTGTTGGAGACCTAAAAGTCTCAAAGCTAATCCTAAAGGACCCAAACATATGAGGGTACCACAAAAAAATGTGTTATTAGGTACCGACGAAGTAATAATCGGAGAAAATTCATGCCACCAAGAAAACATCAAATGAACGTTTCATTTGATCAAAGAAGGAGAAACTATTCTCAACAAAGCCAATTTCCAAGAAGAGCGTATAATCAAAAATGGGAAGAACACAATCCTTGGAAATGGCAAAGACATCATCAACAAGATGATTTTCAAAGAAGAAGAAAACATCAACAATGGGAAGGTAACCAACCTTGAAATGGAGTAATCAAAGAAGTCATCATCAACAAAGTGACTTCTCAAGGGGAAGATATCATCAAGAATGGGAAAGACACAACCCATGGAAACGGCGCAATTGGTAAACCGTATCTCTCCATTTATATATGCATTTTATTTTTGTTTTTATTTGTGTCTCAATTGCAAAATGAGTTTTCAAGTTTTTTTAAGGTCTTTAATATATATTTGTGCTTTTAAAATATTTTTGAAAAAGAAGACCTTATATGATGTTTTTAAAACTCTTGTGCATTTTTATTAGACTTATGTGGCTTATTATCTCTTATGAAAACTTATAGCATAAGCTCTTTTTGATATCTCCTATTACTTGCCTACACTTGTAATTTCTATGCAAACGTTGTCTAAGAATTGTGTAGGATACATATTTCATACTCATTGGCTATTACATCATCAAGTTTCTTAAACTATCGAGGTATGTCTAATCGTAATTTCTTTTAAACTCGATAATATGCTTATGCACATATCTTTCAAGATATTTCACTTTAACCCCTTAAGTGCCCCTAAATGATTTTGCAAATATTTTCTTTAAAAAGACACTACTCGGTAAGTCTCGATTTTATTGAATATATGTTTTTCCGAAATCCTTATTTGTTGGATATAGTCCAAAATTATCTTTTGCAAAGTTTTAAAACTTTTGGGGTAAAAAATCGAATTTTGGAAAATTCTGGGGAAAGAAAAATTGCCTGGGACGGTCAAAGCAGGGGCGACCGGTCGCCCTGCACGTCGACCGGTCGCCCCCTACCTCGACCGGTCGCCCAGGCCATTTTTACAACTTAAAACTCTCTGTTCTTCGTTTCAAAACAGAAGAGAACTCAAAACCCTTTACAGCGATATCTTCCCCCTTTTCTTATATTCCTCAATTCTTCATCATTTTTCACGATTCTTGTTGCTAATCTTCTTATTTTCACAAGAATCTTACATATATGGCTCCCCCAAAGAATTCCACCGGTCGAAATCCCATCTCCAAGCGTAGAAGGGGCGGAGAGGGTTCGTCAAGAAATCGGCAAGAGGAAGCCGAACAAAGGGATATTCGAGCCGCTCAAAGAAATGTGGCTCAAGAAGGTGATGATGTTCAAAATCCCATTCTCTCTCGGGCCCAAATTACCGAGCTACGCGGAACTATTTCGCTCCAAAATTGCCGTTGGGCGAAAGGTAAAAAATCCTTTGTTACTCAAGCCCCTAATTCCCACAATGTTCTTAATTTCATCAATAAATATGCGGAATGGTATTATGAGGATTCGGGAATGGGAGGAAAATCTATTGCTCGGACTAAAATGTGTCGTTTTAGTTCATTTACAAATGAGTATCCTACTATTAGAGGATTTTTGAGGAGCAAGGTTGGATGTATCTATGGGAGCATGCTTATGTTTTGTATGATGATGATATTATCCAACATTTTTATGCTAATATGTGGGTGCAATATGATAATGAAAGAAAGCCGATTGCCGTTAATTGCTTGTAAAGGGTCGTCATTTTAGATGGACTCCCAATGATATTTGCCGGCTTTTACGTGTTAGAGAAGGTGGTTGGGATTATTTCTCTTGTGGGACTTGGAATGATGAAATGTTGGGGGTGTCAATGAAAGAAGTAAAGACGTATTTGGGAGTATGGCCAAAGTATTCTTTGTTGGCAATGACACTTGAGCATCGTATTTTGTCGGTCATTGTCTCATATTGCATTTGTGGTAAGTCGGGAAAGATGCCTAGCAACATGGATTACTTTTTGACTTATAAGATTGCTAGGAGGGAACCACTTAACTTTGGTGCCATACGTATTCAATGTCTAATCGAGTCCATCACTCAAGGTAATAAGAAGTTAGTTATGGGAAATTGGATTTGTAAACTTCTTATTCAATTGGGACTTCCTTCGTCGGAGTGTAACTCGGAAGTATTTCAAAATGACCCGACATTGATAATATCTCCCAAATGGTCACGATGCGCAAGAATATGGACATCCGACCAACCAAAATGGCTAGAGGAAGAGGTTAAGAGTCCCCGATCCCAATGACTACTTTGATGACGCCGAGGCCGCAAGATTGGCGGAAGAGGGCGAACCGAGCAATCCGGAAGGTAATACGGTGCTCAACCGCCTAGGAGGTATACTCAAGCCGAATTTGATGAGATGAGGGCTTTTCATGAGACGAGATATGAGGCTTTGGAGCAAAAGACCTCCAAAATGCAAAAGTCTATCGGCAAATTGAAGAAATTTATCAAGGATTTTATTCCGGATCTTGCTTCTCTTCGGACGAAGATTGATGTCCCTCCCTTCCTTTACTTTCTAGCATTTTCATTAATGTTGCTTTGTATTTTGATAAACTTTTGTAAAACTCATTTGTACTAATGATATTTGCTTGTCTTTCTTAAAAGGGTTAAAATTGCAAGTTGATAATGACTTGTGGATGATCATGACTTTGATGGAGTATTTGATGGTAAAAATACTCTAAAGCATTGTTTGATAATTGGTATGAAGTACTTGATGGTAAAAGTGCTTCTCTTAATGCTTTGATCATTATGCTTAGTTGGATATGTTGGGACATTTGACATTTGATACATATATTGTTTAAGGCATGACTTATTACTTGATAGATGTTCTAATTTTTGGCATTTGTAATGCCTTGATCATTCTTAGCTTATCTCAATTGGGTTGAACCCTTGAGAATCCACTTTGAGCTTCTTATTTGATGAACAAATGTTGCATATGATCTTATTGAGCTTTGGAATGAGGTTGATTGATGATATGTAAATTTTTGGCTTGAAACCTTTACAAGGACTATATGCAACCTCTTCTATTTTTCACGCACACAAGGTGTTTGTTGAAATGTCGCAATGAAACTTTCAACTTCTACATGATTCTCTTGCTTCAAAATGTCTTAAAATCTTTTTGAAATCATGTTTTTAGCTAAACTAATGAGCTTATGGATCTCTTATGTTTCAATTCTCCCATTTTCCTTGGATTATTATGCTTTAATTGCTCAAACGGTTATTAAACCGTCCCTTTGGCGTGCTTTGATATTATTGTATGGTGTTTCCACCATCCTAACATTCTTTTGATGATTCCAAAGCCGGGAGAAACAGGATATTGGCTCATTAGCTCAAAGAAGCTAATAAAAGCTTGTCATAAAAGCTATAAGCTATGGCTCATAAAAGCCATAAGTTGTGATTTGTTTTTAGTCCAATTGTTGATTGATGGACTTATTGTTTAATGATGTTTTGTGACAGGGGGAGCTTATAAGCTCTTGAACAAATTGTAAAAGCTAGCTTTTAGCTTATGGAAAATTGCTTTTACATTATTCTTGATATGCTTGTTGATAGGGGAGCTTGTGCTTATTATTGAAAATATTTACTCCTACTTGGTTGATTTAATATTTTGGAAATTTTGGTTGCTTCCAAACGGTCAAATGTTTTTACCGGAAAATCATTTCTAAAATTGCTCTCTTAGTTTGTGTAAAAATTGTTTTGGTTTGTAATCATCAAAAAGGGGAGATTGTTTGATACATGTTTTTATCTTAATTTTGATGATTTTATTTTATTACCAAAACAATGTTTTTAAAAGGTTGTCCAAATACTCCTAAATGATTTAAAATGGTTTTAATATTTTTCCGGAGTATTTCCTCAAGTTTATTTTTGTTAATAATGGACAACACTTTTATTGATTTTATATCAATGAGTTTTTACTCCTATAACACGTTCCTAAATGCTTTGTCTAAATACTCTCGATCGGTTTAAAATGTTTTTACTAAATTTTAGGAGTATTTCTTGAGTTTTATTTTCGACAAAAATTGGACAACATTTTGCCTCGTAGTCGACGATCGCCCTATAGGGCAACCCGTACTGAAGATGTTTTTAGAAACAGAAAATGAGACGGAAGTAAAAACAAGCAGGTCGGCCGTGTCGCTGGCGTCGGCCGTCCGATCGATCGGTCGCCAATGATCGACCGGTACTGCAAGTTTCATTTTGAAAGCAAAGAACAAAACCTCTTCGTTTTTCGATTAGGGGACCGGTTGAGACAGGGTCGACCGGTCGAAGTCTATGTCGGCCGTGCCCTGTTGAAATTTTCAAAGTGTTCTTATTTCTCTTATTTTCTGCGGCCATGTCCGCCCGTGTATTAATGACAAAAAAATATGACCGTTTGACAATGGAGACACATTTCCTTAAATTGTGGGATTGATTTCTAATGACTATATTCTTGATTTTAATTGTATTTTTCTGTAGATTTTCAATCCCCAAGAGGAGCCTATGCTTGATCAATCATCTCCTATAAATAGAGGAAGTTTTGGAGCAACCAAAACAACAATTGAGATACAACACAACAAGATACACTTCAAGCATATACTTGGTCTTTCATTGTTATTATTCTTGTTGTAAATTTGCCTAGCTTATCACTTTCACATCCTTGAGGTCTAGGCTATTCTTGATTACACCTTGCACTCAAATTGTATTATTCATTATTGAGTTGTAATCTTGATTTTTGGTTATCATTCAAACACAAGATATCCTTGTGAGTGTTCTTGTGGTAAGAACACACTTGGATGATCTAGGTGATAGGTGCAAGAAGATTGTGGTGATCTTCTTATTGAGGTGTTGAAGAATTTGGTATTCTTCAAGGTTGAAGATGTGGTAATCTTCACAAGGTGCCGTTGAAGGAAGATTGTGGTAATCTTCAAAGTGAGATTGTGGTAATCTCCAAAGGTGGTGTTGAAGAAGAGTGTGGTGCTCTTCAAGGTGTTGTAAGTTGAATTTGTATTAATTTTGGTAATTAATAAAATTCTTTTTCTTTTGAAATCCATCCGGATATGGGGTGGTAGAGGATTAGGCCCTAGGTGGGTTGAACCTCTTTAAATCGACGTGTGTTGTTTACATTCCGCACCTTTATTATTGTCTTTGAGCATTCGATTGCCAAAAGAGGGCAAAATCGAAAAGATGGAGATAATCTATTCACCCCCTCTAGATTATCGTAGTCGCTTGGACTTACAGTATTGTCATACTTGTATAAAGCTCGATATTTATTGTAAACAACTTTGTAAAGGATAAGAATGTTATGATCAATAAAGTGATTATTCAAAGTAAACATTCTTCGATCTTTGACCTTTGCTTGTATTTTTGTTGTTAACTTATGTTGTATGTTTTAAGTTTTGGCATCATCAAAAAGGGGGAAATTGTTAGGAAATTTACTTGTTAGATTTTGATGATACCATGTAAAACTTAGACTAGAAAGTTGGCACCTCATTTTCCTTGTAATTCTGTATTGTAATAGATAGGACTGGAAGAGCTGAGTTAAGTCAGCTAACTCAAGATTACAAGAAGACAACTGCGAACTGGAATGAAGAATCTGTTGTGTGTCAGCTGAGTATGGCCTAGAAGGAAGTCAAGGACTCGACTGAAGGAGAGTTAGCTGAGGAGCAGCTATGAGAAGTGTCAGTCAAGTCAACTCAAGAAGCCAAGTCTATCAGTTGAAGTGATAGTTGAGTCAATCCCATGATCGGAGCATACTCAAGTCACCGGGGTAAAGGCAGTAGTCAAGTGAAGACAACTGACTTAGATCCGTTGGAATAAAGTCAAGAATATTACTCGATATAGTAATATGTCAAGCTGCCAGATCTTAAAGTGTTTGACCCAGAATTGTGCAAAAGGAATGAGCCAATGGGAAACACTGCATCTTGTGTCAAAACCTGCAAAGCTGAAATGCCATTTAATACGAGGAAATGTCAACATCACAAAGGTTGCAGACCAAGACAATACAAGCCAACGAACACAAAGTGATATTTGAAACTAGCCTATCTCTTCAACGGGCAAATTTCAAATGTGCACTATAAAAGGCTGAGGAAGCATTTGAGAAAAGGTTACGAATGACACAGACTTTTTAAGCAATATTCAAGCAATTAACCTGCAAGTTCTCAAAGCTTATCAAGATATTCCTCAAGCCTAAAATTCGAAGAAACTTGATCCAACACAAGCTGTGAAGGAGAGATAACTTCAACCAGTTGAAGAGGAAACATCTGAAGAAACAAAAGGGGCCTACTTTCCAAGTTGAAGGATCGTATAAAGGTTGAAGGTCAAACCAAGCATCAAGTTTGTTGGAGGGCTTCGTGATCAAATCCAAGAACTTGAGAAGTGAGCTGAAGTAGCTAGGCAGCTGCCTCGTGAAGAAGCTGAGTCGCAAGAGAAGCCAGCTGTGTGATCAAGGTTATCTCTAGGCTGATAATTACTTTGTAAACTAATTTGTTACTTAGAGAATTCCTCCAGGAGTTGGAGAAGAGAGGACTAGAAGAATTACTCCATCTTCGAACCTCTATAAAAATACTTGTGTCAATTTACTTTCAAAGATTTACTTTCCGCATATCTATTTTATATCTCATTGTTAGTTAATATTTGTTGTCCAACTGATAAATAACTAAGTGCTAAAATCAAGTGTTAAAAACAAGTTTTAAACTAATCAAAGGGTGGTAAGTGTTCCGCTGTTAAAAACCAAATCAGCCAAGTTAAGTATTTGGCTTAAGCAGCCGAGTTATACTATCAACAACTCTATCGAGTCTGTTGAGTGGGTGACTTAGCTGAATAGCCAACTTAGCTGTCCCCCAAGGACACAGTTGATTTGAATCAACTCTCTTGAACTATTTAAAAGGACTAAAATCAAAAATTTGGTAAGGTTTATTCAACCCCCCTTCTAAACCTTATACCACACCCCTTGGGACCTACACCACAATTGGTTGTGATTGGAAGTATAGCCCAAGTTTTCGAGCACAAGTGACCAAGGCCAGCACCAGTTTCTCTATATGAGAGTAGCGAGTTTCCGCATCCAAGAGGACTTTGCCGATGTAGTATATCGATGATGATCCGCTTGTTCTTCCTGCACCAAAACGCCGAAGAAGGCTTTTTATACCGATAGGTATAAAAATAACATCTTCCTTCTCTTGGTATTGTCAGCAATGGATGTGATGCCAGATATGTCTTCAAGTCGCTAAATGCTTGTTGACATTCCGGAGTCCACTTAAAACCTTTTCTTTGCGTGTAGTAACTTGAATAACGGCAAACCCTTGTCGGCAAACTTGGAGATAAAATGGCTCAAAGCGGCCATATAGCCAGTCAGCTTCTACACGTCTTTCGCATTGGAGGGGTCTTTGGCATGTTTAGGATGTCACTTATCTTCTCCGGATTGGCCTCGATTCCACGCCGGAGATCATGTATCCCAAATATTTGCCCCCATGTACGCCGAAGGTACATTTTGAGGGGTTCAAATTCATTCCATAAGTCTTCAATACATTTAAGCATTCTTCTAAGTCTGCAGGGTAATGAGCCCCCCGTACTTCTCACTAGCATGTCGTCAATGTATACCTCCATGTTTTGGCCTATATGATCTTCAAAATTACGATTGACCAGTCTCTGATAAGTCGCTCCCGCGTTCTGTAGGCCAAAGGGCACGACCTTGTAACAATAAATCCCCGCTTCGTTGAAGTTGGTCTTCTGGTCCTCCTCTCACACCAGATATCGATTATATCCTTGGAAGGCATCCAAAAAGCTCAGGAGATTGCATTCTAAGGTTGCGTCCACCAACTAGGCGATTTGGGGGAGTAGGAATGGATCATTCGGGCAAACCTTGTTTAGGTTTGTAAAATCGATGCACATTCTCCATTTTCTGTTAGGCTTGGGGACGAGTACCATATTAGCTAGCCATTTCAGATATTGCACAGGTTTGATGTATTTTGCTTCGAGCAACTTGTTTACTTCTTCCTTTATCGCTTTACTCTGTTCTAGCCCGAAGGCTCTTCTTTTTTGCTTCCCCAGTCGGTGCAAGGCAACTTTTGGGGGGATCCCTTGCAAGTCCTTCATCTCCCAAGCGAACACTTGTGTGTTTCTCCTCAGGACTTCAATGATTTCTTGCTCCATGTCCGGCTCTAGATCAGTTCCAAGTCGCACAGTCCTTGTCTCATCCAAGACCACTAATTTGATCTTCTTTACTGCCTTACACTTGGGTTCTTCTTTCGGCCTACAGGTATTGGAGTCTTCTTCCCCTTGAGGCTCTTCGAGGTAATCTTCTTCCTGGAGGAGGCCAACCTCTGTCGGAGTAAGCAATTCATTCAAAAGTTCTAGGTCCCAGGCTTGGGGCTCCTCCTTCTAGGCGGTATGATGGCACTCTTGGGCTATGCTCCTATCTCCACGTTCCTCTCCGATCCTCTCTAGGGTGGAATTTCAGCTTCTGGTGGTAGATGGAGGCAATGGCCCTGAATGTGTTCAAGGATGGACGAGCAAGGATCACATTGTACTGCAGGGTATGTTTACTACAGCGAACCTCGCCATCTTTGTGACCCAGCGTGGGTAACTTCCCAATGAGAGGGAAGGCGTCACCTCCCCGAGGATGGGGATTTTATGTTGGCTAAGGTCTTGTAGGGTGGTAGTGACTTCGTTTAGAGATGAGTCTTCAAATCCTAGACGACAAAATGTACTGTAGAAAATAATGCCCATGGAGCTACCGATATCCACCAATGCTCTCTTCATCCAATAGTTGGGTACAGCTACAGAGGTAACAAAGGGAGTTGCTGGTCGTTCTCTCCCCCGAGCTTCGGGGGACAGGTCTTCTTCATCAAACATTATCTCCTCCTAGGCTTCTTTATGTAGTATGTCTTGGTGGAATGTATTGTGCTGAAAATGCGCCCCTCTTGAGCTCCACAACTTGGCTTTCTTCGCACGAGTTGAACCTCCATAAACCGATCCTCCAAAGATGGTATGTATTGTCTTTTGGTCGCCCATGTCCTTCAGAGATCGTGTGGCTCGGCTTTGTGCTGCACGACGATGCCAAAATGGTGCTACTTTGTTAAGGCAGATAACTCAAGTCAACTGGGTTGACCAAAATCCTCTTTCCGAGAGGGAAGTCTTCACACTAGTACTCTTCCTGAGGGGGAAGTCTTCTCTTCTTCCTCTTCCCGAAGGGGAACTCTTCTCGTCTTCTCCTCCTTGAACTGAAATATCCTTTGATGGGAACTTGCATGCACACACATGCAAACGTTAGAGGGCAGAGGGGTTGTCTCAGTGAGGCCTCTCCAACGCTCAAGTCAGCATGGTGAATGAGAGATATAACAGTAAACGAATACTGTAAAAATAATGCGTAGGATAATGATGAATTAATTCACTTACAGATAATAGGATGGACTTTTTTATACCTGGGAGATGGGCTCTGTGGGCCGTGTAGGAGAATTCGGCCTATGGGCCAGTCCACGTAGAAGAAAATGACCGATGGGCCAAACATGGACTTCTTTGGGCCGGTTTAATTATTAAGAACTCATTAGGCATTTAATAATAAATAAACATATATAAAATGAATTATATATTTAATTAATGAAATACCCTTTTTGCGCCAACAATTTTGTTTTAGTAATTTATGGACATAGAAAATAAAAATTTAGAAAAATACGAATATAAAAAAATTTAAAATTAATTATATGCTTTAATGAAAAATGATTGGATAACTTAAATTGTTTTTAGTTTCAAATGATAAAAAATTAAAGAAAGAAATACCATTTGAAACGAAAATGACGAGTTGATTGATCATAGTCAATTTTAATGGTTCATTTGATTCGACACAGAATTTTATAGTAGTTTGAAAAAAATATAATTTTCATTTTTATATATTTTGTATCAGGGCTCTTAGAAAATAACAATGAAAATGACGTATCCAAATTTAAGGTATTTTTTTGTATCACAATGAAAATATTTAATGACATCCATAATAGAATAATCTTTGAGATGAAAACGATAAAGACAAATCGAATGTAAGTTGAAAATGGTATATTGATTGATAGTCAGGTATTTCAACACAACACTAAAGTATGATATATATAGCCACCGAGTGTAGTCCTAATGTAACAAAGCGTGTACGAACACTTGCAAAGACCAAATGGGAACTAGGTGTAACGGATAGAAAGACATATTTATAATAATACTAAGTTGCATACGAGTGTACCATAAAATCTAATGACTATATGATTATCATGGTGATATTGAGAATCTTCAATTTAGTAATCTGGTTATCATCCCCCCTCAATTTTGAGGAGGCTCGGGATATTCAACTTTTTTTTCGAGGCGAAGGAAAAATTGTCCGAACAATGGCTTAGTTAGAACATCAACAATTTGATTAGTGGCTGAAATGTGATGGAAAGAGATCACCTTGGCTACAACTTTTCTCATATAAAATGTAGGTCCAATTCAAGTATTTTGTCTTGGAATGAAAGATCAATTTACGGATAAGGAAACAACACCAAGGTTATCAGTCCATATGGTAGTATCTTTACAAATCCGGACACCTAGTTCATGAAGAAGGGAATGCAACCAGAAAACATCATAAGCTGCAACAGCTATGCTTTAGTACTCCACATCGCACTCGATCCGACACAAATGGGTTTTCTTGGGATCGCAAGAGATCAAATTGGCTCCAAAATATACACAAGACCTCGAGGTGGATCACGTATAATCTATGTCGGACTGATCGGCATTAACAAAACCATTCAATTTGTTAATAGGGCCTTTAGTGAAGAACAATTCATGATCAATAGTCTCGCCAAATATTATGATGTGTGTTTGACAATGGGTATCTAGTGGGTTTTGCATGTATTCACTTAATTTTTTCACGCAATAAAATATATTCGGTCGTGTCATGGTAGCATATTGGAGCCCTCCAACAATTATTTGGCACAACATAGCATCGACGCAGTCGCCCATTATATTTGAGACAATAGAATACCGTTTTGAGAATAATGAACTTGAATTCCCAAGAAAACCGCAATGCCCCCAAATCTTTTAAAGAAAACATCTTGTGAAGCTCATCCATAACCTTCTTGTTGGGGACAAAACGGTATTTAATTAATTAATATATAATTTATTTTATATATATTTATTTAATATTAATTTCTTAATGAGCTATTAATAAATAACCGACCCAATAGTATCCAAAGATGGCCCATAAAGCAATTTCGTACCGGACTCGACCCATAGGCCAAATTCTCCTACACGGCCCATTGGGCTCATCTCCCAGTATAAAAAGGCCACTCTTATTATCCGTAAGTAAATTAATTCACAATCCTCCTACGCATTTATTATACATTATTCATTTACTATTTGTTCTCTTGTTCACCGTGGCCGACTTGAGCGTCGGAAGTGGCCTCCCGGGATAATTCCGGGCGCCTAACGTTTGCGCGTGTGTGCGACAAGTTCCGATCGAAGGATATTCCGGCTCTCCGAAAAAGACGAGAAGACTTCCCCCTTCGGGAAGAGGAAGAAGTGAAGACTTCCTCCTAGGAAGAGAGGTGACGTGAAGACTTCCCTCCGAGGAAGAGGATTTTGGTCAACCCCATTGACTTGGAGTGATATGCTTTAAAAGCAAAGATCATTTTGGTGTTATTTGTGGGAACAACCAAAATACAGGAAGATACAAACTCGATCACCAAAGACGTAAATTTGGATCTCAAGTCAAGGTCATGGCGCCGGAGACTAGCAAGGAGGAAGATTATTAAGACGGTGAGAGGCCAGCCGACCTTTCTCCCGGAAGGGCACCGCCTCTCCCTCAAGGAAGAAGGGCACCGCCGCCTCCCTCTAGAGGCGCTCCGCCCAGTGAAGAAATTCATCTAACCTAGGAGACTCTTCGAGTCCTGTTAGAAGAAGCTGCATGGAACGCCGTGAGGCATCAAGATGTGGTTGGAACCAGGGGAGCACTATCTTGGGCTCCACCCGTCATCGAAGACCTTGATCTAGAAGGGCAAGGAAAAAGAGATGAAAAATACGGCAAAAGCTAAGAAGAGCCGCCAGTAGCAGAAGAAGCTCAAGCAACACTGTCTAGCCATATTCATTCGCAAGATACCGCTTCAGAAAAAGGGAGTCCATTGAGCCCTGATATCCTGGTGGAATAGCTACCCACGGGAATTAGGACATCTAATCTCCCAAAATATGATGGAACCGAAGATCCCGGGAGCATTTGAACAAGTTCTATGTGGAGACAGACTCTATGAGATGACGGATCGCATACCGCAAAGCCTTTCTAAGTACCCTGACCAAGCAAGCTTGGGCTTGGTTCGATCATCTCTCGGAGGACTCCATCACTATGATGCACAAGTTTGCGGGACGCTTTGTATAACAGTTTTCTATCAACAAGGAGAACCACGAGACCATTGCAAACCTATTCCAGCATAAGGTGGAAGAGCCTTTGTGCAATTTCATGGGACAACTCGTGGAGGCTGTAAATGAAGTAACCAACATCCAACAAGAGACATCGACAAAGATTCAACAACGCGTCTCCCTCCAAGAGCGTGCTCGGGCATATCGAAAGAAGGAACTTTCTCCACCCCAGAAAAATTGCCCACGGCGCAGAGTAGAGCACCTGTCGGAGGAGATAAAGTAACAATGACACCATGAAGGAATAAGCGTAAGGCCAAAGAGGGTGCCCAGAATCAGCCTCAAAGCCATAAAAGGAGTTTAGGACAAGTAACAATTCCCTTGAATGCACCGCTATTGGAGGTACTAGCCACCATTTGGAGACACAAAATCATAGAGCCCCCGCGAGAGATGAGAGACAGTTTTGGATGACGTCGGTCCAAACATTTTTGTTACTTCCATTATGACAAGGGACACACAACTGAGACTTGAATCAAGTTGAGAGTCGCCATCTAGAAGTTAATTTGGAAAGGCCACCTACAAGAGTATGTGGATTACTCAGATCATGATCTAACTCCGGGAAGATAACGGCTGGGAACACCCTACATCACCTAGGAAGGACAATCCGACTCACCACTTTGAAAATACTTTGCCCCCGCAACATGACTCCGGACAGCACCTCCTAGATTGGTCTCGAATCATTTTACATGCACTTCCCCTTTAGCCGAGACTCGTCAAGAAGTACGAGATAGGCAGCACTATTGGGGACATAGGGACTATCCAGAAACATTAACCGATGACATTAAAGACGAAGTGAATTCTCCCAGCCAACCAGCAAAGACATCACACCTCCATGAAAGTCGTAGATCTCCTTAGCTTCCACCTACACCAGCTATCCTCGGCCTTCCGATGGCCTTAGTAATTTTTGTTTATCATTTTTTGCTTATCTCTGTGCAAGAGGCGTTAAATATTTATTTATATTTCAATTTGTTTCCGCCCCCAGGGCGTAAAACTTCATCATTATAATAAATAAAAACACTTTCACGTTTTTACTTTGATGTTGTGAATGCAGTTAATGGCCACATATGGCCAAGATCAATGACCAGTTAGGTGCTCTCCTCAGCAAACCCCATCTTTCCGGCTAAAACCCCAGATGAGCAGGGCCTGTTCACGGGGGTCCTCATGAATTCACCTTCTCCGTCTAAGACCCCAGGTGGGATCACCTTCGGGCTAAGACCTCGGATAGGAGGGGCCTCCTCATGGAGGTCCTAGTAATTCACCTCCTCCGGCTAAGACCCTGGAGGGGAAGGCCTCACTCGGTTAAGACCCCATCCGGCTAAGACTCCGGATGGGAGGGTACTCATCATAAGGAGGTCCTAGCAAAAATTAATCCTCCTCCGGCTAAGACCTCAGAGGAAGGGGCCTCCTCAAAAGAGTCCTCATAAAATCTTCTCCATGGTGAAAATGTGCAAGGAACACATGTGAAGAAGATATTAAAATGATAAAATAAAAATTATGGTGGAAACTCCAGAAGGGTGCTCCCTCCAGGCTTCGGAAAAGTGACCCATGAACTCCATGAGAGTGCCCACTACGGGCTTCAGAAGGGCATCCCACAAAATATTATTCCCCGGCGAATGAAGAAGGAAAAAACTCTAACACCTGGGGAAAGACATCAAAAACAATAAAGTAAAGTTAGAGAAGAGTTCCGGAAGGAGCCCTTCGAGCCGGGAAGGCCCCTCTCGAATTCCAGAAGGGCGCCCCTTGGGCTCTGGAAAGGCGCCCTCAAGGAGCCGCGGGATGGCATACATTAACCTTAAACACAGGTATTCCCGACTATTCCAAATAAATCTAGACTTCCCTCCGAAGGGAAGATCCACCTCGATGTGGAAAACTAACAAGTCTTGTACAAAGAAGTTATATCAAATCACTACATAAATCATGGCAAGACAAAGCAAATATACATAAGGAAGATGGAAGAATCATCTCGCCCCACCGGGAAAATAAAACATCTCAAGATCAAAAGAGAGGAGAAATATCCAAGTGTGCAAGATGAAATATCTAAGTGCGTAAAGAGAAATATTCAAATGCATAAAGCAAGCTCTAAAACAAGGTGGGCGGAGTCAATAGCCATCGGCCAAGAAATAACAATCACAACTCAAGAAGGAGGTGCCTCATCTCCACCAAAGAACATCATCTCCATCGCCGCCATCATCGTTGGGAAGATCCACCAAGGCCTCGACCTCTCCCTCCTACTCATTAGAAACGCCGCAATCTAGGATGTCAATCACCACCGAAGCTTTTCCACTCTGCCGTAGAAGTTTTCGGCAATGGCGCACCGCTTTATCGTAGTAAGAGCGGACTCTCTCATCATGTCGAGCGATAGGACGAGGAACCTTTGTAGGCCTCAATCGAATCGGACTCTCATAGGCCAACAACTTGATACCAATGGGAGACTGGAAGAATTATTCATTGTCTCGGCCTCATGGGCAAGCCGACTTTGCCCGGTACACCGCTAGACAAATCCAACATCTCACACTTATGATGGCTAGCCGCGCCTTAAGCACCTTCACTTCACTCCGAAACCATCGAGTTTTCCGTCTTAGTCACCTCGCCTCGATGGTTTGAAGCCGTTGTCAGTTTAGAACCTATAAGAAAATTTGTACAAGTCTTAGCCAAGTGAAGAATACGAAGAATGAAGAATGAAAATGCGAGAAAAACCATGGAAGCTTACCCTAGCAATGTCCCCGCAAATGTGAGTCTCAATGTCTTTGAAGATAAAGACCCAGCGGGACTAATCATCTGCCGATAAAGCTCTCTAATCTTTTGGCATAGCCAAGCCAGAATGTATGTAGTCCCAATAGGAATGGATCCCCTCGCGACGGTTGAATCTACCAGAGAAGATAGCTCGGGGACCGACAATCTCAGGAACAACAACCATAGTCCATCCTCGGCCTTTTCCCTCCGGGAAGGCACGAAGATGAGGAGCTAGCTAAGGCAACATCAAGACGATCATTTGAGTGCGAGTTGGGCGCCGATCACCCTCACGGAGGGAAGGGCGCCTATCACTCTCCCGGGAGAAGGGCACAACCTATCACTCCGAGGCGGACACTCGAGCTCCTGCCCGGTAATGCAGACTTCTCCTTGGCCTTCTTCTTTTCCTTCTTCTTAAAGGCCATCAACTCGCAATGATGTAGTTCTCCTTACTCGAAAAACAAGCAAAAGCCATATTACAAAATGGAAGCTAGTCAAAATGTACAAGTAAAGTGGGAAGCAATATAAAGAAGTAAAGTAGATGGGATACCCAATAACTCCATAACATTGGAAGATTCTTAAACAAGCCCCGAGACCTATAAACATCCGCCATCTCCTTCCGTGGGAAGTGGAAGTACCCCAGCAGTCATAACCTCCGAAACCCACTCATGAGAAATCTCCCAACCATTATCCCTCACATAGAAAAATCCTCCTTCCACACCCACCAAGAGAATGAAATCCATCAAGAAACTCTTTGCATCGGGAATGTGGGAAGAAGTGGCGAAAGGTGTCACTAGGAGACTTCCGGGCATAGAACAAAGAATGAAATCCGTCTACAGTCAGAATCAAGCCTAACTGCCGCATAACATGCTGATAACCTCATATACATGCATATGCCTGGAAAATTAAGCGACCGAAGACATGCTCCCACGAACCTAAGGATCGAGGTGAGGAAAGTGTCTGGAGGAAGCACAAAGCCAACAGAGAAGATGTAAAGGTACACTGTGATGAAGCCCTCGAGTGGATGAGTGAGCCTGTTGCCTGAACCCGGGGCCAACATCACAAACGCTAAAGGAAGCTCAAGCTTCTCCCGCAGCCTATGAAGACAGATGGAGGACACTCGACTGGTCAACTCTCTTAGGATAACTGCTCGACTCTCGGGAGGCCTATGTTGTCTTGTTTGATAAATGGTTTTATCATGATTTTGATGATCTTGTTTTTACACCAAAACAATGTTTTTAAAGGTTGTCCAAATACTCCTAAATGATTTAAAATGGTTTTAATATTTCCCGGAGTATTTCTTCAAGTTTATTTTCGACTAAATTGGACAACACTTTTAATGATTTTATGTCAAAGTGTTTTTACTTCAAAACAATGTGTCCTGTATGTTGTCCTAATACTCCCGATCGGTTTAAAATGTTTTTACTATTTTTCGGAGTATTTCTTAGAGTTTATTTTCGATATAAAATTGGACAACACTTATGTTTCAGGCTCGGCGGTCGCCCATAGGGCAACCCGCACTGAGTTGAGTTATGGAAAGAAAAAAGGGACGGAGGGAAATCAAAGGGGCGACCGGTCGGCCGGGAGGTCGACCGGTGAGGGCGGTTTAGAGTGCCAGAAGTCCCCCTAGAAGAACAAAACTTATGTTTCTCTGTTTTGGTCTTCTCGACCGGTCCAACATGAGGGCGACAGTCGCACCCCCTCCGACCCGGTTCTCTGTGTAAAAATTCGCAGAATTTAATTTCAATCTTATCTCTGCGTGACGGTCGAACCCTCTTTTGACAACAAACTATCCGTTGAGTTTGCGAGCGGCTTTTCCTTGATTTAAGGGGTTGATTTCTAACAGCTCTTTTCTTCAATTGTCTTGCAATTTTTCTGATTTCATGTCCCCAAGAGGAGCCTATCTTGTACAAGGCATCTTCTATAAATAGAGGAAGAATTGAAGCAACACAATAAGAGAAAACTACAACACAATAAGATACACTCAAGAATACACTTGTTCTTACATTGTCTTATTTCTTTTGTAATTTGCCTAACTATTCACTTTCACATTCTTGAGGTCTAGGCTATTCTTGATTACACTTGCACTCTATTGTATTATCAATTATCGAGTTGTAATCTTGAATTTGTGGTAATCATTCAAACACAAGATATCCTTGTGAGTGTTCTTGTGGTAAGAACACACTTTGGGTGAACTAGGTGTTAGGTGTAAGAAGATTGTGGTAATCTTCTTGTTGAGGTGTTGAAGAGTGTGGTGCTCTTCAAGGGTGAAGATTGTGGTAATCTTCACAGGTGCCGTTGAAGATTGTGGTAATCTTCAAGAAGAGATTGTGGTAATCTCAAAGGTGGTGTTGAAGAAGAGTGTGGTGCTCTTCAAGGTGTTGGTGTAAGATTTTATTGTAATAATTTTGGTAATTCTTAATAAAATCTTTTTCTCTTTTCGAAACCCATCCAGGATATCTTTGGGGTGGTAGAGCACGTAATCCCTAGGTGGGATGAAGCTCTATAAATCGGCGTGTGCTATTTACATTCCGTACCTTTGTAATTATCTTTGAGCATTCGGTTTGAAAAAGAGGGCGAAATCGAAAAGATGGAGATAATCTATTCACCCCCCCTCTAGATTATCGTAGCCGCTTGGACTTACAGGTACTTGGTGGGGCGGACCTCTTCAAGACTATCTTTTTTGGAGTCTACCTCAGAAGACTCATCCCTTGAGCTCGAATCCGACTCAAGCTCTATTTATCCTTCACCATCAAAGCACAACTCTGGAGCAAAGGAGGAATATCAAATTCTATGGAGAAAGGTGGACATGGAAATTGAACCAGAAACTGAACGCCCGGTAACACCTCGACCTCTCAGCGGAATGGAAGAAGTACCAGAAGGGCGGATATGACTTAAAATATACAAAAACTCGGGTTAAGATGGAGAAAAATGGGAATGAAATGGACAGGGGGGCTTGGGACGCTTCCCGGGCGTACTCGCACCGAGAAGGCGCTAGCGCACTTGTGGTCGCCACTATACGGCCCATGGAGCTCTCATCTGTCTCTCCGCTCGATGCACTCCAACTCTCCATGGATTCTCACCTCAACTTTCACCTCACCTCTCACCTCAACTTTCAAGAAATTTTCTAAGTCTTCTACAAAGCAAAAAAATTCAAAGTTGAAAGGTAGAGAGTGAAAATTTACCTTTGGAAAACATGGTCACAAGTTTTCCTCCAAGTGTCCTTATGCAAAGTGATCAAAGATTCTCGAAAGACAAGACAAAATATACAACAAGACAAGCAGATATTTCTACACGTATTAGCTCCGTCTTGCTTCATCCCTCTCGCATCATCGGAGGGGGCTTATGTTAGGGACAAAAATGGTATTTAATTAATTAATATATGATTCATTTTATATGTGTTTATTTAATATTAATTGCCCAATGGACTCTTAATAAATAAACCAAACTCAATGGTGTCCGGTATGGCCCATAGGTCAATTTCTCCGCGGACTGACCCATAGACCAAACTTTCCTACATGGCCCACGGGGCCCATCTCCCGGTATAGAAAGGTCCCTTATATTATCTATAAGTAAATTAAATCATAATCCTCCTACACATTTATTATACGAAGATTCGTTTTGTTTATTCTCTTGTTCACCGTCTTTGACTTAAGCATCGGAGGAGCCTCCTAGGATAAGCCCCGGGCCCACTAACATTTACGCATGTGTGCGGGCAAGTTCTAGTCGAAGGATATTCTATCTCTCGAGAGAAAAAGACGAGAAGACTTTCCCTTCGGGAAGAGAAAGAAGTGAAGACTTTCCCCTCGGAAAGAGGAGTGACGTGAAAACTTCCCTCTCGGGAAGAGGATTTTGGTTAACCCCGTTGACTTGGAGTAATCTGCCTTAAAAGGCAGCATCACCTCTGAATATCAATAACACATGACTCTGTGATAATTATGTCATCGACATATGTAAGAATAAATATATGAGAGCTTTATGTATTCTTGAAAAACTGGGAGTTATCAACTATTGACATGGTAAACCCAAAGGATTGCAACACAGTGCTAAGCTTGGAACACAAGCTCTTGACGCTTGTTTAAGCTCATAGAGTGACTTATGTAATATGCAAATGAGTGGTTCTCCATCGTCACTCATTTGCACAAATCCGAGGACTTGCTCCATATAAAGATCGATATCAAGATTGCCATTTAGAAAGGCGTTATTAATGTCCAAATGCCTCATAACCCAAGAGTTCGAATAACTATAGATAACATTGTTCTTATAATCGTAGGCTTGATAATGAGGCTTAATGTTTCTGTGTAGTCAAGCCCTATCATTTGGGTGAATCCCTTTGCAGCGAGTCTCACCTTGTGTTTTGCAATTGATCCATATGACTACTTCTTGATTTTGAATACCCACTTACAACCAATAAGTTTCTTATCCAATGGCAGCTGTGAAAGTTTAATGAAGCTCTATCCATGTGTGATTCTTAAGCAATGCATTATAATCTCTACTCATAGCATCTTTCCATTCTGTGGCTTGCATAACTTCTGTGTGACAGGTTGGTTCAATGTTATATTGAAGCAAAGCAACATATGTTCTTAGTTTGGTAATCCCTGATTTCGACTTAGTGATCATATGGTGTCCTCCTTGAAGAGAACAACCCGCATTGCTTTGAGAACTAAAATAGTGATGAGTGTTAGAATCGGGGTTGAACATCAATATGTATTAGCAAATCAATAGTTGTTCTACCATTGGGGATATGAGTATTTTGTGGTATTTCAATTGGAGAATGATGTGAAAAGTTCTTTGAGGAATTGGGAGACATGTTAGTAGAATCTGAATTATCACTAGATAAAGAGATGAAATCGAAATATTGATGGATTGATCAAAGAAATACAAAGGTGTTTGAGCAGGTTCAAATGATGTGGATGTAGTGATATATATTTGTTGAAGATGGGCCTTCAACCCATCCTTGAGTCCTACAAAACAAGAAAATAAATAGATATCTACAAACAAGTAGTTAGAATCTCACTTAAGGTAGGAATCTAGAAGAGTCCTTATCTTATCGAGGACTCCTATAAACTAAGAAATAAAAATAAGAGAAAATATATCATAATCTAGATATACATTTTTAGAATTCAAGTTACAATCAAATTCTTTCTTATATACAATCATAATCATGGTATAAGTCTAAGAAAGACAAAACACAAAATAACTAATTCAATTAATATTATTAAGAAAAAAATGATTGGAATTAAAATTCCAACATATTGAAAAGTCCTTATTGATTGCATAGTTAGTACATTATTATTGCATATTTACTATATTATGATTGCATAGTTACTTGTAATATTGTCATGATACTATTTTGCTTTCTTTTTGTGAAATAGATTATCGCTCAACTGAAACTGTAGGTCAATTAGTAAGTAGACAATATTTTGAGATTTATGTCAATGAAGATGGTGTTCATAGAAGAAGAACGGTGTTCTCTGTTTTGAAGGAGTTTCTTAATTCTAATGGTTCCTATTTTTTCGGTAATAGAGGTGACTTGTGATGAAATTGAATCATCAAGAATATCTTCTAAAAAGAATTAGTAACCGTCCTTTTTTGGTTTCTAATGGATATGTTACTTTTGACTAATCTACCCTTATTATTTTTTATTTTAAGCAACAAATAATTAATAAATAGGCTAAATCTTGGCGGTTAATAAAACTGATCAATGTCATCCTACAAATTAATCTCATATAACCCAATCCATATATATATGTGTGTGTATATATATTACCTCAGTTCAAACATATAATGAAAATTTTCAAATAGGAGAGCTCATGAGTAGCCATTCCATACTGCAATATTGTAATCATAATCTAATGTCATAAATTTGTAATGTTTCTCAGTGTTCAATCCCACTAGAATTGATTAGGAGTTAAGACCTGGTGGATAAAAAAAAAAGAGATAAACAGGAGAATATTTGGACTTCAAATTTAACTCTAGACAACAACATACATACAAGAACATGCATCAAACTGTAAGGAACTAAGGATGATATATCCAACTATTATAACTGATATCTTTTACAAACCGAAAATCAAAGAATGACAAAACTTATTCAAATAGAAACTCCTGATGATGAATTTGTCCAAAAGGCCAAATTTTGGATCTTTCTCCACACTAAACATTACCCAAATGGTCCTTTTGGACTAATATCTTGGCTAAATGTCCTAAAAGGGAAGGAGAATGGAGAATAATACAAATCAAGGGATATTCTTGTGATGGAAACAGACTGAAAAGTGAAATAATCAGGCAATATATCACAGTGCCTATTCGGGTCAGACGGCTAACAAGAACATTAAGATTTGCATAAGATTATTGTAAATGTATGTATACAAAAGGGATTCAGATTATAGGATTTTACACATAAGAGAAGTTTGAGTCCATCGAACCAAAGACAGATGGCATTTTGAACTCTGAATCGTGGTACCAAATGATTCTTCAAATCTTTTGAGTACTCTTTTTACAGCGACAATTGCAAAAGCTACCCTCAGGTTTAGTCTAATTACAAAAAAAACTCCAGTTATCTTTCAAATTACAAATACCACCCAAGAGGGTGCAGTGTGTAAGAGAGAAACAAATATCAAGATATATTTGTAATTTTGAAAGATAACCGGATATTTTTGGTAATTAAGCTAAACCTTAGAGATAGTTTTCTTAATTATTTCGCAGTGCCACTCATTCTACGATTGCTTGTGTTCAGGACAAAGTGAGTTATAATGAGCCCAGAACAGAGGGTGGATTCAGGACTTGCATGTTTGTTTTCGGTGAGTTTTAACCCCAAGAACGTCCATTTATATAAAGTACTTCATAAAATGTCAAAAATTAGATATAATGTCGAAAATGTGGTTCCATTGTCGTCTTTGGGAACACCTTGGAGAACATGGGATTTGTAGCAAACATGTCAACAATGGTTCTCTACTTCCATCACATCTTGTTTGATATTCCCACCTCTGCAAACACTCTCACCAACTTTCTTAGGTTCAAGGCTTCATCTCGGATACTTACTTGAACAGGCTCCACACATGCCTCATTTTCGGATTTCTTGAAAACTATGGGATTATAGATTGAAGTAATGTAAGTTCGATGTGTTGCTTTGCAATTTAAAATAGAAATCTTGACTTGCACGAGAACTACGATGAGTTGTATGAAATTGATGATGAAGAATGAGATCTTACGAAGAAAAACACGCACACCAACCACTTGAGGGTATGTGCACATGATGGGTAAATTACAATTTTAGTCCCAAGAACTTACGGGGGTGTGGCAAAACTAATCATTTTCAAATTCGTCTCGAGAACCACCTTGTATCTTCAAAGTTTTAGTCCTCAAGTAGCGAAAATTTCAAAATTGCTGAGAGAAGATCTCACGTGAGTTGTATTTAAGAGCGAAAATTGGGATTTCGAATCTCCGACAAAAAATTAGCATTTTATTGCTATAGTTGCCAATTAGGTGTGGTAGACCCCAAGAAAATGGTTTGAAACACTTACTTTTGGCCAAAGATTCGAAAATCCGCAATTTTTGCATTTACGTGCAACTCGCATGAGGTTTTCGGACAATTTTGAAATTTTCATCAAAATAAGGACTAAATCGGATATTTGTTTTGAAGATGCAAGGTGATTTTTTGCTAGGTATTTAATTTGAAAATGATCAAGTTTGCCACCACACCCCTAGAGTTACACGACTAAATCGCAATTTACCCTTCCAAATACTACAATATGTTTTGTCCCTTCTAACAATCATCCACTTTGATTGACCTGCCTTAGCATCTAACATGTGTTTTTAAGCGTACAAACATTCTAATAGCCACTCCTTTTTCTCAAACCAGGTTCTAGACAAAGTTGTTGTCGTTTGGGATGGGACGAGAGGTGCACGGTAACACGAAGAAGTCGAAGAAGTGAAGATACTAATAAGAATGCCGCCAATCATCGCCAAAGACGATAATAATGAACACATGTTTAGCACAACTCAGGACTTTCTCAAGTACTCCAAGATATTTCATGAAACCTCACTTGGCCACATTAAAACTCCCCACTCCATCAATACCCGTAATCCCTTTAATCTTCATGGCCATTCTCCTTCCACTCTATGAAATCTTCGAAAGATCACAGGACATCCCAACGGATAACTTAGCTCCAACGTGTAGGCATTGGGCTCGTCCTCTCTATCATCTCAATGGGAATATTTGGTGTAGTTGAGGTGAAAAGAAGGGATCGAGCCGATTAGTCTTTTGCGGTTTTCGTTCCAATATGGAGTTTTCGGTGTTGTTGCGATATGTTTGCAATGGTTGGATTGATGGAATTTTTCTACAAAGAAGCGCCGTGCAGGATGAGATCTCTTGCTACTTCGTTCGTGTTGTTGTCGTTGTCTTGAGTGTGTTTGTGAACATTGTGAATGTTATAAGTGAAAAAATTACGTAAAAATAAACAAGTGTGGCTCGCAGCACAAGATTTGGATCATAATAAATTAGATTATTTTTTGGTTTTTAGCTCTACTTAGTGGGATTAATTTTGCTAATTATCTCTTCTCGGGGCATCATGGTACAAGTTCGAGGTCGGATGTTAAAGAATCTAATGAAAATAAGACTAAGGCTTCGATGATGAGTTAATGTTGAGCTGTTAATTATGTGGAAGATGATGAAGCTTTTGTTTACGCCTTTCTTTTTGAGAACTATTGTTAATAATCTGCCATGAATTGTTAAGAGTTCTTGGTATAAATAATATGAGATTTGATCTTATTCTACAAAATTCCTTGTCCTTATTGTCCTTTAATTGATTGGTTTCACTTGAAATTTCCTTCTGTTTTTTTCGGACTTTAATATTGTGAGTGGCCTAAGTTTTGAGCATTGTGAAGATTTATTTAATTTTCAAGAGCGAAAGTGATGATGTCCAGTGAAATCTTATCAATTTCTCATTATTATAGCCACTTTTTTTTTTGTTTTGGTACAAATCAATCAGCATATAAGTCTACAAAGTGAATTAATTTGTAGAGTTGAGAGGACGAATGTGCAGTTTTTATATTCTCATAAAACAATACAAAAAACATATATAAAAATAGAGGTTCTAAATTATCTATGACTTACTGCTTAGTTGGAGCTTGCAAGGCAGGAGGCAAATCATGGTGCAAAAAGGCATACTTTTGTTATCACCAGTATCTTGATACACTGCAGAAAATTTTCATGCTATTCACTATTTGCTTTGAACATTTCAAATCACTCTTTCATAACTAGTACGATGGGTGACAATCAACGGCAGAACACGACAATCTTATATTGAAAATGAGATTGAGTTAACATGAGCGGTGCAATATTGCCGGGCGCATCTCATCAATGTCCTTAATTATATTTGATACTGCTTTCTCCGAAGAATTTCTAAATAACGAGAAAAGGACCCTTCCTAAAGTTTCCACCAATGAAGCAATCTCGAATTAAAAGCATCGACGAGCTCGGCGAAAAGAAGCCTACTACTCTTTCCCAACATGAAAATCATTTGTGCGGTCAAAGGTATCCAAAATGAATCACTACTACTTAGTACGAGGAATCATTTTCCATCTAGAACCCATGTTACTATAACCAAGTTCCAAACTTTTTTTAGTCACATACGCCATAACTGGAATTTCCTTAACTAGCTCCATAGTTGAATCTTCAAAATTGATGGACTTGGCAATTTCGCCCAAGTCGAAACTAACTAACTGCATCAACCACTGGGTGCCCTTCTTGCGATATCAATTAGAAAATCAGATGTTGGGCCAACCAATATGTAATTTTTAATAATAAGACCCTCAAAGTGGCAGAGTACGTTCCTGATAACTGTCTCTATACAGATTCACTAGCAAAATTTGTGGTGTTATTGGCCATTGCTTTGCTTGGTCCATTTTACCAATAATCATAAGCCCACTAAAAGCAGCCCACAAAGCAATCGAATCCCACTTAGTATTTTGCTCGTTTCTAGCTCCGCGGGTCTCCTACTTGGGTTGCGGGATCCGGATTAAATCTTCACGGACACTGAGTTTTGATCCTGTCTATCCATTTGTTGAGAGTGATCTCAATCGTTAGTTACACCTAAAAAACCACTAACCCCGAAACCCTAATCACATATCTGATATCTTTCATTTCTTCCTCTTAACTCTCGAAACTTCTTAGTTCTCTCTCTCTCTCTCTCTCTCTCTCTCTCTCTCTCTCTCTCTCTAAAATTTCCAACTTCTTGTTGGGTTTATGTCGGAGAATACGAGTGTGTGTGATACAAATCTAAGTGAATCGGTGTACAATCTTTGTTCTTCGTGAGGTTAGGGTTTCAGTGGGATATTGGGGTTTTCTAGGGTTTCTTGGTGAAATACGGTGAAGACTTTTCTGGAGGCTTGTATTGGCGTGGCTAAGTGTGATTCATGGTGAGTAATGTGTGTTGGGATAAATTAGTCCTGGCCGATAATTAATATCGAGCTTTAAGGTTTTACCTCGATATATTTGTTATACTTTGCTTTCTGCAGTTTTACTTTATTTTGAGTCTTAGAGTAAATCTTGTATTAATAGGCTTATATTTTAGTCTGTACTATTTGGTTTGTCTCTCTCAAGGTGAATAGATACCCAACAAAAATAAGTTCTTTCTCGCAGTTGAAGAATGGGTCCAAGTTCATTGGAACTCCTCACTATTCTATTTACGATCATAAACAAAAAATTTAAACACGGGACAGATCTAATAGGTCCATAGAATCAAAAATCACAAAGGCGCTGGACAAAACATGTACCAACGGAATTGGTGTCACGCCTATCACTAATTGTCGGGTAATGACTCTTTTAAAGTCTTTTGAACAAAAGTCCACCTATGAGGATAAATTCATTTAAGCGAACAAAGAGCTACCTAAGCGAACAAACTTATT